>CM068956.1:138174350-138188501 GCA_035128595.1 Eptatretus atami
AAATGGCCGACCGTAAATGTTTGGGAAAATCGTGTAAATTCCTTCAAAAAAAAACTTCCTCTCCAGACCCACCAATCAGAATGATACCAAATTTAGGTTATAACATTCGGACATTGTCCTGATAAGCTTCAGGTCCAGTGGTCCTATTTTTTACTCAGTCTTTGTTACTATACCTCTCTGACTAAGTTATTCTCTTATAGCGAAGCAGAGACAATGTGCTCAATGTGGCAGACAACCATTGTGCTCACATTTTGTGCTGTTATGAAATGGGATCTGTGTCTTGTTGCTCCATCAAGCTATGAAGTGTAATACAAACACACACACACACACACACATATATATATATATTGTAAAGCCATTCTCCAACCATAATGCATAGTGATGTCTGCAGCTTCTGGAAAAACTTCTCGCACAATAATGTAAGAAGCTGTCACAAGTGAATGAAAATGCAGTTACCAACCAGTTTCGCCCTTAGGGCATCATGAAATGGGGTACTTTCACCCTATGTTGCCTTGATGACCTTATGTTGCTAGCAGCAGAGTTGAGTCGAGGGTTGAAAGTACCTTCTCCACCTTCTCAGGTGCAAAAGACAGAGTCCAGGAGCCGTTGGATGTGACAGAGAAGAATGGCTACCGAGAGTGAGGGATTGGGGACATAAGATTTGGAAGCAAACACAGAATTGAGGCATTTGGCCTTCTCACAAGCAGAGTGGACTGTGGAGCCATTTGAAGTGAGGAAAGTGAGGAATTTGGTATCATTCTGATTGGTGGGTCTGGAGAGGAAGTTTTTTTGAAGGAATTTACACGATTTTCCCAAACATTTACGGTCGGCCATTTTGACACACTTCCGGTCATTGTTGATCGCATGACCTCTGCAACTTAACATCATGATTGACCTTGTCCTAATGTTTTAACACAAATTTGGTAGCATTCTGACTGGTGGGTCTGCAGAAGATTTTTAAAGGAATTAATGCGATTTCCCAAAAGTTGACCGTCAGCCATTTTGACACTTCCAAGTCATGTGATCTGCATGACCTCCACAATTTAACATCCCTACCCTGGCCCAATGTGGTAACCCAAATTTGAAGTGATGGAGGGGGAGCATACTCCAGAGACATATTTAACAAGCTGCCACCAAGTTTTAGTGGAGGGAGACAAGTTTGAAAGTTCAATCTTGAGGTTGGACAGATGTTGTTTTGTTGCTCTCCTGAGAGCGGACACACACTTGTTGCGGGATTTGTGGAATGATCCGAGATTGCCTTCAGTTGGGTATTGCTATCCAGGAAGAGAAGGCAGGTTGTTTCACACAACTACCTCACCACAGGATTCAGCATACCATGGGTCGGAGCAAAGGGAGGATAACTGAAGACGAGATGGGATAGATCTGTACATAAGAAAGAGCAGGTTTCTGTGGAAGAATTCCCAGGCTGAATTAATATCAGGAGCAGTGGATTTTGGAGACCAGTCCTGAAGACAGATGACTGCTTGCAGTCCTGCCAATCTGCCTTGAGTGAAATGCCAGACTTGCCAGCATTGAGGCAGTTCTCTGAGAATAGCCAGAGAGATATTGACTTTAAACCTTTAGAGCTATTACACCCTCTTTAGACACTTTAGACCCCTTTGACCCTATGGACCCCTTAGACCTGTAACTCCTGTTGGAACATACCCTTGAGACCTTTAGACCCATTAGACATTTTAGACCCCTTTAGCAGACCCTCTTTGAGCCATTAGACTGCTTAACCCCATTGACCCTTCAGATCCCTTTCTACCTTTTCGACCCCTGAAAACCTTTTCGACCCCCTAGTCTCTTGAAGACCTTTATACCCATTAGACTATCCTTAGACATTTCAAACCCCAACTACTACAGGAAAATACCCTTTAGATCTTGACTTTAGACCCCTTATAGACCTATTTAAGACTTCTACACTCCTTAAACCCCTCTAGTTACATACCACACAAACAACCCTAGAGTTCTCTTGCAATACATTAACTACTCTTTTCAACAAGCAGCAGCCTCTTCTCTCATTTCAGACCTTGACAAAAATCATGACTTGCTGAAACACTTGGAACGTCCTTCAATCCATCGATCTCTATCACACACACACACACACACACACACACACACACACACACACACACACACACACACACACACACACACACACACACACACACACACACACACACACACACACACCTCATCCATTTCGAGTAAATCGATGCAAACATCTATTATAATTCCTCTTGCAGCCCTGGACCCAAACAACAACAAAAAATACACATTTCTAACGGCACTCACAGTCCATACAACTCCCACTCTCTCCCGTCCTCCTCCACCCAAACATGATTAATAATAAATATCATCGTTTTATACTTACCCCGTGCATTGACAAGCCCCAGATATGACCTTTCCTTCGGTGTTAAGAAGCAATCAAACCAGATACCTCTGGGAAGTCTGCCTGAATGTTGGTAATAACGTCATCATCATTCCAATAGCAGATGCCAAATAAATCACCAAGCCTGCCACGTCCACATGGGGTAATCCCACAAGGTCCAAAGTCCACTCACTTGCAAGACTGGTCGAAGGTTTGGGTGCAACGCACCGGTCTACGAATCTTCGGGCCTTGCACCGATCCACGTGACCTCGGGAGTTTGATTTTCAGTACAGGCTTGAAATGCCAAGGCCCTGTTTGACTTGATCATCCTCTTACTAATTTGCAATTGCTCACTGGCTAATTAACACCAATACAATTTTTTATTACGGACTCTAGGCATCAAAAAGCTACATGTATCGAACAAACAGTTTTAAATGGAGCACCTCGTCTCCATTGGAGCAGTAAAATGTCTCAGATGTTGCAATAAATGCTAATTGTTACTCCCAGCTCGATGACAGAAGACGACATTTGCAGTTTTTGCCACCCCCATCGCGACCCCGTTCGGGTACTGGCAACTTGCTCGTCCATTCAAATGTGTGGATGGATGAACTACTGATGTTGAGCATCTACTGGGTATCGCGATGGAAAGAAAAAGTACAATAAAGGTCACGTGGGAACTTTTCACTCTATGTGATGCAATGAAAGTCCCTAATTTAAGTGGAATATATTAATCATAATGTAAATGAAGATGATTTGTCTTTACAAGAAACGGAAAAATAATGAACCTTCGATGTCATTTATAAATCGGACATGGAAATACAAATAAATTATTGAGAAAAATGCCAGGGGCATAGAAAAGGTCCCGACATATGGTAATGCATGCCCCATGTGGCAAACTATCGAAAAAAAAAGGGACATTCCATGGCTTGTAGAACATGGCAGACGATTGAAAATAAGGCACATACCCTTGAGTTCTTCGGAG
Organism: Eptatretus atami; assembly: GCA_035128595.1. Classification (NCBI taxonomy): domain Eukaryota; kingdom Metazoa; phylum Chordata; class Myxini; order Myxiniformes; family Myxinidae; genus Eptatretus; species Eptatretus atami. The sequence goes on from CM068956.1 coordinate 138,177,707, forward strand.
GGACCAAGTAGTGCTCTAGAAAAGTTCATATTAAGAGGCGCCAATTTTTAAAACAAATTAATCACACACATGCACATTATCTTACGTGTTTTTGTTTTCAAGGTACACAAAAAAAACTTTACGTACTGACAGGTTTTAACCTTTATATGTAGGAGGCCCCTTTGCCATCCACTTCTGGGACAGAAGGTGCTATTTCAGCCACATACATACATACTTGTATACATACATATCCACATACAAAATTACATACATAACATTCCACAATTACATACCCACATTACATACATACAAAAATATACATAATACATACCCACATACATACATATCCACATACTATAACATATCCATATACAATATACATACATAGATACATAGATACATACATACATATCCACATACAATATACATACATACATACATATCCACATACATATCCACATACATACATACCCACATACACACATACATATCCACATACATCATATCCACATACAAATATACATACATATCCACATACATACAAACATATACATATGCCTGGTGTTGGCTCAGTGGTTAGGGTGGTGGCTTGGGATCCTAGGGTCCTGAGTTCAAGCCTCGTTTCCCGCTAAATTACTTCACCAGGGGGTTGACTCAGCTGCCATCCTTCCGAGGTCCGCAAATGAGTACCAGCTTGCTGTGATGAGAGTCATTCGAGTATCCTGCGTCGGAGTGGCGACCCGTCCAGGATTGTACCCAATAGCCAAGGAGACTGCTTCGGCAGCACCAACGCTCTGTACAGAGTATGGTCCCAATGGAATACATACACATCCACATACATACATATCACATACATACATACATACACACATACATACACACATACATACACACATAATATCCACATACAAAATTCCACATACATACATACATACAACATACATATCCACATACTACATACATACTTGTATACATACATATCACATACAAATATACATACATACATACCCACATACAACACATACCACATACAATATACATACATACATATCCACATACATTCCCACATACATACATACATATCCACATACAAATATACATACATACATACCCACATACATACACATACCCACATATAAATATACATACATACATATCCACATACATACCCACATATATATATATATACATATCCAATACATACATACATATATACATAAATATCCACATACATATACATATCCACATACATACATACATACTTGTATACATACATATCCACATACAAATATACATACATACATACCCAATACATACACATACCACATACAAATAACATACAACATATCCACATACATATACTATCCACATACATACATATCCACATACATATACATATCACACATACATATCCACATACAAATATACATACATACATAAATATCCACATACATATACATATCCACATACACACATATCCACATACAATATACATATCCACATACATACATACATACATATCCACTACATACCACATATCACCTACATACATATCCACATACAAATATACATACATACATAATTATCCACATAATTACATATCACATACACACATCCACTACAATATACATATCCACATACACTACCACATACACTATACATACATACATATCCACATACATACATACCCACATACATATATACATACATACATATCACATACATACATACCACATACATATATACATACATACATACCACATACAGTGGGGAGAACAAGTATTGATACACTGCCGATTTTGCAGGTTTTCCCACTTACAAGCACGTAGAGGTCTGTAATTTTTAGCTCGCCTGTTCAAAGAACAGAGAGCTATAGCGATACCCCGGGTGAGCGTGAGCGTGAAAATGTTAAATTTTTTGATGCAAGTTTTTTAACCTCGCCATCGAAGATCGGAGGTTACTGTTTCACCCCTTTCTGTTTGTTACTTACGAAATCTAAAGATTTCGTAAGTATATTGATGACTTCCGTTTCTGTTTGTTTGTATGTTTGTTTGTTTGTTTGTAGGCACGATAACTCGAGAACGGAAGAAGCTACCAATGTCAAATTACACCACGTGATTCAGGAGGGTGATGGCTAGTGCTGATTAGATTTGGTCAAAATCGGTCAAAGGTCAGGTCACAGTGAGGTCAAACATAATTCCGTAAATTCACGTGGAGAAATGGAGTATTTTTGCTTCGCTCGACGTTACGAGTTCGTTTTAACTTCAATTTTAATTTTGTCTTCGGTTTTTGCGATCGCTTAGGCGCTAAAACTCGGTTGTCGAAATTCTGGTAAAAATCGGATGTTTTGGAGACGTTTTAACATTGTATAAAAAAATTTTCACTCGACGCGTCACGGGTCGTCCCATGATGCAGTGCGCTCGAGCAGACGCGTCGTTGAGTTACGTTAAGGTTTAATTGCGTGGAGAAATGGAGATTTTGCTTCGGTCGACGTTACGATTTTTGATGGTTTGATACAGAATCATCATAGCAACTTCTGTTTGCGTCGCTACTTCTCTAGAGAAGCTTTTATAGACAAGGTCAGAGGTCAAGTTGACGATTTCGTAAGTACCAGTCTATGAATGCTTGTTTGTATGTTTTGTTTGTTTTAGGCACGATAACTCGAGAACGGAAGAAGCTACCAATGTCAAATTACATCACGTGATCAGGAGGGTGATGGCAAGTGCTGATTAGATTTTGGTCAAAATCGGTCAAAGGCAAGGTCACAGTGAGGTCAAATATTCGATTTTGATGGTTTGGTACAGATAACTCGAGAACGGAAGAAGTACCAATGTCAAATTACACCAAGTGATTCTGGAGGGTGATGGCTAGTGCTTATTAGATTTTGGTCAAAATCGGTCAACGGTCAAGGTCACGGTGAGGTCAAACATTCGATTTTGATGGTTTGGTACAGAATCATCGTAGAAACTTCTGGTTTGCGTCACTACCTTCTCTAGAGACAGCTTTTATTAGACAAGGTCAGAGGTCAAGTTGACGATTTCGTAAGTACCAGTCTATGACTGCTTGTTTGTTGTTTGTTTGTTTGTATGTTTGTTTGTTTTTTGTAGGCACGATAACTCGAGAACGGAAGAAGCTACCAATGTCAAATTACACCACGTGATTCAGGAGGGTGATGGCTAGTGCTGATTAGATTTTGGTCAAAATCGGTCAAAGGTCAAGATCACGGTGAGGTCAAACATTCGATTTTTGATGGTTTGGACGAGATAACTCGAGAACGGAAGAAGCTACCAATGTCAAATTACACCACGTGATTCAGGAGGTGATGGCTAGTGCTGATTAGATTTGGTCAAAATCGGTCAACGTCAAGGTCACGGTGAGGTCAAACATTCGATTTTTGATGGTTTGGTACAGAAACTCGAGAACGGAAGAAGCTACCAATGTCAAATTACACCACGTGATTCAGGAGGGTGATGGCTAGTGCTGATTAGATTTTGGTCAAAATCGGTCAACGGTCAAGGTCACGGTGAGGTCAAACATTCGATTTTTGATGGTTTGGTACAGAATCATCGTAGAAACTTCTGGTTTGCGTCGCTACCTTCTCTCGAGACAGCTTTTATTAGACAAGGTCAGAGGTCAAGTGACGATTTCGTAAGTACCAGTCTATGACTGCTTGTTGTTGTTTGTTTGTATTTTGTTTGTTTGTTTGTAGGCACGATAACTCGAGAACGGAAGAAGCTACCAATGTCAAATTACACACGCTGATTCAGGAGGTGATGGCTAGTGCTGATTAGATTTTGGTCAAAATCGGTCAAAGGTCAAGATCACGGTGAGGTCAAACATTCGATTTTTGATGGTTTGGTACAGATAACTCGAGAACGGAAGAAGCTACCAATGTCAAATTACACCACGTGATTCAGGAGGGTGATGGCTAGTGCTGATTAGATTTTGGTCAAAATCGGTCAACGGTCAAGGTCACGGTGAGGTCAAACATTCGATTTTTGATGGTTTGGTACAGATAACTCGAGAACGGAAGAAGCTACCAATGTCAAATTACACCACGTATTCAGGGGGTGATGGCTAGTGCTGATTAGATTTGGTCAAAATCGGTCAACGGTCAAGGTCACGGTGAGGTCAAACATTCGATTTTGATGGTTTGGTACAGAATCATCGTAGAAACTTCTGGTTTGCGTCGCTAACTTCTCTCGAGACAGCTTTTATTAGACAAGGTCAGAGGTCAAGTTGACGATTTCGTAAGTACCAGTCTATGACTGCTTGTTTGTTTGTTTGTTTGTGAACAGCATTACGGAAAAAACTCCTCGACGGATTTCGACGAAACTTGGTGGGGGGGGTTAGGTATGGTCCAAGGATCACGCCATTAGATTTTGGACTTGGTCCCCCCCCCCCAAAAAAAATTGTTAGAGAAATTATTTTATTTTTTTTTGCATTTCTACATGTTTTAAGTGATTTCCAAACCCCAAAAAAAATTGAGAAAAAAATTTTTTTTTTTGTATTTCTACATTTTTTAAGTGATTTCCAACCCCCCCCCCCCCCAAAAAAATTTTTTGCAACTTTTTTTTCAACAAAATTTCGATTTCTTTTTTGCATTTCTACATGTTTTAAGTGATTAGGATTTCGACGAAACTTGGTGGGGGGGTTAGGTATGGTCCAAGGATCATGCATTAGATTTTGGACTTGGTCCCCCCCCCCAAAAAAATTTAGAGAAAAAAAGTTTTTTTTTTTTTTGCATTTCTACATGTTTTAAGTGATTTCCAACCCCCCCCCCCCCAAAAAAAAAATGTTGGAGAAAAGAACTATAACTGTCAGCACTGTTGACATCATATTTAATGAATAAGATATAAGGTTCACTTGAGTGACCCAGCAGTATTGGCGGCGGAGTTTTGCACTCTCCCGAGTGCTCCCCTCTAGTTTCCTTTCTAATGTTTTTATCTACCACACTATTTTTTATACGCCGAAATAATATATATATATAATATATATATATATATATATATATATATATATATATATATATATATATATATATATCGGGGCGTATTATGTGATACCGGTCGTCCGTCCGTCTGTCTGTCTGTCTGTCCGTCCGTTCCTGTCCGCACTCTAACTCCCAAAGTTTTCAACTTTCACGTTTCATATTTGGTACATAGGTACAGACTGTGGAGACGGTGTGTCGTGACATACGTTCGTCATCTAAAGTGGTTGCCATGGCAACCAGGATGCTGTTTTCCATCCGTTCCTGTCCGCACTCTAACTCCCAAAGTTTTCAACTTTCACGTTTCGTATTTGGTACATAGGTACAGACTGTGGAGACGGTGTGTAGCGACATACGTTCGTCATCTAAAGTGGTTTCCATGGCAACCAGGATGCTGTTTTCCATGTAGTAGCACAATTCTGTATATACCTTCTTGTAAGGGCGTATATTGTGCTCACTTGCGCTCTTGTTACTGATTACAATATACAAATACATATATTGCTTTATAATTACTTCACTGCAATGCTTTATAAAAAATATTATTTAGACTCGTCTTTTAAACGATAAATGTATAAACAGGCGAGCATTGGGTGGCTTTGACACCAACTCTGGTTATCATAGGTACACTCAACTGTGAAAGACGGAATCTAAACAAAAATCCTCAAAATCACATTGTATGATTTTTAAATAATTAATTTGCATTTTATTGCATGAAACAAGTATTTGATCACCTACCAACCATAAGAAATTCCGGCTCTCACAGACCTGTTAGTTTTGTCTTTAAGAAGCCCTCCCATTCTCCACTCATTACCTGTATTAACTGCACCTGTTTGAACTCATGATCTGCATAAAAGACAGCTGTCCACACTCAATCAATCAGACTCCAACCTCTCCACAATGGGCAGACCAGAGAGCTGTCTAAGGACATCAGGGACATAATTGTAACTTGCACAAGGCTGGGATGGGCTACAGGACAATAGGCAAGCAGCTTGGTGAGAAGGCAACAACTGTTGGCGCAATTATTAGAAATGGAAGAAGTTCAAATAACAGTCAATCTCCTCCGGTCTGGGGCTCCATGCAAGATCTCACCTCGTGGAGCCTCAATGATCATGAGAAAGGTGAGGGATCAGCCCAGAACTACAGGCAGGACCTGGTCAATGACCTGAAGAGAGCTGGGACCACAGTATCAAAGAAAACCATAAGTAACACACTACGCCGTCATGGATTAAAATCCTGCAGCGCACGCAAGGTCCCTCTGCTCAACCAGCGCATGTCCAGGCCTGTCTGAAGTTTGCCAATGACCATCTGGATGATCCAGAGGAGGAATGGGAGAAGGTCATGTGGTCTGATGAGACCAAAATAGAACTTTTTGGTTAACTCCACTCGCCGTGTTTGGAGGAAGAAGAAGGATGAGTACAACCCCAAGAACACCATCCCAACCGTGAAGCATGGAGGTGGAAACATCATTCTTTAGGGATGCTTTTCTGCAAAGGGGACAGGACGACTGCACCGTATTGAGGAGGATGGATGGGGCCATGTATTGCGAGATCTTGGCGAACAACCTCCTTCCCTCAACAAGAGCATTGAAGATGGGGCGTGGCTGGGTCTTCCAGCATGACAACGACCCGAAACACACAGCCAGGGCAACTAAGGAGTGGCTCCGTAAGAAGCATCTCAAGGTCCTGGAGTGACCTAGCCAGTCTCCAGACCTGAACCCATAGAAATCTTTGGAGGGAGCTGAAAGTCTGTGTTGCCCCGCGACAGCCCCGAAACCTGAAGGATCTGGAGAAGATCTGTATGGAGGAGTGGGCCAAATCCCTGCTGCAGTCTGTGCAAACCTGTTAAGAACTATAGGAAATGTCTGATCTCTGTAATTGCAACAAAGGTTTCTGTACCAAATATTAAGTTCTGTTTTTCTGATGTATCAAATACTTATTTCATGCAATAAAATGCAAATTAATTATTTAAAAATCATACAATGTGATTTTCAGGATTTTTGTTTTAGATTCCGTCTTTCACAGTTGAAGTGTACCTCTGATAAAAAATTACAGACCTCTACGTGCTTTGTAAGTGGGAAAACCTGCAAAATCGGCAGTGTATCAAATACTTGTTCTCCCCACTTATATACATACATACATGAAAGTTGCATTATAGCAAGTTTCCGTGCGTGCCAACAACATGTGCTGCTGCATGCTAGCTGTGTTGAAAATACACGTGGTATACGTTGTACAAGTGCAACAGTATGGATTCTTCAGCATGGAAGAGACAGTCCTCCCTTGAAGCGTTTTTCAAGCTGAAAACCAACACACAGGTGAGTGAGTGTCACAACACATGTTTAATAGCAGAATTTCTTGTGAAAAAAAAAATCAACTTAATGAGAGAACATTGTAGGGTTGAAATACACAGGGGATTCGCCCGACAAAAACCGCCCTCATGAGAAAGTGTGACCGGAAGCCAAATAAAACAGTTCAGGTCTTGTGTGGAATTTCATCTAAATACTGGAGTTTACTTTTACTTTACTTTGGTTGGTAAACTTCCAGATTGCAGAACTTGTGCCGACAGGGAAAAGCCAGCACGTCAGTTACACTAACAGCAGTGAAATTGTCTTGGACTTCTTATCTGGAATGAGCTAAACCTGCATTTCAATTCCCTTTCTCAGAGTTTAGACAGAGCAACATATATTGTTGTGGTGCCGGGTTCGGTAGCGAGGATGACCGCCAGACGGAGCAGTCGGGCCGTCTCCTACTGAACACCGGAATTGAAAGGTCGTCACCCCGGATAACTCCTGAGTCGACGGGTCCCTTAGAGGACCGTGGTCGCCAATATTTTGACGGCGTGAGGTCGGGTCCACTTGCCTAATTCCAATTTACCTAAGTACCCACGCCGTCTAACTACCGGGGAAGTCACACCCTTGGCCGACTTTGTCCGAACCGAGTCACTATCACCGACTCGGAACCAGCATAACCGAGAGGAAGTTACCAAAGTCGCGCTGGACCAAATGAACAACTTACGGCACGAACGGCCTTACTACTTCTCAAGCCCGCACCGTGCTGGGTCAATGGTAGAAATGACAGGCAACGAACTGGAACATTTAACAGATATTTATTTACAATAATAAGACAGTGCACTTAATCACAAATAAAATGCAATGTACAATGAGCAATCAACACTTATACAATTCCACTTAACAGACTGGCGCCACACACACACACACACACACACACACACACACACACACACACACACACACACACACACACACACACACACAAAAGAAATGGACCTCGTCAGGTCTTTATTGGACCCTTCAGCTCGGAGGACAGAGCCTGGCCGGGTACCTGTCCGCCTCATGCGGTCACACCGACTCCAACCCACCACGGTGGGACTCAAACCCACAACCCGGAATCCACGAGCCCACGATCCTGGCTGCCACGAACGACGATCGAGCACCACGGTCCTAGCTGCTCGACCACCACCACCACGAGGAGCCCCGCAAAAGACCGCAGACTACGATCGCAGACGACCACGACTACAGACCAAAGAGCCAAGACGACGGCGATGACCCTACTCTCTTCTTGACGATGACTCTACTCTTTTCCTCCCGACAGCTCGCCACCTTTTCTTTATCCTTCCCCCCTCCCCCGCGGGTCGAGGGAACCGCTCTCTGGTAACTCGCCTCCGGATTGGACGAGGGGTTGTCGGGCGATCAGTGGCCTCCCCTTATTGGTCGGGACGAGCACTCCATCTGGCTGGGGCAGTCAGCCCTGAGGTGATGAGCCCCCTGATTGGACAGGGGGGAACCCCCTCCTTTCCTGGGCGGAGTCGGAGCTCTGAGGTGAGGAAACCTCCGCTCACAGGTGGAGGCTAATTAACTTGGTGTGTGATTTTGAAGGTGATTGGTTACACCTGCGATAATTTATAATTGCTATAATTGCTATTATATAATTGCTAAAAACCTGACTATAAAAGAAACCCGCAGCGCACACATGAAATTAACCCATTCGACAGAAGGACGGGACCCTAACTATAAGCACATTCTTATCGAAATAACTGAACTGCGGGGGCTGCTGACTGTCTGTGTGCAAAAGGCTTCCAAATCCATAACAATATATATATATATATATATATATATATATATATATATATATATATATATATACTGTATATATATATATATATCTTACTTACCAATTGATGTTATATATTTACAAGTAATAAATTATTCTTGTTCCTGTAAAAGAATGTAGGGATGGTTTGCCAAAAAGTATCGTTACAATTGTGGAAACAAGGGAGAGATGTCAATAGCTTAGGAGGTGTATAATGGTGAGAAGTGCTGTTTGAATGTCACACATATTGAATGCCGGTTCAGTTGTGGTTAAGACTAGCACCTTTATTGGGTTTTCTTTTATCTTTGAGTTGCACCATCATTTTACACACCCTTCCCTGAAGCTGCATGGTGTCATGATGTTGATGGGCCAGATGTTGCCAATATTGGAGATTCCGCCTTCATGGCTAAGAACAGAAGGTGCTGAAAAGTAAATTATCATGAACCACATCTGCTGCCCTACCTTTCTTGATGACTGAAAGACAAGGGACAAACGGGAGAGGAGTCAAAAGAGTTTTTGGCTCAAAGACGTTGTGCCACCATTTTTTCCTATTTCCCATGTGAGGAGTCTGGCAATTGAGAGATCATACGGAGACGGGCACTGATTATGCTGCCAGACGTGCCTGGTGCTGGGGGGAGCGCTGAAGTATGGAATTGCTGACCCCGCCTTACAGCCAAGGGGATACCATAACACTGCAAGCCAACCAGGCCTGATCCAAAATCCTTTATTTCTCCTTTTCATTTACCTTAATTTGCCTGCTGCATTTTATTTATTTTCAACACCTTCCTTGCCCAAGTTAGATGTCTAAATGTGTCAATGTGTTGGCCTTCATGGATTGTTCTGTGGCCGCTGCATGTGTAAGGGAGAAGTCATTTTAGCAAAGTGTTATCTCTATTTATTTTGCCTATATTGCTTATGAATTATTTCATTAAAGCTTGTATAAGGAAGCCATTGTTGCCACTGAAGTCGTACCACGGGACAGGCCTCCTGCACATATAAAACTGGCCCGATAACATAATAAAAATGGCACGTGACCAGCTACCAAAAGGTAGCTTTGCCCCCCTATTCTCCCATGCATTTGTGCCATCTTCCAATACCACTCAGCTGACTTGCCAGCTTTAGCCCCGCACGATGGACACGACCCAAGGTCCCTGTCCTTACACCTCCCTCACAAGTGGGACTGGGACTGTATAGGACCCAGGGTCATTGATGCCACCACCCGTAACAGTGGTGTAAGGTTGTGGGATAAGGATCCGAGAGAAGTGGAGTACACCCTGTGCTGTTACAATTGGCTGTCAGAGATGTTGTTAAGAACTCAAACAGAATCCAAATGTGTTTGAAATTTGTTAACAGACACTGGAGACGACTTCTTGAATTGGCTAAGTAACTGAGTTTGATAATAAAAACGTGATGGAAGATCATCACTTTCACAGGAGAGGAAGGAGTAGTAGAAAAAAGGGAATGAGAGGTGGTTTTGGTGTATGGCAAGAATGCCCAGACCATGCCGCTTATGGGGAGTATAACGAGCAGACAACAGGGTAGAGTTGGAATGATGATCAATGTGAGGAGAATACCCACCCATGTGATAGAGCAGGAATGGTGAGACACCGAGGCCATTATCAAGCGGCTATTCCAGGACAATCTGTCACCAGCTAGTGCGGTTGATCGGAAGGCTGTGCAGGGGGGGAAAAAATAAATCAAGGAGAGGAAGGAAATGGTT
>CM068956.1:138201488-138219253 GCA_035128595.1 Eptatretus atami
ATCGAGGCAAATCTTTCATTGCTCCTCTCATCACCAACTAGGTGTCAGGCATGGCCATTCATGTAGACGGTTATTTCCAAGGGGGGGGAGAAGAGATGCTCAAATGGAATACATTTGAAAAAGCTTTTAAAACTTGATATTATTTTATATATATATTCAATACTGTACTAGATAGACAGCTCATAGCATGTAGCAGAAATGAACATTGTAGTGTACTGCAAGGGTCCTCCAAGGTGTACATGTGGGGCTACAACTGTGCAAACTCCTTTGTTATAGACGACTGTGCACGCAGTTACTCGCTCGGCTTTCCAAAAAATAAAAATAAAAGGTGATTGTATCCTGGTTAACCTGTATCTCACTGTGGCTGCGAACAGCTCGCAACTAGTTGGAGACACCAAATTGCGATAAAACCGCAATAATTTCACTTGGATCAACTCAATTATACTAAAACCATTTTGCGTAGTCGCAGAATGTCCCACGAACTCCGGGAAAGTTTGAAGGATAAACTCGTCTGGACGTTCGCATACATGTCGCCACGACATTCCGCGCGACGGTCAGGTGACAAAATGAGATTTTTTTGGCACATGTACAACTGTTGCGCGAAGGTCGAGCGTCTACATCGCGCAAAATGTCTGCCAACAGTCGACCCACTGTGCGTACAATTGAGAAATCGACATTAATATATATATATTATTATTATATATATATATAATATTTATAATTATATACTAAATATATTTATATATTATTACATGAGCCTTCTCCTTCCAGCATCATAATGTCGTGTGGGAAACGAGTAAGAAAAGTACCATGACTGAGTACTACAATGGTGGGGAGCTGTGCCTGCGAGAAGAGATGTGGGATTACAGGAGAATGCTGACCAAGCCTGATTGTGTCAAGTGTTCCTGTACTTGTCAACATTGCAACCACAAACATTGTGTGTGACCCAATTGTTCATCTGCCCTTGAATAGGGCTTGTGGTGTGACCATATTTGTGTGTGCCTAATTTATGTAAAAAATGTGTGACATGATTTATGAATGATTGGAAGGTGAAAAGACATGATGGAAAGTGAAAAAAGTTATTGCATTGGAAGGCCATTACCTCAGAACAGGAGAGAAAAAGGACAGACATGTGGTTTTAATATGGACTATGATTTTTTTTTTTTAGTCATTCTGGATTGAACTATTGTGGAATCTATCTACATTACATTGCATGTACATTGTCAGCACCTTCTGACTCACGGAAACTAAAATTGAGAGTTCGAGACGGTTCCGGAGCAACCGCGACGAACTGCTGTGACTATTTTGATGATAAATTTGTCCAGGCAATTTTTTGACATGTTCAAAATTCCACACACCAGAGCGACGTCCTGCGTACCAGCGGAAATGAGACTCACCGCGAACTTTCGAGACATTTTGGAGAGATCCCGTTCGCATTTTGTTCGGCGAGTGTCGGCAGCCCAGTGAGATACAGGCTTTTGTGTGGTCTGTGGACACAGAGGACATTTTACCGTGAGATAAATTGGCAGGTTAGTTTGGGCATGCAAATGTGCTGGTAGGATAGCCTCGAGGTATGCTACTCGTCTCGAGCTGTCCGAACTGGGTTTGAATCTCGACCACAATAAATGTATCCATGGTGTTTACAGATGGCCGATTCAATCAACGTGTGTGCCAGTCTTCGGATGAACGTGTAACTGGACGTCCTGTACGCTGGCATTAGTTGACGTGGATACGTTAAAGACCCACGGTGTCCCGTGAGAAGATGACGTTATTGCACAGCCAATGAACCAAATTAAAATTTGCTGCATGAGCTACTTGTCAAGATCAGGTCTGACCAGGTGGTTCAATGAAAAGACTCGGCTCGAAAGAAAGAAAAAAATTTACCTCGGCACCCAACAGAACAGGAGAAGAACAGGAGAGAGACGGAGAAGGATGCAAGATGAGATGGAAGATCATCGATGTAAAGTGACCCACATTTCACAGGTATTGGCCCGTTTGGTCTCTGTAAACCCACAGACGTGTTTTAGTCTCGTCAAGCCCTGTATGGATGGAACATATGATCAATTAATAAAAAGAAAGAAACCACATGGTTCACTTAGCAACGGTCTCCACCCCCCCCCCCCAAGTTCAACCTCCCTCCCATTTTGTCCTGTCTTGTCCCATCCCCAAAAATGTCCCCTTCTTTCTAAAAAACCACCAAAAAACTTTGTCCTTTCCTCTGGCCCCCCCCCCCCTTCCGGTTTAAAGCACATGAAAAGGAAAACAATTTTCCTTTTTTACAATCGATCATTCATAATCAAAAGTTCCCCACCACAAATCAAACCAAATACTTTGAAGTCGTCTTACTTGGAACCTTCTCTATTTACTCGTCAATAAACGGCTATCTCAGGATTTGGTGTTGTTTGGTGTGTATCTGAACCTTTCATAGCGTTTTTACCACGAGTGGTAAAAAACAAGAAAAAATAAAACGCTTCGGTATTCCTACCTACTGCTTTTGCGTCAACTCCAAACTTGCCCAGTGTACAAACTACACTGACTTTATATTTTTTTTCTACATTTTTTAAAGATTCCAGTGGACGTTTTTGGGACATCCGAATAGAACTGTTCACCCGAACTCTATAAAAAAATAAAATAAAATAAAAACCGACATTTCAGCAGGTCATCGTCTACCTCTTGGATATACTTTCTCCAGTCGGCTATCTTAGCATAATTTGTGCTGATAGCTCTACGGCCCCATGCTTTTTGCATGGAACGAGGATACTCGTGTAAGATGAACACGAAATCTTGAACGGCTTTTGAAAAATCACATCAAAGTATCGAGATGGTTGCCATAAGCTAACATAATTCCGCCATTCGAGCCGTTGATATAATGAGAGTATGAGATCCATGTCGTGGAGAATAGATATACTTACATAGGAAAGCAAACTGTTTCATGGTTTTTGAATTCGTGTACAGTGTACACAAAAGTACGATGAAGTATGATCGCGTCGGTCGGAGCTATTTTACATCGTCCCCCGTCTCTAAACTTGTCAAGAGGAGACAAAAAAGTGATTCGAGAGCAAACCAAAATTGAGATGAAACCGTCCAAACCGGTCATACGGATATTTAACCCAAACTACAAAGCCACAAAAGTGTCTCTTGGTACATTTTGCACAAGTTTATTCACGCATCAGCTTTGATTCGACAGTCAAATTATACATTATGGAACATCTGGTGTCGGTGGGGGAACCCGCGGTCCCCTTCTCGGCCAAACCCGTCGTCCCCTCTCGGCCGACGCCTCAGGTCCTCCGGCCGAACCCACGGTCCGCATCTGCGCGACCTCGGTCCGCTCTCGGCACGAACCCTCGGTCCCTCTCGGCCAAACCCTCTGTCCCCTCCGACCTCGGCCCTCTCGCCGCACCATCTCGCGAACTCCGCACGGTCGCTCCCGGCTCGAACCTCTCGGCCGCGACCTCTGTCCCTCTCCGCAAACCCCTCGGTCCGCTCTCGGCCGCCCCGGTCCCCTCTGGCCGAACGCACGGTCCGCTTCTCTCGCCGAACCTCGGTCCGCTCTCGTCCTGAACCTCGTCCCTCTCGGCCAAACCCTCCCTCGACTAGGTCCCACTCTCGGCGAACCTTCATGTCCCCTCTGGCCGCAACCCTCTGTCCCGCGACGCTCTCGCGGCGACACCTCTGATCCCTCTCGGCACCGAACCTTGTCCCTCCGGCCGAAACCTCGTTCCCTCTCGGGCCGAACTCCTCGTTCCCTTCGGCCCCTCTCGGCCGACCCTCGGCCCCTCTCGCCGAACCCACGCCGTCTCGCCTCGCTCGTACCCTCTCGCCGCGGAACTCCTCGGTCCCATCTCGCCGAACCTCTGTCCGCTCTCGCGGAACCCACGGTCGTCTCGGCACAGCTTGAACCCACGGTCCGCTCTCGCGCCTTGCCCTCGGGAACCTCTGTCCCCTCTCGCCGAACCCGTCTTCCCTCTCGGCGCAAACCTCTGTCCCTCTCGCCGACCACGTAACTCGGCCACCTCTGTCCCCTCTCGCCGAACCCTCTGTCCCCTCCGGCCGAACCCTCGTGTCCTCTCGGCCGAACCCTCTGTCCCCTCCGGCCGAACGCGCTACGTTCCCTCTCGGCCGAACCCTCGGTCCCTCTCGGCCAACGCTCGAGTCCCTCTCGACCGAACCTACGGCTCCCCTCTCGGCGAACCCTGCGGCCTCTTGCGAAACCACGGTCCGCTCTTGCTATTCTTCACATTTACATCAAACCAGTCATTTCACAATTTCGTGCCATAAACGAACATGAAGATGTAGATTTAAGAAGCATAACGTACTTGTTGCAATGTATTCCAGCAGCGAAAGGAGCCACTTCACACCTCGACAAGGAAGCCTTTGAACACACTGGAATCACAAACCAAACCAACACGTTCCATCTATTTGCTACATAGATGGACGGTTCAGGTGAGTTTGTACATCAGGATTCACTCATCTTCACGGAAACGGAGAGTTTCACACAAAAAAAATCAGACAAGTTCCAATTACATCAATCAGAATGAAAAAAAAAGAGAATCATTACATTGCACCACACAGGCGAAACTTGTCTTCGCTTCACCAGCACCGAATACTATACGCACATCCCCGACAAGGAACCGTGCTGGATAACCATTAAGGCAGACAAGGATGCTGCTGAGGGCCCAGCCACAAATCGGCAAAATCCTTTTCACATAAATTTTGTCCTTTTTCTGTATTAAATATTATTGTTCTTGAATAGTTCATCCTTTTGTCTGAGGTCATATTCCTGAGCCGAGATGTACTTTA
This sequence comes from Eptatretus atami, assembly GCA_035128595.1. NCBI lineage: Eukaryota > Metazoa > Chordata > Myxini > Myxiniformes > Myxinidae > Eptatretus > Eptatretus atami. The sequence goes on from CM068956.1 coordinate 138,206,289, forward strand.
AAAAATTTCAGGCATTCTCTAAATTTTCAAAAATGTGCCTTGGGCCAGCCGGAAGGCTAATCTCGGCACTTGCAAGAAACGCCAGACGGTCATTCACCGCATAAAGCCGCGTGTGTTAGCAACTCAATGACTGTGCTGATTCTACTCTATATAATTAGATGAGTGTCAGCACAAGAAGCTTGACGTGTTTTAAATCTTGTATATATCTGCGACATTCGACCGGGGGAGTTACGACCCCTCCCGCGCCACCTCCGCAGGCCTCAGAGCGGATGCTCTCCGAGCCTGTTACAAATGTTCCCCGAAGATCGCCAATAGCGACCTCCCCAATTTAAAAATATCGAGGCAATCGTCCATCAACAATTATTAACAACTAGAGGTATGTAATACCTTTCTACAAATAAAGGTGCTCCTTTAAACAACACAACTTGCTCTGTTAATACCCCACGCGACAAACAGTTGCTACACAGGTGGAGTTATAACAAGCTAAATGAGCTAAAATCCTCGTCTCATTAATGATGCGTCATAAGAACGAATATGACGTCATTGTGGATGTTCAGGGTTTGCGATAATTATCTGTGCTACAATGCCCGGCTTCATTCCGCAACACATTTCAAACAGTCTTCTAGTTTTGGAGAATAATGGTATAGGCGATTTTCCAATTAGGGCGATTAGTGACGTCAACTTTTTTCTAGGAGAATTTCCAAAACTCGGTAGATGGTTACTGCCGTGCGTGAGGCTTTACTGCATACTACATGGCAACGTTTCACGAAGGATCCGATGAAAGCCTCTGGGTTGTGAAACAAAAAATGTCAAAATAGAATGACGTCATAAAAATCGATATGACTCATAGTGATGTATACATATGTGCGGTTAATTCATCTCTGCTCAATGCCTGTTCGAATTCCCTGCCAACAGAATTCAAAAGCATTGCCTAGTTTGGAGATAATTTTCTTAGGCGATTCCATTAGCGGAGATATTTTGACGTCATAACTTTTTTTCTAGGAGGAATTTTCAAAATACGGAGAGGGTTACTTCTGCGGCAGGTATTGTTTAATATATATATGCCAAGATAATTCAGGAAGTTTCGATGAAACTGTAGGCGTGAAACAAAACAAGCCTCGAATGAGCTAAGTCTCGTCCTCTATGATGACATCATAAAAAACGAATATGCGTCATTGTGATGTATCAGAAAACTGGGGAATTAGTAAATTGCTTCAAAGTGGGCCCGACCACAGCGACTTCGTCATCCCACTTCAGCTGTTCATATATCTTGTTGCTGCATCTGTTGGCTGAATCTGTGTGCTTCTCTTTGGCCTTCAACCAAGAGCGAAGACCATGCAAGAGTGGTAGCAAAACCAGAGATCACGAGCACACTGTGTACAAGGCGAGGTCGACATGGCTACTTTTCTTCTCCCGGCGCGAGACGGCGTGACAGTCAGGTTTTTACTTATCCTGAACGCCAACGTGTCTTGATTCTTGAATATGAATGTCAGGCAGTTTAGCAAACACTTGCACGAGTTATAATCACTTTTCGCTTCTACTTTTAAAATACATCTAAGTGTGACAGTAAAACTGTGCTTTTCCGATACAATCACACGTCACAGACACGTGCCATGCCTCACCGTTCTCCTGCTTCCAGCAGTGATGACACGACCAGTACGCGGAGCATATATATGCTGAGGAAAACGATATCATGAAAAAACAGATATGCATCGAGGAAAACCACCAACGAAACCAAAAAAATAAAACCACACCAATCCACATATGCATGAGGGAAAACAAAATGGATGGGGACAAATGCAGGGAAAACAGAATATGCGAAGGGAAACAGAAATACGCATGAGAAACAGAATATGCATGGGGAAACAAAAATATGCATGAGGGAAAACATGGGCATGAGGCAAAACTGGCGAAATAGAATATGCATAGGAAAAACTGGATATGATGAGGAAAGATGGGCACGAGGCAAAACATGGGAAAACACATAAATATGCAAGAAAAAATATAAATATGCTGAAGAAAACACTAATTATGCATGAGAAAACATGGGGAAAACATGAACAGTGCATGATGAATGCATGAGGAAAAACATAAATCATGCATGAGGAAAAACAAAAATGCATGAACGAAACTACAATGATGAAAACATGAGTAGGAATAATAAATGCATGAGAAAACATATAAGATGCATGAGGAAAACAGAAATATGATCAGGAACAAACATGGTATCATGGGCAACATGACAGAAGGGCAAACAATACACGGCGCTGTAAAGGCGCACAAAAATCAAGCAAAAAAAAAAAAACAACATACAGAAGGAATGAAGAAAAAATAAATATGCCTGAAGAAACTGAATATATGCATGAGGAAAACATGGAAAACAATGAACATGCTGAGGAATGCATGAGGAAAACATTAAATATAGCTGAGGAAACATGAATATGCATGAGGAAACCATAAAATATCATGAGGAAAACTAATATGCATGAGGAAGACATGAATATGCATGAGGAAGACAGATATGCATGAGAAAAATGAATATGCATTAGGAAAACATGGCATATGCATGAGGAAACAAAATATGCATGAGAAAACATAATATGCATGAGGAAAAATGATATGCATGAGGAAAACATGAATATATGCATGAGGAAAACATAAATATGCATGAGGAAAACATGATATGCATGAGGAAAACATGAATATGCATGAGAGACATGAATATGCATGCAGGAAAACATGAATTGCATGAGGAAACATAAATATGCAGAGGAAAACAATACATAGGAACTAATGGCATGAGAACAACATAAATATGATGAGGAAAAAAATATGCGTGAGGAAAAACATGAGAAAATAATAGCCTGAGGAAAACATGATATGCATGGGCAAAACATGAATATGCATGAGAAAAGTAATATGCCATGAGAAAAAACATAGACAAACTATTCATGAGGAAACATGGATATGCTGAGGAAAATAGAGAAACATAAATATCCATGAGGAAACGACTATGAATGAGGCAAAACTAGATATGCATGAGGGCAATATGGGGAAACATAAATTCCTGAGGAAACATGATATGCATGAGGAAACATGAATTGCATGAGGCAAAACATGGAGAAAACATAAATATCCATGAGGAACATGATATGCATGAGGAAAATAAACATGAATATGCATGAGGAAAAATATGGAGAAAACATAAATAAACATGAGTGAAACATAAATTATCGCATGAGGAAAACCATGTAATTGCTGAGGGAAAACATGGGGAAAACATGAATATGCATAGGATGCATGAGGAAAAACATAAATATGCATGAGGAAAAACATGATATGCATGAGGAAAACATAAATATGCATGATGGAAACATGAATATGATGAGGAAACATAATATGCATGAAGGAAAACCATGGGGAAAACCATGAATATGCATGAGGATGCATGAGGAAAACATAAATATGCAATGAGGCAAACATGAATATGCACGATTGAGGAAACATAATAAGCGTTATGGGAGGAAAACTGATGAATATGGTTGCATGAGGAAAACATAAATATCATTGCGTGAGGACACGACATGAATATGCATGAGGTAACATGAATATGCATGAGGAAAACATGAATGGCTCTTCATCCTGCTGATTGTTAGGAACAATAGAATACTGACATAAGAGGTAAACATCATGAATAACCAATTATTCATGTAGAACTGTGGCATGATCACTCTGTAATATCGAGGAATAATGCGTAAGGACATCTCCATGATGCTGCAAAAACATGAGTATGTTGCAGAGGACTATGGAGAAAACATAAATCATGCATGGGAAAACTCGCACATATCTGCAGTTGAGGACAAAATGTTTATTGCCTTGAAAGGGATATAAGCAGTGATAGGGGTGGCATGAGGGAAGGACACACTCATATGAATCCTGGCGCGAGGTGAGGAGAAGGTAACATAAGTTATGCCATGAGGACACATGACATAGTCGCCATAGGCGACAACAATGTGACGAAAAACATAAATTGTCGCCATCGCGGAAAACGCACTAAAATCGGCATATTGAGGGAGACAACATAAATTGCATCGCGGAAATTACATAAATACGCATAGTAGTCACAACTCGCAATATGCATGGAAAAAATATAATTCAATGCATGAGCGCACCACATCCAATTGCCACTGACGGAACACCATACGACCTGCTCGCACGAGAACAACAACTAAGAACATTGCTCACGCAAAAACATGGAATAGTGGGACTGTAGGTTAAAACACATGGGCACGAGGCAAAACTCGAGAGCATCACAATACAAATCTGTTGCTTCACGACAATAACATATTATATTATGGATGCATAGAAGTACAGGGAAAATAGATGCATTGGCGAGGCTCAATCATCGTGGGTGGAAACACTGACATCTATCGCCATGCAGGAATGATATGAGGAAAACATCACTCAAAATGCATGAGGAAACATGATATGCAGGTAGGGAGGAGTAACATTAAATGGTGCGCATTGGGAGAAACATACAACTATGCATGAGGAGACATGAATATATGCATGAGGATAGACATTGAGGTCATGACATGAGGGAACTAACTCATGGATTATACCGCATGAGGAAACATGCGGAGTAGACACTCAGGAGGAAAACATAAATTATGCATGAGGAAAACATAACATCATTTGCATGAGCGAATATTCGATCGAAATACCTTTGATGTATGGAGATTCTGTGATACTGCATGAGAAAAACATGAATATGCATGAGGAAACATAAATATCATAGGAAAAATGAATATGCATAGGAAAACATGAATATGCATGAGGGAAAACATGAATATGCTGAGAAAACATAATATGCATGAGGAAAAGCATAAATAGCATGAGGAAAACATAATATGCATGAGGAAAACATAAATTGCATGAGGAAAACTGAATATGCATGAGAACATGGAGAAAAATTAAATATGCATGAGGAACATGAATTGCATGAGGCAAAACTGAATATGCATGAAGAAACAACGTAATATGCCATGAGGAAACATAGACAGACATAAATATCCATGCGGAAAAAACATGATATGCATGAGGAAAACATAGAGAAACCATTAAATTCCATGATGAAAACAGAATATGAATGAGGCAAAACTAGAATATGCATGAGGAAAAATATGGGGAAAAACATAATATCATGAGGAAACATGATATGCATGAGGAAAACATGAATTGCTGAGGCAAAACATGGAGGAAACATAATATCCATGAGGAAAACATGAATATGCATGAGGAAAAACATGAATATGCATGAGGAAATTGAGAAAACATAAATAACCATGAGGAAAACATAAATATCCATGAGGAAACATGAATATGCATGAGAAACATGGGGAAAACATGAATATGCATGAGGAATTGCATGAGGAAAAATCATAAATTGCATGAGGAAAACATGAAATATGCATGAGGAAAACATAAATATGGCTGAGGAAAACATGAATATGCATGAGGAAAACATAAATTGCCATGAGGAAAACATGGGGAAAACATGAATATGCATGAGGAATGCTGAGAGAACATACATATGCATGAGGAAAACATGAATATGCATGAGGAACATAAATAGCATGAGGAAAACATGAATATCATGAGGAAACATAAATATGCATGAGGAAGACAGAATTGCATGAGGAAAACATGAAACTGCTGAGGAAAACATGAATAGCATGAGGAAACCCAACATGACTATGCATGAGGAAAACATATTGCATGAGGAAAAACATGAATAGCATGAGGAAAACAGAAATTGCATGAGGAAAAATGAATTGCAGAGAGGAAACATGAAATGCATGAGGAAACAAAAATTGGCATGAGGAAAACATAATAGCAATGAGGAAAACAAAATTGCATGAGGAAAACATAAATATGGCATGAGGAAAACATGAATATGCATAAGAAAACATGGGAGAAAACATAAATATGCATGAGGAAAACATGAATATGCATGAGGGCAAACATGATATGCAGAAGAAATATATGCAATGAGGAAATACTAGACAACATAAATATCCATGAGAACATGAATATGCCATGAGGAAAACAATAAAAACCTAAATAAATATCCATGAGGAAACATGAATATGAAGAGCAACTAGAGATAAAGCATGAGCAAAATATGGGAAACATAAATTCCATGAGGGATAACATGAATATGCATGAGGAAAACATGAATATGCATGAGGGCAAAACATGAGAAAACATAAATTCCATGAGGAAAACATGACATATGCATGAGGAAAACATGAATATGCATGAGGAAAAATATGGAGAAAACAATAAATAACCATGAGGCAAACTAATATCCATGAGGAACTGAATATGCATGAGGAAAACATGGGGAAAAGCATGATATGCATGAGGAATGCATGGGAAAAACATAAATATGCAATGAGGAAAACATGCACATACTGCCTGAGGAAACATAAATAGCCATGAGGGAAAACATGAATATGCATGAGGAAAACTAATATGCATGAGGAACACTGGGGAAAACATGATATGCATGAGGAAATGCATGAGAAAACATAAATATGCATGAGGAAAACATGAATATGCATGAGGAAGAACATGAATTGCATGAGGAAAACATGAATATGCTAGCAATAACATAAATATGCATGAGGAAGACATGAATTGCATGAGGAAAACTGAATATGCATGAGGATAAACATGAATATGCATGAGGAAAACTGAATTATGCATGAGGAAACATGAATTGCATGAGGAAACATGAATATGCATGAGGAAAACATAAATTTACGCATGAGGAACATGAATATGCATGAAGGAAACAGGAAGATAAACATAAATAGCATGAGGAAAACATGAATATGCATGAGGAAACATGAATATGCTGAAGAAACATGATATGCATGAGGAAAACATAAATAACGCATGAGGAAAAATAAATATGCCATGAGGAAAATGAATATGCATCAGGAAACATGGAGAAAAACATAAATATGCATGAGGAGAAAACATAATATGCATGAGGATAAACATAAATATGCATGAGAAAAACATAAATATGCATGAGGCAAAACCATGAATATGCATGAAGAAACCATAAATATGCATGAGGAAACAATAAATATGCTGAGGAAAAAATAAAGATGCAATGAGGAAAAAAAATATGCATCAGGATAAAACATGGATATGCATGAAGGCAAAACATGGGCACGGCAAAACATGGGCAACATAAATATCCAAGGAAAAAAATATAAATATGCCTGAAGAAAACATGAATTGCATGAGGAAAACATGGGAAAACTGACATGCATGAGGAATGCATAGGAAAAACATTAATTGCATGAGGAATACATGAATATGCCATGAGGAAACATAAATATGGCATGAGGAACATAAATATGCATAGGAGACAATGAATGATGAGGAAGACAAGATATGCATGAGGAAAACATATATGCATGAGGAAAACATGCATTGCATGAGGAAAACATAAATATGCAGAGGAAAACAATATGCATGAGGCAAACATGAATATGCTGAAGGAAAAACATGAATATGCAATGAGGAAACATATAATATGATGAGGAAAACATGAATATGCATGAGAGGAAAAACAAGAATATGCATGAGGAAAAACATGAATACTGCATGAGGGATGAATATGCATGATGGGAGGAAAAACAAAATATGACATGAGATAACTAATACGCATGAGGAAAACATAAATTGCATGAGGAAAACATAATAGTGCCATGAGGAAAGAACATGAATATGCATGAGGAACTGGAGAAAACATAAATATGGCATGAGGAAACATGATATGCAATGAGGCAAACATGAATATGCATGAAGAAACGTAATATGCCTGAGGAAACATAGACAAATAAATCTCCATGAGGAAAACAATGAATATGCAATGAGGAAACATAGAGAACTGCATAATATCGCATGAGGAAACATGAATATGAAATGAGGCAAAACTAGAATATGCATGAGGCAAAAGGGTGAAAACATAAATATCCATGAGGAACAACATGAATAGCATGAGGAAAACATGATATGCATGAGGAAAACATGAATATGCTGAGGCAAAACATGGAGACAAACATAAATAATCCATGAGGGAAAACTGAAATATGCATGAGAAAAACTGAATATGCATGAGGAAAAATATGGAGAAAACATAATAACCATGCGGAAAACATAATATCATTGAGGAAAACATGAATATGCATGAGGAAAACATGGGGAAAACATGATATATGCATGAGGAATGCATGAGGAAAACATAAAATTGCATGAGGAAAACATGAATATGCATGAGAAACATAAATAATGCATGAGGAAAACATGAATATGCATGAGGAAAACATATAATATGCATGAGGAAAACTGGGGAAAACATGAATATGCATGGGAATGCATAGGAAAAACATAAATATGCATGAGAAAACATTGAATATGCCATGAGGAAAACATAATAGCATGAGGAAACATGAATATGCATGATGGAAACATAAATTGCATGAGGAAAGACATGAATATGCAATGAGGAAAAGAATATGCATGAGGATAAACAGAATTGCATAGGAAAACAGGAATATGCAATGAGGAAAACATGGAAATATGCATGAGGAAAAAACTAATAACGCATGAGGAAACATGAATATGATGAGGAAACATGGAGAAAACATAAATATGCATGAGGAAAACATGAATATGCATGAGCAAACTATGATTGCATGAAGAAAACATGATATGCATGAGGAAAACATAATACGCATGAGGAAAACATAATATGCATGAGGAAAACATGAATATGCAGCATCAGGAATAAACATGGAGAAAACATAAATATGGCATGAGGAAAACAAAATATGCATGAGGAAAAACATAAATAGCATGAGGAAAAACATAAATATGTCCATGAGGGCAAAACATGAATACTGCATGAAGAAAACATAAATATGGCATGAGGAAAACATAATTGCATGAGGAAAACATGTGAATATTGCATCAGGAAAACATGGAGAAACATAAAATGCATGAAGGAAAACATAAATATGCATGAGGAAAACATAAATATGCATGAGGAAAAACTATATGCATGAGGCAAAACATAAATATGCATGAGGAAAACATAAGATATGCATGCGGAAAAACATAAATATGCATGAGGAAAAATGAAATATCATGAGGAAAAACATAAATTGCATGAGGCAAAACATGAAATATGCAGAGGAAAACATAATCGCATCGAGGAAAAATAAATACGCAAATGAGGAAAACATGAATCGCATGAGGAAAACATAAATATGCATGAGGAAAACATGAATATGCAACAGGAAAACAATTGGAAAAACATAAATATGGCATGAGGAAACATAAATATGCATGAGGAAAAACATAAATATGCATGAGGCAAAACATGATTGCATGAAGAAAACGTAAATATGCAATGAGGAACCATGACTAAATGCATGAAAGGAAACATGAGGACAACATGAATATGCATGAGGCAAAATGGGGAAAAACATGAATATGCATGAGGAAAACATGAGGAAAACATGAATATGCTAGGAAAACATTGTAGGCTAATAAACATGAAATATGCATGAGGCAAAACATGAATATGCATAGGAAAAATTATGGAGAAAACATAAATATCCATGAGGAAACATGGAATATGCATGAGGCAAAAACATGAATATGCATGAGGCAAAATATGGGAAAACATAAATATGCTTTAGGAAAACATGAATATGCATGAGGCAAACATGAAATATGCATGAAGCAAAAATGGAGAAACATAAATATCCATGAGGAAAACATGGGGAAAACATAATATCATGAGGAAAACATGAATATGAATGAGGCAAACATGAATATGCATGAGCCAAACATGAGGAAAACATAAATATCCATGAGGAAAACATGAATATGCATGAGGCAAAACATGGGGAAAACAAATATCTGAGGAAAATATGAATATGCATGAGGAAAAATGAATAAGCATGAGGAAAAATAAATACGGCAGAGGAAAACATGAATACGCATGAGGAAAATAAATATGAGGAGGAAAAACTGAAGTATGCATTGAGAAACAACATGGAGAAACATAATATGCATGAGGAAACATGAATTATGTATGGGCAAAACATGAATATGCTGAAGAAAAAGTAAATATGCATGAGAAAACCATGAATTATGCATGAGGAAAACATGGAGAAAACATAAAATAATCCTGAGGTAAACATGATAATTCATGAGGCAAAATATGGAGAAAACATAAATATCTATGAGGAAAACATGGGGAAACATAATTCATGAGGAAAACATGAATATGCATGAGGAAGATGGGGGACAACATAAATATGCATGAGGAAAACATGATATGCACTGAGGAAACATAAATTTAGCATGAGGAAAACATGAATATGCTGAGGAAAACATAAATATGCATGAGGAAGACATGACTATGCATGAGGAAAAACTGAATATGCATGAGGAAACATGAATATGCATGAGAAAACATGAATATGCATGAGGAAAACATGAATGCATGAGGAATAACATGAATATGGCATGAGGAAAACATAAATAGCATGAGGAAACATGATATGCCATGAGAAAAACTGGAGAAAACATAAATATGCATGAGGAAAACATGATATGACTGCGGCAAAACTTGAATATGCATGAAGAACATGAATATGCATGAGGAAAACATAATAGCATGAGGAAAACATAATATGCATGAGGAAAACATGAATATGCATCAGAAAAATGGAGGAAAACATAATATGCATGAGGAAAACATAAATATGCCATGAGGAAAAACATAATATGCATGAGGAAAACATAATATGCATGAGGAAAAACAAATGAATATGCATGAAGAACATAATATGCTAGGAAAACTAAATAATGCATGAGGAAAACATAAAGATGCATGAGGCAAACAGAAATGCATCGGAAAACATGGTATGCATGAGGCCAAAACATGGGCAGGAGGCAGACTGGGCAAACATAAATATCCAAGAAAAAAATATAATATGCTGAAGAAAATGATATGCATGAGAAACATGGGGAAACATGAACATGCTGAGGAATGCATGAGGAAAACATAAATAGCATGAGGAAACATGAATATGATGAGAAAAATAAATATGCTGAGGAAACATAAATATGCATGAGTGGAAACATGAATATGCCTGAGAAGACATGATATGCATGAGGAAAACATGATATTCATGAGGAAAACATGCACATATGCATGAAGGAAAACATAAATATTGGCCAATGAGGGAAAAAAAACATAAATATGATGAGGAAAACATGAATATGCATGAGGAAAACATGGAATATGCATGAGGAAAACATAAATATGATGAGGAAACATGAATATGCATGAGGAAACATAGGATATGCATGAGGAAAACATGGAATATGCATGAGGAAAACATGAATTATGATGAGGAAAACATAATATGCCATGAGGGAAAACATAAATACGCATGAGAAAACATAATATGCATGAGGACAATGAATATGCATGAGGAAACATGGCGAAAAACATAAATATGCATGAGGAAAACATGAATATGCATGAGGCAAACATGAATATGCATGAAGAAAACGTAAATATGCATGAGGAAATCATAGAAAAACCATAAATATCCTGAGGAAAACATGAATATGCATGAGGAAAACATAGAGAAACCAATAAATTATCCATGAGGAACAATGAATAATGAAATGAGGGCAAAACTAGAATATGCATGAGGGCAAAATATGGGGAAACAATCAATATCCATAGAGGAAAACATGAATATGCATGAAGGAAAACATGAATATGCATGAGAAACATGAATATGCATGAGGCAAAACATGAGAAACAAAATATTCCATGAGGAAAACATGAATATGCTAGGAAAACATGAATAATGCATGAGGAAAATATGGAGAAACACATAAATAACCATGAGGAAAACATAAATATCATGAGGAAAAACATGAATATGCATGAGGAAAACATGGGGAAAACATGAATATGCATGAGGAATGCATGAGAAAAACATAAAATTGCATGAGGAAAATGAATATGATGAGGAAAACATAATATGAATGAGGAAAACATGATATGCATGAGGAAAACATAAATATGCATGAGGAAAACATGGGAAAACATGATATGCATGAGGAACATAGAAACAATATGGCATGAGGAAAACATGAATATGCATGAGAAAACATGAATGTCATGAGGAAAACATGAATATGCTGAGGAAATAATATGCAATTGAGGAAGAAATGATGCTGAGGAAACATGATATGCTGAGGAAACATGAATTGCATGAAGGAAAACATGAATTTGCAATGTAGGAAAACATGAATATGCATGAGGAAACATGATTGCATGAAGGAAAACATAATAGCATGAGGAAACATGAATAATGCATGAGGAAAACATGGAGAAACATAATATCATGAGGAAAACATGAATTTGATGAAGCAAAACATGAATAGCATGAAGAACATGATATGCTGAGGAAAATAATACGCATGAAGGAAAATAAATAGCATGAGGAAACATGAATTGCATCAGGAAAACATGGAGAAACATAAATTATGCATGGAGGAAACTAAATAAGCATGAGGAAAACATAAATGGAGAGAGATGCTCAAAATGGAATACATTTGAAAAACGCTTTTAAAAATTGAATTAATTTATATTATATATTCAATACTGTACTAGATAGACAGCTTATAGCATGTAGCAGAAATGAACCAATTGTAGCTGTAACTGCAAGGGTCCTCCAAGGTGTACATGTGGGGCTACAACTGTGCAAACTACCTTTGTATAGAAGACTTGCACGCAGTTACCTCGACTGCTTTCAAAAAATAAAAATAAAAAGTGTGATTGT
>CM068956.1:138219278-138232017 GCA_035128595.1 Eptatretus atami
CTTAGCCCCGCACGCTGGACACGACCACATGGTCCCTGTCTGACACCTCCCTCACAAAGTGGGACTGTACTGTATAGGACCAGGGTCATGATGCCATCACCGTAACATGGTGTAGGTTGTGGATAAGGATCCGAGAAATGAGTACACCCTGTCTGTACAATTGGGGCTGTCAGAGATGTTGTATAAGAACTCAAAACAGAATCCAATGTGGTTGAAATTTGTTAACAGACACTGGAGACGACTTCTTGAATTGGCTAAGTAACTGAGTTTGATAATAAAAAACGTGATGAGAAGATCATCACTTTCACAGGAGAGGAAGGATAGTAGAAAACAGGAATGAGAGTGGTTGTGTATGGCAAGGAATCGTTTCCAGACCATTGCCGCTTATTGGGAGTATAACGAGCAGACAACAGGTAGAGAGAGTTGAATTGATGATCAATGGTGGAGAATACACCACCCATTGATATAGAGCAGGAATGGTGTGACACACGAGGCCATTATCAGCGGGCTATCCAGCGACAATCTGTCACCAGCTATGCGGTTGATCGGAAGGCTGTGCAGGGGGAAAAAAATAAATCAAGGAGAGGAAGAAATGGTTAAGAAATGAGAATGAAATTGTATGAGAGTTCAATAGCAGCAGAATTGAAATGAAGAAAATTGAGAGGAAAATGCAAGAAACGTGAAATTGGGAATTATGAAAGGTAAAATAAGAAGAATGATAACTACAAAAAAAAAGAAGAGGACGAGCATTCAACAGGTATAGAATGATGGAGAATAATGCATGGAAGAGAAAAAGGAGATTGAAGAAGTACAAAAAGAAAGAGAAGTGTTGCAGCTTGTAAAAACAAAGGAAAATAATTGTAATGAAAGTCAAATAAAGGAGACAGAGAAACAAAAAGAGAGCTTCGGAGGATCGTGGAAAGAAAGTGTCACCAGAATGGCAAAACATGAATATCATTCAGCAGAAAGTGCATGAATAGGGAGGATAAGGAAAAGAATCGAGATAATGTGAGCCTTTCAAGAGTCAATAGGCGATGGTCAAGGCCACAAGTTGCATGTATTTCTTCCCAATTGACCTGACAATTGAATTGGGTTGCCTGATTGTTACCCGACCCTATTGAGGTCAAAATTGTCATTTTTCATCCGATTGACTTTGAAATAACGGATCGGCATATTGGCACTGAATTAGTTCACCGATGAAAAATCTAGAAGCACTGTTTTTGAAGTCCAAAGAGCAAGGTTGCTAGCAACGATTTGCAGCGACTCAGCGACGTCTATGACTCGCAATGGTCTATGACTCACAAACGTCTATTTTCTTCAAAAACTTACTCGAACCAAAGACTATAAAAGCATATCATTATTAAAAGTCTTGGCTGAGATTCCGAGTTTATTATTTTTTTTCTTACTATGACTTAAATTTAGAATATATATTTAGCTTACTTATCTGCATTTTTTTTTTACTTAAGAATTGTGAGATGACTGAATATGTGAGATGTGAATTAAAGCGTGGTTTATTTATTTACGTTAAACATTGTTCTTAACGAACATGAACAACAACATGTGAAGAATGGAAGAAAAAGAAGACTTGCTGTTGGAGGAGGTTGATGACTTGGGAGAGGAGGGTTGAGGATCACAACTCTTACGCTGTGCCCACTCAAACCAAGCAGGAACTCGCAAGGAAAGTGTATAAAGAGGAACTTATTGGTTTAACCAAACTGAAGTGTTGATTAATTCTACAATACAATAAGGAGATTAAAAAGCCTCACTGTATGAAATAAAACTACAAATGAAAGGCAAATCAATAACAAATACAAATTTATTAATCAAAATGATGAAAAATGTTACATGTAGGATTTGGAATGGGTCCTTGGCTATTTCTCGAGAGGAGTGTAGTTCAGGAGTTTCTCTATGAGATCACATGGGAGAGTAGCATTCGTCTGCAGCAATACCGCTTCAGACCAAGTGCATCCAAAGCGTCTCTGAAGATTAACAAAGAACAGATGATTAAAGTCCATTTTTTTTCCCCTCTTATACGACTGGGTGGTGGTCTGTAAATTTACTTTCTAGATTAAACTTTGGTTATGATGGTTTTGGTTATAACCACAAGCCGGTAGGCGACGAGGATTCGCTAGGATCGAAGCGCTGATACGATGCTTTTCATTCTGACTGATCCACCGACGAAGATTCATTGCCAAGACGTATTGTTCACATACAATTGTCCTCTGCCTGGCAAGATTTTTCCTATTGCGTATTTTGCCAACTGGCACTCCTCATAAAAAATGATGTAAATAGACACCCTATTTTTGAAGACTACCATTTTGAAAAATAATCGGTTTCTGGTTTGTGCTGTGGAGACTCGCGTTGCAGACACACACACACACACACACCAACACACACACACACACACACATCACACACACACACACACACACACACACACACACACGGAAAAACCGATAAACTTCTCTCAATGCTCTTGTTTGACCACACCTCCTGAGCCACAAATATTTTTCAAAGCCACGCCCACTTTAAATAATAAATAAATTGGAGGTGGGTGTGGGTCGTGGAATCGTTTTCAGTAAATTACATAAATAATTGAAGGTGGTGTGTGAATCATGAATCGTTTACGGAATATAAATAAATAATTGGAGGCGGAGTGTGGGTCGTGGAATTGTTTACGGAAAAAATAAATAATTAAAGGTGGTGTGGATCGTGGAATAGTTTATGGTAAATAAATAAATAATTGGAGGTAGTTGTGGGTCGTGGAATCGTTCGTAAAGAAATAAATAATTAAAGGTGGTGTGTGATCGTGAAATCGTTTAGGTAAATAAATAAATAATTGGAGGTAGTGTGTGATCTGGAATCGTTTTCGGTAAATAAATAAATAAATAGTGGTGTGTGGGTGGGGGAATCGTTTTCTGTAAATAAATAAATAAATAAGGTGGTGGTGGGTGGGGAATCGGTTTTCGGTAAATAAATAAATAATTAAAGGTGGTGTGCTGGTCGCGGAATCGTTTACGGTAAATAAAAATAAAAAATTGAGTAGTGTGTGGGTCGTGGAATCGTTTACAGTAAATAAATAAATAAGGTGGTGTGTCGGTCATGAATCGTTTACGGTAAATAAATAAATAATTGGAGGCGGTGTGTGGTCTGGAATCGTTTTCGTAAATAAATAAATAATTGGAGTGGTTGTGGGTGGGAATCGTTTACGGGTAAATAAATAAATAATTGGAGTGGTGTGTCGGGTAGGAGAATCCGAAAGGTAATAAATAAATAATTGGAGGTGGTGTGTGGGTGGAATCGTTTACGGTAAATAAATAAATAATGGAGTGTGTGTCGGAGGAGAATCGAAATGGTAAATAAATAAATAATTGGAGGTGTGTGTGTGGGTGGGAATCGTTACGAAATAAATAAATAATTGGAGGTGGTGTGTCGGAGGAGAACCGAAATGGTAATAAATAATAATTGGAGGTGGTGTGTGGTGGTGGAATCATTTTGGGTAAATAATAAATTATCGGTTTGCTGGTTTTGGCTTTGGAGCCTCGCGTTGCAGACACACACACACACACACACAACCACACACACACACACACACACACACGGAAAAACCTGATAAACTTCTCTCAATGCTCTTGTTTGACCACACTCCTGAGCCACAAATATTTTCTAAGCCACGCCCACTTTCCTACACATTCCCACTTTTCATCAACCACGTCCACTTTCCCTAAGCTCCGCCCACTTTCCTAAGCCCCCATAAAAAAATGACGGTGAATAGACACCCGATATTGAAGGACTACCATTGAAAAATAAAACCTCAATCAAAAATCGGCTCGAGTAAAATTTTCTAAATATCTCGGTGTTTAATCCAAAGTTCGCCTTCTCACATTCAAAACTGAAGGACAAGTATGAAAATACTGTACGCGGTTTTTCAGCCGCTGCACAGCAACGGGTGGTTGCTAGGCAACGAAATTCAAACGCGCACATTCCCAGACCATATGGCACCTGTTGGCAAAGTTTCATCGAAATCGGTTGCTGGTTCTGCTGTGGAGCCTCGCGTTGCAGACACACATACACACAGACAGACAAGACGGAAAACCCGACAATAAGGGATATCTAGCGAATCCAATAAATTGATCATGCCTCTCTGGATGTGCCTTCATCCACAGATGTAGAAAGCACTCTTACAAAAAGTGAAATCATTCAACAGAGTAAGTACATAGATGCAGAAATAGAACAAAGTATGTGAATAACTGAGCATATTAATCACAAATTCCAGAGCATTTTCATATCCAAAAACACAAGCCAGATTCCTGCCATGCTGGTGCACAACACTCAAAACAATCGCATTGCTCAAATGAAGATGGGTGGAACACCGAATGTGTGTGCCAATCTCTTCTTCTTCCACATGCCCACATGGCTGCAGGTGATACAATTTGCTGGGGGGGGGGGGGGCAGCTATGCCGCTGATGCAGTTCCCCCTGCAGGTTAGAGCAGGAATTTTGAATTTCTTCAGTGCTTGAGGGCTCTTTGCTCTATTGAAGGACACCAAGGGCTATTTAAGTCCACCAAACAACGCGGAAGACGGACACCAAGTTTAACGTTATCGAGAGATGGCACACACATTGATGAACATCTTTCCGTGACGACAGTTTGTAGCTCAGCTGAGATTAAACCCAGGCAAGCAACTTACAGGTGAGTGTGGTGTACCTCGAGAGATAAAAACTATCCTGCCAGCACATGTGCTAATGAGGTCATAGAAGTTTTCAATCAGAAAAAGTAGTGCAGGTGGATTTTTTTTTCAACGCAAAAGGATATATGTCTAAAACACTGCCCAACAGGATATCCACCTTCAAGGGGAGAGCATGTGAAAATACCATCCACTCTGAAAATGTAAATTTTACTCTACTTTTGTATTTTACGACGGTTTAGGTGTACACATAATAGGATGTACAATTGCACATTGGCAAAAAGATTTGCCGACAAAATGTCATGCATAGAGGTTGGCCAGTGCTAAGGATAACATGAATGAATAGATACATTACAAGAAGAATACTCATTGCTCCACTTACCCCTCTGTATATTCAGCTTGCAAAAGTCCAAGATAAGCTTCCCACTTGTTTCCACCACCTTGCCGCACGTGAAACACGCACGGAAATCATGACTGAAGCAAACAGCGGAAGAGTAGAAATTTGGAGGAGCATCAAAGCAGAAGCAAACACCAAAACATGATGCAGACGCATTGAAATACCACAAAATACAAGAACATAACCACACCAGACAGTTACACCTTGCTTGAAAAAACCATCTCAAATCGACATTCCTCCATGGGAAAGTATTCTCAGGCTAATCACACAGGGGTGTTTCCTTAGGTTAACCCCATTGCCATAATAATCTATATATCATGGAACAAGTGTTTGTTTAACACTTGTTCCATGATTATATAATGTACAGTACTTATATAAGGATTAAGCCCATTTCAAAATGTTCACCTTTTGTTGCATTGTAGCCTAGAACTAAATTACATTAAATCAGACTTTTCCACATCGTAACCACAACTTCCAAGTGAAAAACAAATTCTACAAATTTCAGAAAATTAATTAAAAATACAAAACAAGAATATCTTGGTTGGATAAGTGTCCCCCCCCCCACCCTTATAATAGCAATTATAAATTAGCTCAGGTGTAACCAATCACCTTAAAAATCACACATCAAGTTAACTGGTCTCCACCTGTGTTAAATTGTAGTGATTGTGATTATTTTCATATTCTCTGCTGGTAGTGCATTTCACAGCAAAGAGTCGACATGAGCACCAAGGAGCTTTCAAAAGACCTCCGGGATAAAGTTGGAAAGGCACAGATCAGGACACGTATATAAAAAATATTTCAAAGGCCTTGAATATCCCTTGGAGCACATCAAACAAATCATATTAAGAAGTGGAAGGTGTATGGTACTTCCAAGACCCTGCCTAGATCAGGCCGTCCCTCCAAACCAGAAGACCAAGCAAGGAGACTGATCAGAGAGGCCACCAAAGGCCAATGGCAACTTTAAAAGAGCTACATGCCTTTATGACAAAGACTGGTCACTGTGTGCACCTGACAACAATATCTCAAGCATTCCACAAAGTCTGGCCTGTACGGTGTGGTGGCAAGAAGGAAGTCATTACTCAAGAAAGCAAACCTTGAGTCCCATTCGAGGTATGCAAAAAAACACTTTGGAGATTCTGAGCCATGTGACGTAAAGTTTTTTGGTATGATGAAACCAAGATGGACCTTTTGTTCTAACTGCAAAACATTACGTTTGGTGCAAACTCAACACAGCACATCAACCAAAGAACACCATCCCTACTGTGTAAGCACGGGGTGGCAGCATCATGTTATGGGAATGTTTCTCATCAGCAGGGACTGGGGCACTTGTCAGGATAGAAGTGAAAATGGATGGAGCAAAACAAACAGAAAAATCCGAGAAAACCTGCTCCCCTCTGCACGTAAGCTGAAATTGGGACAGAAGTCGGGATAAACCGAAGCACACAGCCAAAGCTACATTGGCTTGGCTAAGGAACAAAAAGATAAATGTCATGAGTGCCCAGTCAGAGCCCCGACCTAAATCCAATTGAAAATCTGTGGCATGACTTGAAGATTGCTGTCCTTCAACGCTCGCCACATAACTTGACCGACTTGAACAGTCTTGTACAGAAAGAATGGAAAATATTACCCAATCAAGGTGTGCAAAGTTGTAGAGACCTATCTCAACACTCACAGCTGTAATTGCTGACAATGGTGCTTCCACTAAGTATTAACCTCAGGGGGTGGAACTTATCCACCAAGATATTCTAGTTTTGTATTTTAATAAATTTCTGAAATTTGTCGAATTTGTTTTTCACTTGGGGTTGTGGGTTACGATGTATAAACCAAAGGTGGATAAAGTCATATTTAATGAAATTAATTCCAGGTTATAAGGCACCAAAAGGTGAAAAATTTGAAAGGGGGTGTGGACTTTATAGAGGCACTGTACATATGGTTAGACAGCAATTGTAATCTGAAAGAAATCATATGTCTGCCATTTTGGTGCTGTGATAAACCTCTTCCGAAGTGTTCATATTACAATCGCCATGCTCCTTCCCCCATACGTTTTCCGTTCGGTGAAAAACAACCCAAGTGACTGTTAAAAGGATCATCAAATATCGAAAGATGTCATGTATCTGTTGAGGCAACACCACATAGAGGCCTCAGGGTGTCAGCCTATGGGCCAGTACAATTGGAATTTCTCTGGGCTGTATAACCACATGCATTATACATGCACCTAAGTAGTAGGCAGGTTTTGGTTCATATACGTAACATGGATTATGTTTATTACCCTGCGCAAGCGAAGGCGAAAAGTGGGTTAAGCAATTGGTTCATGCCTGTCTGTCCGTCTTATCAGTTTAGATCGAGAAATAACTTTTTAAATTCAATGTTATATTTGAACAAGAATCAAAAAACAAGCCTGCCGTTTAACACTACTTTGTCTGAAGTCATCCTGACTGCACATGCGCAAGAGAGAGGAGTGCGATATTTATTTTATTTTATTCTGTCTTTTCTTTGATTGTCAGACAGGCAATTAAAAATCATTCAAAACGGGAAACTTTGTTTTTCAGGATGTTACAAAGACACGAACAACAGGCACGAAGAACAAATGTAACCTGTTGGATGGGGCAATATAATATACAATGGGTAAAGTGGCGGTTAAAACATTGCCTTCCAGCAGTTAAGGCAGGAATTTGTAAATTTGCCATGGAGCTGTCGCTGGCATGTGACAAAATTACAAAGGTTCCTGCCCAAACTACTGCTGGGAAGGTAATGGAATCCACCCTGTATAACCCTTTCTCAGGAAGCTGCTCCGTACCATCTATTAAGTCTTTGATATGACTGTCGAGTTCGAACCACCGACTCCCAGGCTCAGAGTGGATGATCTAACCATTACACCGAGTATGCGTTAGATGATTGTATCGTGTAATGAACCTCATCGAGTTATATATGTACAGATACCAAACTGTACCACTAGCCAGGAACCAAGATTGTGTTGACTGTGTGAAGTGCTTGTAACCAAATTCTTCATGTTGGAGCAACTACATTTTGCTTTTCTCTCTCAGACAAACTGAACATGGGGGGCACCTCTAAAAACTCGAAAAAACAAGGGAGAGAGAAAAACACAAACTCTGAGGTCCTGCTACGAAGAAATGCCACTCTTTATAGGATCGCATGTAAATGATGATGTAATTGGAGGCCAACATTGAAAATGGGATGAGAGGGTAAGCTTGGACCATTGTGCTGTTTCGCAAAGACTTTGTACACAATTGTCAGAGCAGTGATCGAGCAATACTTTCATTGCTCCTCTTCATCACCACTGTGTCAGGCATGGCCATTACAGTACGACGGTATATTCAAGGGGGGGGAGAGAGATGCTCAAAATGGAATACATTTGAAAAACGCTTTTAAAAATGAATTAATTTATATTATATATTCAATACTGTACTAGATAGACAGCTTTATAGCATGTAGCAGAAATGAACCAATTGTAGCTGTAACTGCAAGGGTCCTCCAAGGTACATGTGGGGCTACAACTGTGCAAACTACCTTTGTTATAGAAGACTTGCACGCAGTTACCTCGACTGCTTTCAAAAAATAAAATAAAAAGTGTGATTGTTCCCTGGTTAAGCCTGTATCTCACTGGGCTGCGACAGCTCGCAACTAGTTGGAGACACCAAATTGCGATAAACCAGATAATTTTCACTTGGAATCACACTGAATTTATACTAAAACGCATTTGCGTATGTCGCACGAATGTCCCACGAATCCCGGCGAAATTTGGGATGAACTTCGCTGGAGTTCGCATACATGTCGCACGACATCGCGCGACGTTCAGGTGACAAAACTGAGATTTTTTTGGCACATGCAACTGTTGCGCGACGTACGACGGTCGTGCGACCATCGCGCAAATGTCTGCAACAGTCGCACGCCAACTGTGCGTGACAATTGAGAAATCGGGACCATATTATAATATTATATTAAATTATATATATATTATAATATATATAATATATATATATATATATAATGAGGCCTCTCCCTTCCAGCAATCATATTGTCAGTTGGGAAACGAGTAAGAGAGTACCTGACTGAGTACTACAATGGTGTGGGAGCTGTGCCCTGGCAGAAAGGATGTGGGATTACAGGAGAATGCTGACCAAGCCTGATTGTTCAAAGTGTTCTGTTACTTGTCAACATTGCACCCACAAACATTGTGTGTGACCCAATTGTTCATCTGCCTTGATAGGGGCTTGTGGTGTGACCATATTTTGTGTTGACCTAATTTATGTAAAAATGTGTGACTGATTTATGAATGATGGGAAGGTGAAAAGAATGATGGGAAAGTGAAAAGTTTGCATTGAAGGCCATTACTCAGAACAGGAGAGAAAAAGGACAGACAATGCTGGTTTACAATATGGACTATGATTTTTTTTTTAGTCATATCTGGATTGAACTATTGTGAATCTATCTACATTACATTGCATGTCACATTTGTCCACCTTCTGACTCACGGAAACTAAATTGAGAAGGGTTCGAGACCGGTTTGAGACAACCGCGACGACTCTGTGACTATTTTGATGTAAAATTTGTCGCACAAATTTTTGAACATGTTCAAAATTCCAGCGACACCAGAGCGACGTCCTGCGACTCACGCGAGAAATGAGAACCACCGTGAACGTTTCGAGAAATTTTGGAGAATCCCGTTCGCATTTTGTCGCGAGCTGTCGCAGCCAGTGAGATACAGGCTTTTGTGTGGTCTGTGGGACACGAGGCATTTACCGTGAGATAAATTGGCAGGTTATTTGGGCATGCAAATGGGGCTGGTAGGATAGCCTCGAGGTATGCATACTCGCCTCGAAGCTGTCCGAACTGGGTTTGAATCTCGACCCAGCAATAAACTGTCATCATGGTGTTTCACAGATAGGACGATTCATCAACGTGTGTGCCATCTCTCGGATGAACGTTAAACTGGACGTCCTGTCGACTGGCATTAGTTGGTGGACGTTAAAGACCCCACGGTGTCCTTCGTGAAGAAGTGAGTTATTGCCAGCACCATGAACAAATTAAAAATTGCTGCCATGACTACTTCGTCAAGCATCAGGTCTGACCAGGTGGTTCATGAAAGACTTCGGCCGAAAAAAATAAAAAAATTTCCCCGGCCAACCCTACACGAACAGGAGAAGGAACAGGAGGAGGAGGAGAAGGATGCAAGATGAGATGGAAGATACATCGATGTAAAGTGACCCACATTTCACAGGTTTGGCCCGTTTGGTCTCTGTAAACCCACAGACTGTTTTAGTCTCGTCAAGCCCTGTATTGGATGGAACATATGATCAATTTAAAAAAGAAGAAACCCACATGGTTTCACTTGCAAGGTCTCCACACCCCCCCCCCCCCCCCAAGTCTCAACCTCCCCTTCCCAACTTTGTCCTGTCTTTGCTCCCATCCCCAACTCCCTCTCAAACCCCAAATCTTAGTCTTCCCCTCCTGTCGTTAAAGCAAGAGGACATTCTTACATCGATCATTACATATCAAGTCACCACAATAACCAAGTTTTGAAGTCGTCTTACTTGGAACCTTCTCATCATTACTCGTCAATAAACGGCTATCTCAGGATTCTGGTGTTGTTTTGTGTCACTGACAACCTTTCAAATAGCGATTTTACCACGAGTGGTAAAAAAAAGAAGTAAAATAAAACCTGCTTTCGATTCCTACCTACCTGCTTTTCGTCACCTCCAACTTGCCACGTGTAAAAACTACACTGATTTTATTTTTTTATCTACATTTTTTAAAGATTTCCAGTGGACGTTTTTTGGGAAAGCCCCGATGAACTTTCACCGAACTCTTAAAAAAATAAAATAAAATAAAAACCCGACATTCAGCAGGTCCATCGTCTCCTCTTGGAATACTTCTCCAGTCGGCCTATCTTAGCTAATTTGTGCTGATACTCTCGGCCCCCTGCTTTTTGCATGGAACGAGGAATACATCCGTGTAAGATGAACACGAAATCTTGAACGGCTTTTGAAAAATCACATCAAAGTTATCGAGATGGTTGCCATAGCAACATAATTCAGCCAATCAGAGCCGTGATCTAATGAGGTTGAGATCATGTCGTGAGGAATAGATATCTACAATAGGAAAGCAAAATGTTTCATGGTTTTTGAAATATCGTGTACAGTGTACACAAAAGTACATGAATGGATGATCGGTCGGTCGGAGCTCATTTTAATGTCCCCCGTCTCTAAACTTGTCGAAGAGGAGACAAAAAAGTATTGGGAGAGCAAACGCAAAATTGAAATGAACCCTCCAAACCGGTCATAAGGATATTTACCCCAAACTACAAAGCAGAAAAAGGTGTCTCATTGTGACATTTTGCACAATTTATTCACCATCAGCTTTGATCCGACAGTCAAATTATACATTTGGAACATCTGGTGTGGTGGGGGACCCGCGGTCCCCTCTCGGCCAAACCCTCTGTCCCCTCTCGGCCGAACCCTCGGTCCCCTCTCGGCCGAACCCACGGTCCGCTCTCGGCCGAACCCTCGGTCCGCTCTCGGCCGAACCCTCGGTCCCCTCTCGGCCAAACCCTCTGGTTTTTTTCCCCTGTTTCGCCGAACCCTCGGTCCGCTCTCGGCCGAACAACCTCGGTCCCTTCTCGCCGAACCCACGGTCCGCTCTCGGCCGAACCCTCGGTCCGCTCTCGGCCGAACCCTCGTCCCCTCGCTCGGCCAAACCTCGGTCCCCTCTCGGCCGAACCCTCGTCCCCTCTTGCGCCGAACCCTCTGTCCCCTCTCGGCCGAACCCTCTGTCTCCCTCTCGGCCGAACCCTCTGTCCCTCTCGCCGAACCCTCTGCCCTCGTGCCAACCCTCGTTCCCTCTCGGCCGAACCCTCGTTCCCTCTGGCCCCCTCTCGCCGAACCCTCGGCCCCCTCGGCCGAACCACGTCCGCTCGTCGCGAACCCTCGGTCCGCTCTCGCCGAACCCTCGTCCCCTCCTCGGCCGAAACCCTCGGTCGCTCTCGCCGAACCACGGTCCGCTCTCGGCCGAACCCACGGTCCGCTCTCGGCAACCCTCGTCCCCTCTCGCCGAACCCTCTGTCCCCTCGTCGGCCGAACCCCTGTCCCCTCTGCCCGAGACCCACGGTGCCGCTTCGTCCAGAACCCTTCTGTCGCCCTCTCGGCCGAAACCCTCTGCCTCTCGGTCCGAACGCCTCGTTTCCCCTCTCGGGCGAACCCTCTGTCCCCTCTCGCAACCTCGTCCTCCGCCGAAACCCTCTCTCGACCTCGTCTCTCTGCCAACCCGCCCCTCGCGAACCTCGTCCTCTTCGGCCGAACCCTCGGTCCCCCTCTCGGCCGAACCCTCGGTCCCCTCTCGGCCGAACCCACGGTCCGCTCTTGGCTATTTCTTCACATTTACATCAAAACAGTCATTTCACAATAATTCCGCCATAAACGACATGAGATGTGATTTAAGAAGATAAACAGTACTTGTTGCAATGTATTCCAGCAGCGAAAGAGCCCTTCACACCTCGACCAAGGAACGCTTTGAAACACCGGAAATACAAAACAAACCAACACGTTCCACTTATTGTCACATAGATTGACGTTCAGGTGAGGTTTGTACATCAGATTCCACTCATCTTCACGAAAACGTTTCAACAAATACGATCTCAA
>CM068956.1:138287117-138309590 GCA_035128595.1 Eptatretus atami
CGTTGGTAGATTTAAAGATGTTAAAAAATCTGACTATAAAAGAAACCTGCAGCGCACACATTAAATTAACCCATTACACATAGTGGAGGGATTCTAACTATCCACATATGCTTAACGAGATAATTGAACTATGGGACTGCTGACTGTCTGTGTGTAAAAGGCTTCCAAATTCGTAACAATATTAGTCTTGAAAGACTTGAACGCCTCACCGAGGCAAGAAAACAGATCAGATGAGCAGAGGAAAGTATCAAGGGGACCAGCTTCAACATATCATGTATAATTGGTGACATAGTTCAGGAACCAAGTGGGTTGCTCACCTTTGGATTCTCTCTATCTTATTTCCATCAGTCTTGTACTGCAGGTGCCACAATATATTTCTGTATTCTAACAGGGGTCTGACGAGAGTTGTGAAAATCATGGTTAGCATCCTTGGTGTAATGCGAGAGAAAGTTCTCTTAATGATCCCAAGCCTTTGGTTGGCTGTCAGGATTGGTGATGAAATGTGTTGGTGAAAGCTTCGGTCTTTGTCCATGATGACTCCCAGATCTTCTTCCTGATTAACTTCCTGGAATGCAGTGTGTTTAAATAGTAAGTGTTTCTTGAGTCAAACCTCCCCAAATGCAAAACGTTGAAGTTCTTCTCATCAAAAGGCAATTTCCAAATGCTTGACCAATTCTGTGCCTTGTCCATGTCATCTTGCAGTGATATAACTTGAATCCGAAAAGTCACTGGTCCAAAGATTTTGTTATCAGTGAAGATATAGATGCAGTTTTCAAGGACCTCTGGCAGGTCATTAATGAACATGACTAGAAGGGCACTCGGAAGAGCGTATACCTCCGCCACGCAATGCCTGATCCACGAGAACCTCTCGGGCCCAATACATTTTTGAAACATCATGTTATATAATTGTTTTTGACCCCATCTATCAATGGTGAAGAATCACTTTAAAAATTAAAGAATTCTCATTTCCAGATCCGGATTCGGATCTTCACCAAAATTGAATCGATTCGTCCTTGCCACACACCCAACGTGTCCACCAAGTTTCGTCCGAATCTGTCCCCAACTTTGAGATATTGTGCTATATATAATTTTTGGCCCTATCTCTCAATGGTGAAGAAATACTTTAAAAATTCTAGTATCGAGATCCGGATCCTGATCTTCACCAAAATCTTATCAGTTCGTCCTCGTCACACACCCAACCTGTCCACAAAATTTCAATCTGGATCCGTCCGCAACTTTTTGAGATATCCTGCACACAAACAAAGACAAACAGACAGAAAGGGGTGAAAACACAACCTCATTGACCTTCGGTGGTGGAGGTATTAAAAAGCAGAGGTCCAAGAATGCTCCATCAGGGAATGCCGCTCCTCACTGGAGTGCACCTTGAGCTTGTCCCATTGATAGTAACTCTCTGCTGTCTCCCTACCAAGAATACTGTAATCCATCTGAGTAACTTCCTCTCTATACCATATGCTGCCACCTTGTCAAGAAGTTGTCTGTGTGGAACTGCATCAAATGGTTTATGAAAATCTAGATTGAGAATATCTACTGGGTTTTCTTTAGCAGTGAAGTTGTCTCCTCCAGTGCACACAATAGTTGGGTGATGCATGGTCTATTGGGAGTAAACCCATGTTGACTCTCAGCGAATAGGTTGTGCATCATCATGTGTTCTGTTAACGCATCACGGATGATACTTTCTATCAACTTGCCTATCACCGATGTCAAACTAATTGGGCGGTAGTTCTCCACAACCTTTCTACCGCCTTTCTTATGTATGGGAGTAATGTTTGCTATCTTCTAGTCTTGTAGTAATCTACTTTCTTCCACGGACTTTCAGAACATTAGTTACTCTAGTTTGGCTATGGCAGTGGCTATCTCCTTCAGGCAACGTTGGTATATTGAGTCTGGCCCTCCAGACTTGCATCCCTTCAAGTTTAGAAGTTTTTCTTTAATTTTAGCCTCAAATTTGAACATCCTCTAATGTTGGACCATTGAATTTGTGATCAATTTCTGGCAAGTTGTGCAGGTATCTCAACTGTGAAAGCACGAGTTGAAGAAATTGTTGAAAAGTTGAGCTTTCACGTGGTCATTTTCTCCATGATTTCCTTGAGTATCCATCATATCACCTACTCCTGTCCTAGTCTTTAACTTGCTATTGGCACACTTCCAAAACCACTTTGGGTTAATGATCATGTTCTTCACCAAGTTTTCCTCATTTTGTTGACAGTCGAATCGGGTTTGTTGACGGAATCAATTTCGTTCATTAGCATGTTTAGCGTAATCCAATTCGCTTCACGTTTTTGTGTATTTTTTCCAAGCTCTTAATTTCAAATTCGCTTCCAAAGCCAGTCGCCGACTGGGAATCCTCCGTCGTGCAAGGTCCCTCCTCGGCCCACCTGAGCTCCTGACCACTTACAAAGCTTTTGTCCGCAGCCTGATGGAGTACTGTCTCCCCTCTGGGCTGGTGCTCCTGCCTCCCACCTTTCTCGGCTTCACGCTGTAGAAACCAAGGCATTTCGGATCATTGGCATCTCCTGCAATGAGGCTCAGTCTTTGGGCCTCTCACTCAATCACCGCAGGTTGGTCGGTGGTCTTTGTCTTCTACGTCTCCTCTCCAGCCTCGCCCCCTGCTCTCTCTGCGATTTGTCCCCACTACATTTCCGCAGGGCCCTTCAAGGTCCGCCAACAACCCCCTTCTGGTAAAACTACCAAAATCACGAATCACTGCTCACTTCACTCTTTCATTCCTCTTTTTTCCCGCCTTTGGAATAAACTCCCTCACTCTATTCTATTCATTCCATTCTTCCCTCCAGGCCTTCAAAACAGCTGTTCACCACCACCTCTTATCATCCCCCATCCAAATCCTCGACTTTTCTACCCCCGATAATCCACCCAAGCCCACCTCCTTCAAATTCCCTGCTTTCCTTCCTGAAAGTCCCTGTAATGTCCATCTCTCTATTCCCCATGTTCCCTGCCCATCCCTCTCCCTTCCACAGATCTCCAAATGTCTCTGTTCCCCACTATTTTGTCCTTCCCACTCCCTCCCCTCTGTCTCATGCCCCCCTTGATGTGCGTTGTGTGTTAGCTCTCATACGAGCCTCGACAAGGTATATAAAAAAAATTTCTTGCGTGACAGACAAATCTTCTCTTGAGATGTATGGCTTCCTGCAATTGCTCCCGCTTCCAGAAGGAATATTTTAAAAATATATTTATTTTGGGATGAAGTCCCTCATGCATCATTCAAACTTTTCCCTGAAAAAAAATTACATGGAGACCATCTCCTCCCATGGAATCTCTTCAAGTGTTTTATTCATGAATTCGAAGTCCCCTTTGTTAAGTTTATATTTACAAGTCCATGGTTTTAAAGCATTGCTTTTGAGACCAAGTTCAGCCGGTACACAACAATGATTGCTGCTGCCAAGCGGAGATTGATAGGAGATTGGGACCATACTCTGTGCAGAGCGTTGGTGCTGCTTAAGCAGTCTCCTTGGCTATTGGACACAATCCTGGACGGGATGCCACTCCGACACTATACAGCATGCTGGCACTCATTTTGCCGACCTCGGAAGGATGACAGGCCGAGTTAACCCCACCTGGTATTGGTTCAACAGCTGAGCGGGATTTGAACTCAGGACCCAAGGATCCAAAGCCCGCCACCCTAACCATTAAGCCAACACCAGGCATAAACACCAACACCACTATTAAGCCAACACCAACACCAGTGCAGTTAATTCACTGAATCCCCCATGTTGGTAATCAGTAGGTCTAATATATTGGATTCCTGCCCTTGATGATGTCGATTGGGCAATGTTGTATGGTAAGATATAAAGCTATCTTGCAGTGCTTCAATGAAATCCTGGGCTGGGTGTTCAGGTGACGCTTTCACATGCTTGGAGCTCCAATTGAATAACTGGGTAGTTGAAGTCCCTGGTGATCACTATATGAAGCTCCGTTCTCTCACCAATGCTTCTCAAAAGCTCATTTAATTGTGTCCCATTCAACTAAATACTTTATGTACTGTGGTAAATACGTCCCATGAGAAGTTTCTCCCTTCTGTGTAAAGTAACAGAACACCAAACAGACTTGCTGAAATTATATTTAACGTCTATATCAATCCCCTGCAACATCGTATTTACATGTATGAGAACACCTCCAGTGTTTCTTTGATCTACGTCTAAATTGCAAAAATATATTGCATCTTGCAATTGAGAGTTTGTAGTCATTCTAGTGGAGCTTCTGTGATTGGATGTTCACAGAATGATGCAAAAGAGTTATGATTATGTGAGGCAAAGAATCGCATTCTATCCTGAAAAGACTGACCAGGCTGCTTCTAGATCTAGTGCCAGTGGACCCTATGCTAGGGGAGAGTTCACCACCAAATTAGCTGATGGATACCACATGAGGAAGGATTAGACGTGTCTGGAACGTCAGGTTTGGGTGGGGCTGGTTAAGTCGATATGATATCAGTTGACGAGTTAGTGTATCGAGAGAGAAGGTGCAGTAAACAGTAATATTTTGATATATTACATGGAGGAACCAAAGGAAGTAGCTTTGGTGATCGGCAATCTGAAGATTGTAAGGAGGTGCCAAACTCAGGCATGGCCACAACGGTACTTTTCTTGGCCAGTGTTGTCCTCGATATCTCCACTTTCTTCTTTTTCTGGGGTGAAGATAGTTTAAATATATATATATTATATTTTTTAAATGTTTTGTGAATTTTGTTTTCCATTTTCTTTGCGTCCCAATCATTATACAGCTATCAGCTGCAGTAGTTCAAGATAATCCACCTTTGCCCTAATTCAAGAGAATGCTGTATTGGCCA
Organism: Eptatretus atami; assembly: GCA_035128595.1. Classification (NCBI taxonomy): domain Eukaryota; kingdom Metazoa; phylum Chordata; class Myxini; order Myxiniformes; family Myxinidae; genus Eptatretus; species Eptatretus atami. The sequence continues at coordinate 138,291,940 of CM068956.1, forward strand.
AGATCAAAACCAGCATGTTACTTCATACGCAATGCAAGGTGTGTGTGTGTGTGTGTGTGTGTGTGTGTGTGTGTGTGTGTGTGTGTGTGTGTGTGTGTGTGTGTGTGTGTGTGTGTGTGTGTGTGTGTGTGTGTGAAACGAATCGCTGCCCAGAGTAGCAAACTGGAATGTGAGAAAAACACGATCCAACCTGCACAAAATTTTGGCTCTGTCTCTCTCTCTCTCTCTCAATCATGGCAAGAGGATGATAGTAGTGATGTCACAAGGCCTTTGCTCTCATTGTGATCTCACTCAAATCTACCTCCACATGGCATCTTCTCAATAATATCCAGCTTTGCGACGAGATGCCGTCACACGGCCACCGGAAGTAGTTCGTTTCCGCATATTTTATGTGTATAAATTATTTCTTGTATTTCTGCACGTACAAATGACAACCCATGACACAACCGGGTGTGCTCCATTACCAATCGGCTAGCTATCACTTGCTAGGCTAGTCTTTCCTTATCGACCATTTTGTTTGAGTGCTTAAGCCACTTGGCGGGCATTCTACAAGATGATTGGTAATGGAACACACCCCTGATTTTAGCACAGGAGCAATTTATCCCTGTTCAGAGAATAATGACTGTTCAGACGTCCCAGCTAATGAACATGAATATTCATGTTGTGGAGGGTTTTTATCCCCCGCCGCGTGGCGGAAGGGGGATATTGTTGTCACCCAGGTCGTCCGGCTGTTCGTCCGTCGTCCGTCCGTCGCGGCGTCAACATTTATAGCTGTGAGTGCGATAACTCATAAACTGTTCACCATATCGATTTGAAATTTGGGTCACACATGTACCACCTGAAAAGGAAGAACCCTATTGATTTTGGGCGTGGCCGGATCCAAGATGGCCGACTGGGGCGGCCATCTTGAAAAAAATTGTTTTCGCCATATCGATTTGAAATTTGGGTCACATGTACCACCTGAAAAGGAAGAACCCTATTGATTTGGGCGTGGCCGGATCCAAGATGGCCGACTGGGGTGGCCATCTTGAAAAAAATGTTTTTTTGTAATAAATGGAAAACCGCTTATCTGATTTCAATTATTTTTGGTTACTACGTTCCTCACCCCTGGGGAACTTTTTCGAGATGATGACCAAATGATGTCTTGTTTCCAATTCACCTCCCTCATCTGGAATATGTATGACCTTTTTCATTCAATGGCGGGGGATTCCCATCTCTGATGGTATATTTTTGAACTTCGAATTTCCATGATTAATAACACTTCCATTATGTTTTTGTTGATTAATTTTATGGATGTAGTGAAAGGTTTTTGTTAACTTTAGAAAAGAAAAAAGAATATCGACAGATTCCTTTGAAGGACTTTATTTCTATAGTTGTCAACATCTTGTTAATCGATTTGTTCATTTGTCTGTCTATAAACGCCAGTTTATGATGGAGGAACAATTTACTTCATTTGAATGTTATATTTTGAATACTAATCGGGGAAACGACCTGCAGTTTAGCAGTACCTTGCTTGTCCCAATTAATTGTACACGCACAGAGAGGAGTGAGATTTGATTTTTTTTTTTTTTACTCTGTCTGCCTGTCTGCCTGTCTGGCAATAAAACAAAATCGAAAATCATTCCAAACAGGAAAGTTTTAAAGTCTTCATCAAGGACACAAACAACAGGCATGAATAACTGATGTAATGTGTTAAATAAGATGGTGTAAAAGATGCTGCATCAATGGTGGCAAACTTCCGATTTTTTTAATTTTTAATTTTTATTTTTTCTACCACCATTAAAATCTTAATTTTATTGATTGAATTGTATGTTGAATAGTGTAGGCCACAAATTGCTTTTTTAGCACTTTCAAAACCTTCTGTTTAGCAGGCCAAAATATTATGGCATTTTACTTTGTCATGACCAAATTTGCCCTTCATAAACCCTGCCCATGTCCTTGTTTCTCAAGACTACATGGGGGAAGGTGTTCTATGAACTCTCTAATTCCATGCAGATGCTTCTTCAAATATGGAAACGATTAAAAGTTATTGGGTGCTGTTTAGGCAGAATGCAGATGTTCCTTGAAGTCACCTTTTGTAAGAGCAGTCTTCACAACCCTTGCAGTGTCTGTTTGAGGCATTGCATAAAAGGATTGTTGTTTTTTTTGAAGTTGCACTCAACATTTGTGATTAGTTTCATCGAGGAATGACTAATGGACCAGAGTGTAATTGAAATGTGTTGACCTGCAGTTTACTTGCTGTGTTTTGAAATCTGATCACAGTATTCCTTTAATATAATCTTTGCAGATTTGTGCAAATATAATCTGATGGATTTAATAACTCTTGGCATTGCTAATGTTGATATTTTGTTTCTGCTTTCAGCTCCCTTGCGCAATCTGTGCTTGACTCGACTCTGCAACCTTGGTGGGAATGGATCCTGCGCTTCGTGCCTCTCCACATCGCCCCAACACACTCACTCTGTTGGGGCTGTTTGCCAATGCTGTCAGCACTCTCTGTCTGATCGCGATGTGTCCTGGTGCACGGGAAACGGTTTGCTCGCTTTTCCTTTCTCCTGTTGGCCAATGCATGATAAACGTTCCTCTCTTAAGTGTGTACTCCTATACTGTGGAAAGAATAAAGATGAGGCCATTAGATGTAAACACCTGAGTGCCATTTCATCTCGAAATGCTCTTTGCCATGTCGTTTCTATTTCGGAGTGAGATCTCACCCCTTGCTGATGCATTCGCTTTGTACAATGAATTTTTCCATGTGTGCCAGGATGGCTTTGCGGTATGCACATCCCCTTTCGTTTTTCTTAGGCTCCGCACTGGCTGTACGCGTGCTGTTCTCTCTGTCTGTTGGTGTATCAAAGCTTGGATGCACTGGATGGAAAACAAGCTCGGCGCACAGGCTCTGCTTCTCCTCTTGGGAGCTGTTTGATCATGGTTGTGATGCTGTGTCAGCAGGTGGTTGCGGGTGGGGGTGGGGAATGAGAAGGAGAGAGGTGAAGGTGGTCGATTCATGTTGCATGCCTAATTGAATCGTTTCTTGTCTCGACTTGATGTTAACTCCGTTGGTATTTTTTATCATGTGCGGCAGTCCAAGGATTGTGCCACCCTCCTTTACACCCTTAACTTAATGAATTATTGAGTAGTCGAATAATGTTTTACATTGCTACGTAGTAATGTTGAAGCGTTACATTGTACAAAGTCTGTTTGTTATTGTTGCATTTGGTACAATCGCTTGTGCTTAAAAGAGACTTTCTTAGCTTGTTTTGGCACAACAACATGGCAGTTTTAACCTCATCAATTGATGCAAAATCTCATCATTTAAAGTCTTTTGTTCTATATTTAAGAACATCTGGTTGTCGCTTCGATTAAAATCGGAAGGTGTGAGATGTGTATAAAATTGTCGTTTTGGAACACATAAAAAAAAAAAATGATCTTGCATGTATTATTCAATAATTATTGTGGATTGCCATAAAACAACCTTTTGCCTTTTCTATGTTGCACTTTGCTCTATTTTGTTCCCACCCATATTCGGCCCTTTACCTTGCGAGACTCTCCCTTCCCCTCCCACTTTCCTCCCAGTGTTCTTAGCTGTGGGATTGTGTGTGGCTGTGAGACTGGGTTCTCATCCCACCCTCACCCTGCTCCTGTGTTGCATTGGCAACCTGCTTTTTTACTGTGCCCACTGGCATGCCTACGTGTCCGGCACTCTGCGATTTGGCCGGTAATGCCGAGTGGGCTTGTAATGCATGTAGTGACCATACGGAATTGTCAGAATGATACGAGTGTTGCATTCGGTGCTGTAGAATTATTCTCATACATTCTCAGATTACTCTGATTGTTCACTTTATTGTTTCATTGGTAACTTTTTGTTTGTATAACATAATTGGTGAATCAATCTTATCCAAAGCTGTCTGTAACTCTCTCATGCACACCTCCTTTATCTTGATGGTAAAATAAATACAGCAATCCCTCAATTTACAAACACTATGTGTTCCTGAAAAGTACTGGTAAATCAAAAATTTGAAAATCTGGAGTGATTTCCCACCCCCATAGATAATGATATAATGGGGATTGGGGAGGGTGGGTGGGTGAGGATGTTGCCATTCAAGTTTCCTCAGTCCACATCCCCCCCCCACCCCCAAAATTCAATAATAACGTGGAAAATGACAATACAAAGGTACAGTAATCATAATAATGCAACTAATACTGTTGTGGAAGAGGGAGCGATCCGTAGCTAAACTGGTAAGCGTAGCAAGGTCTGTGTGTTTCGCCTCAGTTAGATTTCCATGCAACAGGGATCTGTCAGATCAGAGCAAGTGCTTTGTTGCATGTACGCAAAATCTCTTGTTTGTGGACATAGCTAGGCATGGACTTCCCATAGTAGAGGCACACGTGTCACATGGGCAAAAGACCAATTCTGATCTCTCTGGCCAGTGTGTGCCAACCATGGTGGTTGTGGGCTGTAGAGCCCAGAAGAAACGATACACGTTTATTTTTATAGGGGCCACCCCATGGGCGGGACCAAAAAGGGAAACTCTGTCTTGGAGGAAGAATAGGACTCCGTTTACCATGAGTTGACTAAGAGAGAACACCGTGCACGAGAGTAGAGACCAGTAGAGTCGACCGTGAGAATACAAAGAGAGGCACGTGAGTGCAGGAGGAGGAAGAGAACTCGGTCAAGACTGGAGAGTCAACCAGGGAGTCCACAGCCACGAGAGAAGACAAGGAGAGGCTCGTGGTTCCACACGAGAGTCCAAGAAGCTCAGGAGAGAGGAGAGGCTCGTGTGCAAGGAGGTCGGAGACCTTGCTTGGAGGAGAAGCCTCATGGGGAATTGACCCAAGCTGGGATCACCCTGTGTTTTTAGGGGGCCAGGAGGCCTCTATTAAAAAGGACAAAAGAGGACCTACCCATCGCTGGCCAAGTTGAAGGCCTACCCACCACTGGCACTGCTCGTTACTGGCTCTCGTCTCCCTCCTGGTCTTTAAAGTTGACACCATTGAGTTCTGCGCCCACCCTGTGCATCATAGAAAAGGGGAGTTCCACCTGCATTATTGTGTTGTTGTAAAAGTGAGATCTGTGGTGCCTAGTGGTTTAGGATTTGAGCTTTTATTTCTTCTATTGTATATGTTTGCGTATCCCACTCTCCTTTTTGTGTCTGTTTGACTCGCTTGGTTTGTTCCGTTGTTATAGCGTCTTGTTGATCCTCTTTCCTGTGCTTTGCTTTATAAAAAAATTAATCCTTTAAAAGGCAAGAAAATGTGTTTCAGCCATCTGCTTTTCGTGTTTGATTGCCATCGTTTTGGCTCATTTAGGTGACTTTGGGAACGGTAAAGGTAAAATATTGAACGCAGTACCTTAAACAGCTTCCACCATCCCAGGGATGAATGATCCTGGCTCAGAGCAATTCCGTATTAATGGATACCTAGACGTGACGATACAAAGAAAATGTGTGTGTGTGTGTATATATATATATATATTATATAACCCAAAATTGCGTAAGGTTCATAAAAAAATTTCACTGAACTTGGAGGTGTCACATTGAGCACACACCATGATATTTTCTTTGTTATTGCATGTTGTAATCACCATTGTATTTGCAAGGCCAAAATCACATGCGATGTTCGTAAGGCTGGCACAGTGTCAAACTTTCTTAGAATTTATTTTCCAACAATATCGCTTTCCCTATATTTCTTTCCACTGGTATCACTTCCTTGAGCCATGTCTTCCTTTTAGGAGCCATCGTCATGGATTAATAAATAATGCACAAGAACGTTTAAATCAAGTTAAACGAAATAAATAAATGATGCACTTTAACACGGCACTTCAGCACGGACGTGATAGCATAGGAGGGACTGAGGGAAGTGATGCACTGTCATCTTCCCAGATGTAGGCCGAGTGAGCTGTGGTGTTTTGTAGTGAGATGCGTATTTATTTTAAATCCTGCGATCAAAAATGTTTGCGAATCAGTTAATGAGGTCTTGTTTTGAATTAGTAGTTGAAAACTGAGTGGACTGAAGTGGAGCACAACTTCATAATGCCAGGTTTTGAGGTGGTAAATCGAATTTTGGTGTCTCAAATTCTAGTCCATAAGGTTGAAAGCTTGTAAATGGAGAGATTACTGTACATTATTTTCGTACTTCTGAAACCACCTTCTCAATACTTTGACTGCCAGTCCCTCACTGCATTATCTTTTACTTTATTTATTTATTTTTTCCTGATAAACCAACTTTCAATACTTCTTCCACCTTAACTTTCATTCTCCATCTTCCCTTGGTCACTAACATCCGTTCCCTTGCATCCCCACCTGCTGCCGTCAGCTTGGATGTTACAGAGGTGCAGTTCGCCATCATGGGGTTCCACACCATCTCCTCTGCCTTTGGCCCAGAGGTCTGGGATGTGCAGGTAGGGGATCTTGGCTGGGTGAGGAAGCCATGTGCTTGAGTTGACTCTTAGTGCTGTCTAACATTTTGTTTTACTCCTTTAATGTGTACCCATTTTTTTTTCCATTTGGCTTGCACTAGACTAATTTGTACTACCTTCAATGTTATATTATCAGCTCAAATTAAAAAAAATAAAGTGCTTGACAATTTCTACTTCCCCCTCCTCATTTTTGCTCCATCCACCTCCAACTCCTCACCTTTGCCAGTTCCTCCTGTACCATTTGGGTAAATAACTTGTTTCACCATCTAGGATATTAAAAAAAAAAACAATTCCAGCCCAGAAGACTAATGCATTTGGTTTTGTGGTGCCAATTTATGGAGTTTGTATTTGTCACTTTCTTACCAATTTAATATTTATTTTGTTTAGAAATGTAATTACCATGCATTCAAGTCTCAAATCTACTCATTTCTTTGCATGTGCATTTGCCCAACAGAAGCTTATTGTTGTGTTCTTATACCATTGATATCTTATGTTGTGTGTCCTGACCAGCTGGTACCTGGTGTGCCGTGGAAGCTGCTACCTGTGCTCCTTGTAGTCGTGGCTTTTCTATACACTTTGTCCATAACCTCCCGGCTGTTTGGGGAAGAAGGTTCTCTGAGGCTGTGAGCTTCCCGCCACATTACATTTACCAATTTTATTCCCCATTAACATCTCATTCGCACATGTGACAAAAGCACCAAGACGTTCCCTGTCTGACATCGGGAGATCGCTTGCTTGCACCACCATTTATTACTTATTTGCTGCCTTGGATTCATGTGTGTGTGTCTCTCCAGTTTCCTTTGTTGTCAAGCCAATGACCCTGTTCCACTTTCTACACAGGGAATGGGTTTTTTTTGCCTGGCATACCCGTTGTTATTGGCATTACAATGGCCATTGCCATAGCATCCTGCTCTCCTGGAAACGTGTTGAGAATCCCAGCCATGTCTCTTCTGCTTGATGTTTGGTTTGAACATTGCCAAGCTTGCAACTATCTTGGTGGTGAGTATTTTAACTCACCCACCATACTTCACCTGTCGTACTTCCTACATTTACCCTTCTCACTGTTGGTGTCAGATTCTGCAAGGTTGACATGCACTGGGTTTTTGTTTCCTCAGGTTGTCACATGACCATGAGCCCCATGTGTGTGCTGGATTCTGCATTTATCTCACCCACGCTCCTGTTTATTAACATACTACTCGATGTCCAATCCCAGAATCGACTGCTCTACCTACAGCAATTGTAAAGTCCCCTTCCATTATGTGTGTACTTAGCTATCACTCTGCTCTTGCGAAAATGTGTCCATGTCCCTACCCTCCCTTCCAGCACATAGTCATATCTTCCTCTCTCTGCCTCTGCTTGGACATCTGTTGGCTGTTTCGTCCTCTTGATTTCCCTTCTTGGCCCTTGTATGCAGTCCACCATTTCTCCACCTCCCTCCTTCCCTATTACAATTTACTTTTCGATGAGCACAGCAGAGATGCCAGCTTCTTCAATTTATCCAGAGTAACCATGATTTATTTTTATTACATGTTCTCTTGCAAGTCTTCTTGTGAATCTTCAGTGCTAAGTGTTTACATAGACTTGCTTATGGTATTACAAGGGGTGATGAGTTTGTTTGCGGTCCAACCTATTTGTGGATATGGTAGGATGATGAAAGTTATCGAATACAAAGATCTATCCTTGCTAATTACATATTTTCTGCTCACAGATTTTGCCAGAGCATGGACTCAAAGTAGGGAACCCCCCCCTAAAATTCAGTCAAAATGGAGAATTTAATTTAGACCTTCGAGGTGTGATGAAGTACCTGCACAAGAAAGGCTCCCAAGCAAATACATATGGATATGGCAATGACATTGAGGGATGATGCTCCTTCATATTCCATGGTAAAGGATTGGGTAGCTGAGTACAATCATGGCAGAACGAGCACCAAAGATGAACACAGATCAGGTCGTTCTGTTGACGTTGCAGCGCTAGAAATGGTGGACTAGGTGCATGAAGTAGTGATGAAAGGCAGACGGGCAACCATCAGGCACCTAGCTGAGACATTGGTTGTCAGTTTTAGTTTGGTTCAATCGATCCTCACAGACAAATTGGGCATGACAAAGGTGTCAACACTGTGAATTCTTCGAATTCTGATATTTGACCAAAAACAAAAGAGGTCCTCGACATTTTCCGTGAGCTATTGGACCGTTTTCATAATTATGCAGATGACTTCCGACAGCGGATTGTCACACAGGATGAGACATACGTTCACCACTTTGATCCTGAGACCAAGCAACAGAGCATGCAGTGGAAACACACGGTCCCCATCCACTCAAATGTTTAAGAGGATATCATCACTGGAAAGGTCATGGCCACTGTGTTTTGGGATTTGTGACTGTGTGATAATGTTAGACTTCTCAGAAAAGGGAAATACTGTTAACAAGGAGTATTATTCTGATGAACTGCACTGGTTGCGTGATGGAATCGAGTAAATGAGGGAGGGACACTGGCCTGAGGTGTGCTGCTTCTCCAGGACACGCATCTTCACACACAGCCCAGCGTTTGGTGGCTACTGTTGCTAACTGTGGTTATGAACTTGTGCCATACCCACCATACTCACTAGATCTATCCCCATCTGACTTGTATTCGTTTCCCCACCTGAAAGAAACACTGCGGGGGAACAAATATGAGAACGACAATGCTGTGATGGCAACTGTGGAGGACTTTCTAGAGGGGCGTGACAAGGAATTCTACAGAATGGGCAATAGCCAAGGAAGAGTACCGATGGATGAAGTGCATTGCTAGGAAGGGAGATTATGTTGAGAAATTAAAGTGACGAGCTGGAAACGCATAGTAAACTAGAGGGGGAGCACTCGGTAGAGTGCAAAACCTCCGCCGCCAATACTGCTAGGTCATTCAAGTGAACTGATATCCTATTCATTCAATTTGACGTCAACAGTGCTCACAGAGTTATAGTTTGCAACTTTCCTTTTTACTTTTAACTTTTACATACTCAATTCATTCGTCATAACTAGATTCCTTGAGAAGAGAAATTGATTTTACGTGGGTATATCCACCTGAAGTTCCAAAATCAGCCGCAATTATAATTTTGGCATGTTTTTGTTGGAAATCACTTATAACATGTGAAATGCAAAAAAAAAAAATCGAAACTTTGTTGAAAAAAAAGTTGCAAAATTTTCTGTTTTTTTTTCTCTAACAATTTTTGTTTTTGGGGGGGGGGGGGGTTGGAAATCACTTAAAACATGTAGAAATGCAAAAACAAAAATTCAAATATTTTTTCAAAATGGCCGCCATAGCGGCCATATTGGACTTTGTACCAAGTCCAAATCTAATGGCATGATCCTTGGACCATACCTAATCCACCCACCAAGTTTCGTCGAAATCTGTCGAAGTTTTTCCGTAATACTGTTCACAAACAAACAAACAAGCAGTCATAGACTGGTACTTACGAAATCGTCAACTTGACCTCTGACCTTGTCTAATAAAAGCTGTCTCTAGAGAAGGTAGCGACGCAAACCAGAAGTTTCTACGATGATTCTGTACCAAACCATCAAAAATCGTAACGTCCACCGAAGCAAAAATCTCCATTTCTCCACGCAATTATTTAATATTATTTTATCAAAGTCACAAAACCGTAATATTCGCGCCATCCACAACAATCTTCACATAATCCGACGGCTTAAGCGAGTCAGGCATGCGGCGATAACCTTTATTGGGATAAAAAAATGACTTTTAAACACCATCTTTATCGAAAACGCCATCAGCGCGCAGCAGCGAAAACCTTTACGTGACTCAACGACTCGTCTGCTCGAGCGCGCTGCACCACGTGACGAGCGTGACGCGGCGAGTGAAATATTTTTTATACAATCTTAAAACGTCTCCAAAACATCCGATTTTTACCAGAATTTCGACAACCGAGTGTTAAGCGTCCTAAGCGATCGCAAAACCGAAGACAAAATTAAAATCGAAGTTAAAACGAACTCGTAACGTCGACCGAAGCAAAAATACTCCATTTCTCACATGAATTTACGGAATTATGTTTGACCTCTCTGTGACCTTGACCTTTGACCGATTTTGACCAAAATCTAATCAGCGCTAGCCATCACCTCCTGAATCACGTGGTGTAATTTGACATTGGTAGCTTCTTCCGTTCTCGGAGTTGTCATGCCATCAAACAAACACACAAACAAACAAACAAAACAAACAACACAGGACGGAAGTCATCATATATACTTACGAAATCTTTAGATTTCGTAGTAACAACAAACAGACAGGGTGAAAACAGTAACCTCCGTCCATCTTCGACGGCGGAGGTTAAAAATACATGAGAGAAAAATAAAAGCGTTTTATTCTTGTGCTGGTTTGAAAGCTAAATTGAGGCAGTTCTATAATTACAATTTTCCTGTTTGTTTGGATTAATTGCAGCAACTCTAGTTAATAATTTATAAATTTCCCGTAGCTGTCGATTAATTTGAGGCAACTACTTTTACATAATTTATTTTATCCGAGGAGCATTTCCATGTTTCGGGGGAGGGGGGGTGGACAGACAGCATTAGCTGATTAAATATACTGTATATAATATTGTGAAATTCCAAAATCATCATATTTCTAAACAGCAAATTAAAATAAATAAATTTGGGAGTGATCAAAACAGTGGTCTGTTGTCTTATACACTGCCCAGGTTAAACTTTTGGTCTGACTAGAAAAAATTAGAATTTTCCAGTAGGTTTGGATTCCAAGGTGACCCTCGTATAACGCGTGTTCTAATAATGCATTTTGCTGCAGCGCGGATTTAATACAACATCAACTGAGCTACGTCTTTTTGAGCGAGTCGTTCACTTCACAGTGGCCAAAACTATGGCTTGCAAAGCATGTAAAAAGTGCTATTGGAGATAAATGATCAGAGAAGAAGTCAGAAAGTTCATTCATTGGAGTTTGAAATTGAAAGTTTTAGATTGGTTTGATAGAGGTGAGCGCAGCATTGATATCAAAAGAGAGATGTGACTTTGTGATTCCACAGTGAGAACTTTTGTGACAATCGTGTTAAAATTCACAAGAGCACCGACAACAACAAATCTCGCTGTTGCCAGAACTGGCAAGATCTTGGCCCGATGCTATTGATAAAATGGAGAAGATGCTGACCATGTGGATAGATCATCAGAAACCAACAGAACATGCCCTTGTCTAGATGGTCATTTAAGAGAAGGTGAGGAAGTTTGTTATAGCAATCTGACCAAAGATACCACTGATCTAGTGGCCTTTTGCTGCAGTCATGGATGGTTTGAGCGCTTCAAGAGTCACCATTGGTTCACAACCTCATTGACTGGGGAAGCTGCTACTGCAGTTATGCTGCCACTGAAAAATTTTCCAGCTGTCTTCAAATCAGTGATTGTGGATGGAAGTTACACACCAAGCCAGTTGTTTTAACCTGGGCCAACACTGATATGTGTCAGAAATTGAGGGGAAACAATCGGTCATTTTAATTATATGGAGGTTTGGAATGAAAGGATATGGATATGTGTCAGATGGAGAAATGGAGGAGAAAGAATGCCAAATGAGCCGAAAGAATGCGCCGCTTGTGCCCTTGCACACTCGCATCCTGCCCATCATGGCGTGGCTGCCGTTTCTCTACCATTGGCCTTGGTTCGCGTTCCGTGCAGTGTGGGTGTCGTGCTGGGTGTGTTTCCTGGTGTTGTGAAAAACACCATCCGTGCAGCCTTTTTAAGAGATATTCATTGCGTATGCCTTTTCAATGCAACTGGCATCTCCCAGATCATCGGAAGCTCGAGCGATCATCTTGAGCTGCCGAGCATACTGTATAACTCGCTGCAAACGTTGAGTTGAGGGATCGCTTGACGGGAGCTCTGTGCTGTTGAGGCTCATGTGGTGTTCAAGTGCCCTTTTATACCCTCCCCACAAGAAGTTATTGTGAGGGTATGGCTGGTTTCCTCGCGGCACGTGCTGCACGCAAATTCTGATTTACCTCAGAAATAAGTAGAAAAGAGAGAAGGATTGACGTTAGAAATGAAATGATTGTAAGCAAACCAAGTATGAGATCCTCGGCATCGCATGCCCCCGTTGTCCCGCTAGACAAAGGGAAGAGACTATCTACACATATATTAATGGAATAACTGTCTTGGGACCACTGTATGTTGGATGCATGCGGTTCTGAGACCGCAACTATATATATATATATATATATATATAACACACACACACACACGGTGTACGCCTACACATTGTGTAAGAAATAATGAACTGTGGTTCCCCATTGTCTCAGGTCGCTCACCTGCATTTGAATTTTCATTTACGGATGCTTTCCAATGGTTCTGTGATTTTTGTTTTTATTTATTTATAATTTTTTTTCCGGTGTATTTGCTTCATTGTCCATCGGCATGCAAATTTTCAGCTTTCTACGTCACCCGAGGTACATTCTTTATATCAGTCGGTGAGTCAGTAGATCGAAAGAGCTTTTATGTTATTGTATCGTGGTTTCCTTGTTGAGCCATAAAACATGCTGATCATCCATTGTATTTGAAATCTCACATTAATGGTTTGCCATCATTGACAGAGAGGCAGTTCATAGGTGGGAGAAAGGGCAAAGACATTGAGTGCATTGACATGGGTTCAAACATCAGATTCCACAAGAGATCGTGGTGAAACTCTCAATAATGGTTTTTGTAACAAGTCGAGTTCGGCAACCACAGTGTGTGTTGTGCCTTCGTCCTTTAAAAATATTTTTTTCATATAACCCTTCATGTTTCCTCAGGTCATCTCCACCATGGATTTCTTCATGTACAGTTTCCGCTCTGCCGACAGATCTCGTTTCTTGTCAAATCTCTGTCTTCACTCTGCCCCGCTTGGGCCACGCTCACTGAAGTGCTTTCCTCGGTTGGTCTTCCACACACTGGCTGTTACAGTTGATGTACCTATGCACTCCTTTCTAAAGCTATCCTCATTGAGTGGACATTGAAAAGGGTTCTACCATTTGGTTTGCCTTTAGTTTTTATTTAATCTTGTAATTGTTTTTACATATCTTTTTGTCTTGTTGGTTTTTGTCCTTTTATTACCTGCTCGCCAAAGGAGAGGTATTGCATTTGGGTCTGTTTGTTTGTTTGTCTGCACAGAACATGAGCCGTTTTTCTCCGGAACCGCTTGTCGGATTGAGAAGAAATTTTTCAGCCAGTTGCTGTGACTGCTCATGTGGAATGTTTTCATTGATAGTTATGATGTTCATCGGTGTGTTCGTGTGCAGCCTTGTTGGAAAAATGTGAAAAACTTTGACCTCTATCTCTATCTCTTGAAACGCACACAAGGAAAATTATTGAAACTTGGCTACATGAAGTATTAAGTTATTGGGGAATAAGTGGGATTTTTAAAATAACGTCAATGTGCCTTCCTTAGATGTCATAATGTCATATATAGAATGCTACCATCTGATCAGTAATGGAATATTTTTTGAAGGGTATGGCTTGGGATGAAATTGTTGCACAAAAAAATTGAATGCCATCATCAGTCACGGTGATTCGGCAGCCATATTGTTTTTAATTGAAGAAAATTGTAAACTTGAAAAATTCTTCTCTGAACGGGGCCTGATAGATCGAGCGAAACTTTACATGTATGACCGCTTATCCATCCACGAGACAAAAAGTTCACACAGTGACTCCATATGTCACATGGTTTAGTAACCATAATTGGATTTTACGCTCAAACCCTTGAGAATCCTTCTCCAGAATGGCTGGACGATCGAGGGGAAACTTTCAGCACAAAATGTTTCTCCAGCTTGGGGATACCAGTGTATTCACGAAATAATTGATGTCACATGGTTCTGACATGGCATTTGGATGAGTGAAAAATCTTTCAAAAATTCCTTCTCTGTGACTCCTTAATCAACGTGAAAATTCACAATTATTGATCAGTAGTGGAGGGCAATATATGTTTTAAATTTTCAACCTTGATCGCGATGCCATGGTCTGCAGTGAGGATTATTAATTGTTTTTACATCTGGGTTTCTTTTTAGATTTTTTTATTTTTTTTTTAGGCTCATTTGTCTGCACTGGATGAGTTGAGGGTATGAGAGTACATCTGAATTCTATCCAGGTTCTCCTGATGACATCTTTTCTTTTTTCTTGTTTAGTTCCTGCTGGTTATTCAAATGCAAGGACTGTACCTATTTGGTCTTCCATTGGATTTGAATTGAATTCATTTTAATCGCATTCTAAATTCAATTGAATAATTAATAGTCATGGGTCAGGGTCAAGTGTCCGATCAAAGCGGTGGTTGCATCAAAGCTAGACATCTTGGTACCCATATCACTGTCAGCAATTATAAAGTGGCAGTTCTAGTTAGTGGTCTTAATTATGTAACACCCAGTACACACAACGCCACACAAGACACCACACAAAACTAGTCCTGTTGAGGGTTTTGCAATCTCGATTGCCTCTTTTTCTTGTTTAATTTTTATTTTTTTCTACTGTGGCAGCTCTAACTTTACTGAAGGTATTTATAATTATGTTTGTCAGGAATGTCTAACAGAAGGCCTTTGCTCCAAGACCCAGAATTCCTTTTTCAACCAAAAACCAGTGGAGGGTGAAACAGTCCTGTGCCTCCTGAAGCAAAGGCAAATGCTCAAAGCAGACACAGTGGACTACTGTACTTGTGGATAGAGTCCAATTTAGATTTTCTTTGCAACGATTTTTTTTTTACGCAGGCTGTCGCAGAGAGCCAGTATATGATGCGAATCCACTTTGTGAGTTTTTGAATAGCTCTCTCTACGTTTTGCACGTTAAAACGCACAAATGAATTGGCTACACGTGCTGACTAATATAATTAAAGCCATCCTGGTCCATAACCACAAATAGCATTATGTAGTGAAGAGGCGCTCTACTGGCAAACGAGAGTGGAAGGCTAAATTTTGCAAGCTCACTAATTTTGGTGCAAAGATCTCATTAATGTTGCATCCACAACTTCTTGTTGAAAGATTATTTTTAAGCGGAAACCGGATAAGTGGTCTGTGCTTTGGCGTTTGCGTAAGTTGCACCATCAATGCTGATGACACGAAAGGTTGGGAAGACAGGATATTCGACTTTACAATTGACATCCAAGTTAGCTTGTATTGTATGTAATTTACCCTTGTTTAACCACGCAGGTTTTAGGATGGTGTGTCCCCACCCCTCCCTCCCCCACTGGTCCTGACCTGATTCGAGCATGCCTGCGGGTGAGTAGAGATGCTAACAGCATTGTGCTGGTAAGGCATTACTTATTAACTTGTTAAGTGGGGACTTGTTTAGTGCCATTTTTGTTCCTGGTTGAATGTTTACCTTAAAATGACTGAGTGACCAAAATTCTGTGTAATCTCCATGAAACTGTTCTGGGTTTTCATTGTGCAAGTCTTTTTATGTTTTCAATATATAATATATTTTTGACCTGTTTTCTATGTTTGTTTCGCATAACCTTCCTTTGGGGAGGCTGGGACATGGTTCTTGAACCTTCCTTTCCTTAATTTCTTTTTTTCCTGCAACTCATGCATATTAAAACCAGTGAAAGGTCTACACAGTTTTCTGCTTTGCTTGCAAATTGTTAGAATTTTGATTTTTTGTACAGATCAACAATCATAGCCAGAATGAATGTCCAAAGGTGCTCGATAACTTTTCAGTGAGACTCTCTGACTTGCTTTTGCTTGGGGTTCAGAGGCATGCCATTGCTGAGTTATCCGGAGGATAATGTCGAGGGGGACAGAATATATGTAAAACTTGAGTGACTTGATATTAGTTAGAATCAGAATCACGGCGTTTCACTCGATGAATTTACACTTTCCTGCACCATTCCATCATCTTTTCTTCACTCAAAATAATCGTCCGAAAAGTAGAAAAAGTTAAGTTTAATGCTTTGCTTAAGTTCTCTTCTTCTCTTTCGGCTGCTTCCCGTTAGGGTCGCCACAGCGGATGCATCCGTTATGATCCGCAATAAGATTTTGGCACAGGTTTTACGCTGGATGCCCTTCTGACGCAACCCTTGTCGGCCTCTTACGGACACAGGGATATGGTAACACCTATTTTAACCGGGGTACTGCACCGGGCCCAGTAACACTGGTAACTCACTTCGCCAACCGTCGAAGGATGATGACCAGGCTGAGGCAACTCCTGGTGTGTATTTAAATTTCAGTGGCCCAACCGGGCCTTGAACTGAGGACCTTTTGGATCAAGCGATGCCCAACCAACTGCAGCCAACACGCAGCAATGCTTTGCTTAAGTAAATACACTATTATAAAATCGCTAATTTGTTACAAATCTTCGGATTTCACTCCAGGATTTTGACACTTATTTTGTTGCATCAGTAATCCGATTCTCAAATCTGACATTATTTGATTATATACTTTAATTAGTCCATGAGAGTAGATCGTGTTTCAAATCGAGCATCGCGAACCAAATGGCGGCTGAAGACTCCAGCAACCACGGAGGGCTGACCAAGATGGCGGTAAGGCTTATTTTCTTTTGTGAATGCGCACTCTCTAAATTATCTCAAAAGGGGTTGTTTTAATTTAAGCTAACAAACCCGAAATTTTCCTTTTATTGCACTTCCTTGGAGTTTTCTTGTATGCCATGCAAAGTTCAGGCTGCTGCGTTTTTTATAGTTTTTGGAGTTATGGAGGTGACACACTGAGTGCACACAGACTGCCTTTTTTTAGTGTAAGATTAATGACATCATAGGTCATCTGGGGTGGGGCCCGGCAAAACCAAACTTGGACAAGATGAATTAAAAAAAACAACCATGTTTGGAAAGAGGACAATGTGGAGCATCTGTATCTCCGAAAAGCTCGCGTGGAAAAATTGAAATTTGCACCTGTCCAACACAATCCAGGGAATAAGGTTTTTTAATTTTATTTATTGTATGTTTTTATGTCATATGTGCCTTTGGTTTTGATATAATTGCATACGTAAAAATGGTAGCATCTGATCAGTACGAAATTTTTTGAGGGTCATTTAAGGATAAATTGCTCAACAGAAGACAAATTATGATGTCATCGGTCACGTGTTCGGCACCTTTTATTTCTTGAATTGATTTTTGCCTTCAAAATTCTTGAACAGATTGCGGAGAAACGCTTACACGTATAACCGCTATCCATGCGGACAAAAGTTTTCCACGCTATGACGGCCATAGGTCACATGGTTTAGCTTTTGGATTTATCCTCAACTTTAACAAATCTTCAGAAATAGGGTGGACAGATTGAGGGAAA
>CM068956.1:138309615-138325804 GCA_035128595.1 Eptatretus atami
CAAGAGAGATAGAGGAAACTAATGCATGAGGCAAAACATGGGGCAAAACATAAATATGCATGTAGGGGGAAAACATGATATGCATGAGGCCAAAAACAATAAAGCTAATAGCATGAGGACATAAATCAGGAACATGAATGGATGAGTAACATGCAAAATGCATAAAACTAAGATGCATGAAGATAACATGGGAAAACATAAATATGCATGAGGAAAAAATGGAGGAAGATTATGCATGAGGAAAAACATGGGGAAATCATAAATATGTAACATGAGCTAAAACATGGGCAAAACATAAATTTGCATGAGTAAAACATGATTGCAGAGAAAGCAATAAATATGCATGAGCAACAAGGGAACATAATGGAGAATGCATGAGGAAACATAAAATATGCATGAGAAACATGGGCAAACATTTAAATTGCATGAGGCTAAACATAAATGCATGGGAACTGAGGGACATAAATAATGAGAAATGAGCTGCAGAGGAAACATGAATATGCATGAGGTAAAAATGGGCAAAACATAAATAATAGACAGCATAAGATGGTAAATTGAGCATGAAAGAATTGCAATGAGGCTAAAACATGGGGCAAAACATAAATATGGCATGAGGCATGGTGAAACATAAATATGCATGAGGAAAATTTCATGAGGAAATGGAAAAATAAATATGGCATGAGGACAAAAGTATGCATGAGGAAAAACAATAAAATGATGGGAAAGCATGGGAAACATAAAAATGCACTGAGGCAAAACATAACTATGCATGAGGAAAGACATATATGCATGAGGCAAAACAAAGAACACTAGGAATCAAATGGGGAAAACCATGAATATGCATGGGCAAAAAATATGCATGAGGAATGCATGAGTAAAGCATGAGGAAAACATAAATATGGCATGAGGTAACATGAATATGCATGAGGAAAAAAACATAAATGATGCATCGAGGAAAAAATGGGCAAAATCATGAAATATGCATGAGCGAAAACAATGGGACATGAAAAAACATAAATATGCATGAGTAAAACATGGAACAAAATATGCATGAGGAAATGATGAAATATCCATGATGGTAAACAATGGGCAAAATATAAATATGCATAGGTACAAAACTGCTGGGAAAACAATATGAGAGGCAAAACATGAAATTGCATAGTAAACATAAATGCATGAGGCGAAAAACATAGCGGAAAAAATAATGAGAACATAAATGCATGAGGAAAAACATGGGGAACACAAATAGCATGAAGGAAAAATGAATATGCATGAGGAAACATGAATATGCATGAGGCAAAATCATGGGAAAATATACACTGAGATGATGCGAGGAAAAACATGGGGGCAAAACATAAATGCCATGGTAAACATGATAGATGAAACATAAATGTAGGACATGGGGCAAAATATGAATATCATGAGCAACATGGAACGTATGCAGAGTAACATGAAGTATGATGGAAATATGAAGGCATGAGAACATGGATAGATATGCAATAGCAAAATGGGAAACATATGTGAGGCAAAGATGAAATAGTATCATGAGGCAAAACATGGGGAAATATGAAATATGCATGAGGAAAAAATGGGGACAACAATATGCAAGGAAAATATGATACATGAGGTAAAAAAATGAAGGCAAACCTGGAAATAATGCATGGGAAACATGGGAAAATAAATCCTGAGGCCATGGGAAATGAATCTAGACTTTGTTGAGCAACTGGAAGAGCAGAGGCAAACCTGGATATGAAGCAAGGGCAACTGGGAATGATAGGGAATGCTGGAACTAAAATACAAAACTCTTACGCGGTTTGGTCATAAAAATCGCGTTAGACATCCGCGGATGCGTCAATAATATAAAGAAAACCGCGATAATAATTTAAATAAAATATAATTTGTAGCAACGGACCGCGGATTGGGAGTACAAGTGAACAGTGCCGAAAGACAGCCTTGTTCAACGCTGGAGTCTGAATCCTTGCCTGGCTCTCTTGTGGCTCACCCGCTCTCTCTCGTCGAGGTCCTGCACGAAGGAGCGAAGGTTGGCCTCCTCCTTCACCATCTCTCAAGGTACTCGTTGTATCCCCAGTTTTCCCTGGATATCTTAGCTTACTCTACCTTTCCCAGAAACAATCCTGTCCCTACAAGTTTTTTCGAACAGTTCTGGATGTGTGCTTCCTCTTTTCCCCCGGCATGTTGACCTATGACGTCACAGGCAATGTCGGAGGAGGATGAAGAGAAGAAGCTAGCTTCGATGTTTGACAAGGCTGTAGAAAGCCTGTAGAATGGTCGTAGAATCGCGGATAATCAATGTGTGGTCTGTAAGTAAATCGTCTAAGGTTATGAATTGGAGATGGATTTGGCCTGAGGTTTTATAGCAGAAGAAGGTGAGAGCGGAGTTTTTTTAAGAAGAGGATTAAGGGGTTAAACCGCGGATTATAGCAGGTGTCGGCGGTTAGCGAACATATGTCAAGATTGACAGCCATTGTGTGTTTTAACACCAACATCTGCGCATTCACACTTGTTACAACGTTCAGAGCCGGGTTGAGATCAAGACCCTCATTCCACCCAAACTAACTACGATTGCATGTTTAAATTTTGGGGTCCATGGTGGACCCGCGGATTGCCGATTTCCGCGTTAAAAAGGCCGCCAATTAAGAGGGTTTAGCTGTATGCAATGAGGAAAAACATGGGTGAAAACATAAATTGGCATGAGGAAAAACAGCAAGAATGTCGTACATTTGCAATGCATCGATCGTACATCATACAGGAGGTTGAATTATTGCACAAATGACGATACTTTATTGCTATTGTACATCTGAAACCTGCGCTGGCGGCGTAGCGTGCGTCAACTTATGGCGGTTGTATGTGTTGCGGAAATCATAACGTATATAACGTTTTTTGGTTGTTGAAAATTAGTTTTTATTCGTTGTTGAACACAATCTTTGCTCTACTTAAATCATAGAAAATCTGGACGCACATATAATATAATTTGAATTCGAACGATTTTAAAAACAAGCAATCCGTTGATGCGAGTGGGTGAAGTCTTGTGGTGTTCTGTGGAGATCGTTTTTCTGCTTCAACTCGAAAAAGATCAAACGGGTGTGGCACGTCCGCCCATGGGGTCTTGTTTGCTTCGCGCTTGTCTGTTTGGCTGCAGGGAGCGCTATCCGCGGAGCAGCTAGAGGAGATTAACGGCAACATCACTACAGGCAAGTGTGCAAAGGCACAGCATGCATCACATCTTCTTGAATGGGATATTAATGGGCAATTGCTTGTTTGCCACTCGCCATGAGCGATTATTTTATTGCTCTCAGTGGACAAAGTAAGAACAATAAAAATAATTTCGGCATTTTCTACAATTTTAGTTATGTCTAAATAATTTCGCGCATTTTTAAAGTAAATTTTACATTTTTAATTATAGTAGCCAAAACCCTTCCTCACAGACGGATTCCGTTCCATGAGCCCAATATCAACAGTGGCGGCTCTTGTAAGAGCCGGTCCCAGTCGGATGTTACTTCCATGGCCTTACCTAATGAGGCCTACAAAACGTCCTTGTACAGACATTTTTGGTGTCACTAACTCCCTTGTGAAGGAAGTCCCCTGATTTGTGCACGTGTCTACTTTTGACGTACAACCCGTGTCAAAACTTCTCAGGTCAAGTACGAGAAAAACGTGACATGACCGCTAGGAGGAGCACAAATTG
The DNA here is from genome assembly GCA_035128595.1 of Eptatretus atami. NCBI lineage: Eukaryota > Metazoa > Chordata > Myxini > Myxiniformes > Myxinidae > Eptatretus > Eptatretus atami. The sequence continues at coordinate 138,313,322 of CM068956.1, forward strand.
GTCCTTCAGTATATATATAGATTATCAGTCGTGCGACGTGCGTGCCCCGTACGTGCGTGGCTGTAACGTGCAAAAAAAACTTTCAAACCTCGTTCATGAAACAACACACACGGCTGTTTCTTTCGCTCGTCTGCGTGCAGCCCGTACGTAGCAAAAAGAAAAAGAGAATGTGATGTCGTAGCAACGTGTCCTGTCATTGGTTTGGTAAATAAATGGCCATTAACTTGGGGAAAACTTGGTCCGATTAATTCAAACCTTGAAAAGGCACATACTCAGGTCCCCAGCATATTACCTGGCAAGTTTCAATTAGATCGGACATTGGTTGTCGAGAAAAGCGGTCCAAGAGGACAGCACACAGAGATTGCTGGAATTATAGATAGACTAGTGTGCCCGTACGTGCAAAAAAAAACAAACAAAAAAAAACTTTCAAACCGCGAGCCAGAAACAACAACACACAGGCCGTTCTTTCGCTCTCGTGTGCCCGTACGTGCGTGGCCGTACGTGCAACCCCCCCCCCCAAAAAAACTCATCAACCACACAGGCCGTTCCTTCGACTCTCATAAACGACGACTGGATTGGGGCATTGTGTTTTATCTATAAAATGCGCATAAGAAATCGAGAAATTATTAGAATACAGTGTCATCACTATCCAGAAGTAGTGCATGCCATACGGAATGTTCACATGCATTCCACGAATTATCGCTTGCATTGAAGTAACAACTGCTGTGATACTTACACACACAAGTTAATTAAAAGCCAAATTATAATCCAGTTTACCTCCTGTCTTTGCTTGCTATGACATTCGCTGCCATGACCATTGCCACTCCTACGCCACGGTAATAAAGGCGCCTTTCCCATCGTAACCGGCACGGCCCGTGACGTCATCGTCGGCCGGCCGCGCACGGCCTATGCAGCAACATGTCTTGTCATTGGTTTGGTAAATAAATGGCCATAACTTGAGAAACACTTGTCCGATTTATATCAAACGTTGAAAAGGCAACATACTCAGGTCCCCAGCAATATAGCTGGCAAGTTTCAATTAGATCGGACAGTGGTTGTCAAGAAACAGCGGTCACAACAGGCACCACACACACCACACACACAACATTGCTGGAATTATAGATAGATTTAAATATGTTATTTCATGTCATGTCAGTTCTCGGGAAGTCGGTGGTGTCCTGTAATATACCGGTCTGTACATCTGCGTTGAACTCCTAACTGCCCCCCCCCCACCCCAAATAGGTATTTGCTTTCTTAGAACTCACGCACAATTCAAATGAAACTTGACACAACCTTCGTCACCAATGATTTACTAAAGTTTGTTCATGCCATTAAAAAATTAAAAATAAATAAATCGGGTTTAACAGGGGTTTTCCCCCAAAATATATATGCTTTCTTCTCAGAAATTCCAACAGAAAATTCTGTTGAAACTTGACCAAACCTTAATGAACTCGTGCGTGATGTACCAAAGTTGTTTCACACACATTAAAAAATCGACCTACAACTGGTCTGGTCCTCCTTATGGTTACCATTCCCAGGAGTTGCTGTTGCTGTGTCCAGAAGCTGACTGCAATGATAATTGAGGTAAAACCGGTCAACAAGCGTATTATAAGACTAGGATTCGTCACTCCTGGGGTGTCATTACCCTGGTCCTCAATATGTGCTCTGACTGAGGTGAGTGATCTCACTGTGAAGACCGCATTCTGTGGTTGATCAGTGCCCAGGCGCGATACTCCTAGTCTTGGGGGATTTCAGTGCATCGACTGGAACTGATGGGGATGGTTATGAGACGTGTTGGTCCTCTGGCTCTAAAACTGTGAAACCAGATAAGACTAAGTTCCTTGACTTTGCAAGAAGTTGTGGACTTAGGGTGGCTGGTTCATGGTTCACTGCCCAAGCCTCATCACTGGACTTTGTATTAAACATGCTTGTGTGTGGCAAAGGAGATTGACCATGTGCTCGTTGATGGTCGGTGGAGGATGATCCAGAACTGCAGGGACCTACCGGAGTGCTCGGTTCCTCATTACCGACCACAGGCTTGTTGTGGCATCTTTGAAATTGCAACTTAAATCCAGGAGAATGGTACCATCCCAGCCTAGGCTGGATGTTGACGAGTTCAGAGATAGGAGGATAGCTGAGGAGTTTGTGAACATGCTGAGGTGGGGATTTGGGGGTCTGGGTGCTGTGGGAATCCTGAAGAGCTGTGGATGCCTTCAACACCATCATCCTTGATGTTGCTGGGAGATCTTGGAACCACCGTCAGGCGAAGAGGAACTGTGTTCAATGGTATTCAGTGTCCCGTGGGAGACGTTGCGGGACAGGCTTGATGGTAGAGCTGAGCTGGTCAAGGAGCTGAGGCATAAAGCTGTACGTGTGCTGAGGGCAGACAAGGAGGCTCTATGTATGAGGAATCTGTGAAGGGTACAACATCACCTGTGGACAAGCGATTCTCATCCTGCCTTGAGGAATTGGTGTATTGCTTCCTCCAAGCCCATCCCTCAGTGTGCTGCTGTTCGAGTAGAGGGTGGTAGACTCATGACAGAGGAATCCAAAGTTAAGGCCCGTCGGGCCGGTTACTTTGAGTTGCTGTACGAGGCTGACCGCACCGGCTGTTGAGTGGGATGTCCGGTGTATAGCTATCTCCATTGCTGACCCTCTAATCAACTATGTACCGTATGTTTCTAATCGACTTCATGTGTAGAAACATAGGCTGCGGTGAGTCAGTTGAAAGGGGGTAAAGCCCCAGGGAAGTGCAACATCCATGCTAACTTCTCAAGGCTGGTGGAAATGCTGCAATGCTATCATTGCATGCAGTTCTCTTCTCTCTTTGGAGCACAGGCATCATCCCAACTGATTTGAAAAAGGAGCCTCGTTGTCCCTCTCTGGAAAGGGAAGGGCAATCGCCAGGACTGCAACAACTACCGAGGGGTGGTGATGCTTTCAGTACTGGGCAAGGTCTTTGCTTGGATAATTCTCCATGGGGTTCACCACCATCTGCTTCAGCACCAGTGCCTGGAGCAGTCAGGCTTTACACCAAAGAAGTCAACGATTGACCGTGTCCTTGCTCCTCCGGGTCCTCATCGAACACATACAAGAGTTTTGGCAGGGTGTTGATCTCTGCAAAGCCTTGCAGCCTATATTGATCTCCGCAAAGCATTCGATTCAGTCAATCAGGATGCTTTCTGGAGGATTGGCAGTCTTTGTGGTGTGCCATCTAAGTTGATCGATCTGATTTCTGAACTATTATCTGGTACAGAGAGTGCTGCGAAGTGTGGTGGTTCCATCTCCGACTCATTTCCATTTGTTGCTGGAGTTCGTCAGGGGTGTGTATTGGCCCCCACACTCTTCAACACTTACACAGACTGCATTTTTGGGGAAGATGTCAGAGAGATCAAAATGCGGTGCATCACTTCGCTTGGGGATGTCAGATCTCTGAACTTGATTTTGTAGATGATGTAGTCATCCTTGCGGAAACACTGGATGTCCTTGTAGGGGCCCTCGAGGCACTGCTTGAGAATTGGTGCCGCTTGGACTATGGTTTCCTGGGTCAAAACAAAGATCCAAGCTTTCAATGAATCTTGGATGCTGTACATCTTGTCTGTTTCCGTATGTGGTGAGGATGTTGAGGTCTTGGAGAGATTCACTTACCTTGGCAGTGATATTACATGTCTCTGCAGGTTGTGAGCCTGAGGTCAACAGAAGTCTGGGTCGGTCCGGGGAGTCATGGATTCACTGGATAATGGAGTGTGGCGCTGTCAGCACTTATGCAGGAGGACGAAAGTCCGAGTCTTCAGGTCTCTTAGTGCTTCCAGTCTTGCTCTTTGAATGTGACACTTGGACTCTGACAAAGGATCTGAGACAAAGACTTAACTCCTACAGTGCCAGGTCTTTTTGGAGAATCCTTCGTTATCGCTAGTCAGACTTTGTGTCCAACGAGCGGTTGCTGAGAGAGACTGAAATGAGTTTTGTTACTTGTATAGTCCGTGAGTGTCAGCTGCAGCTGTATGGACATGTGGCTCGTTTTCCTGACGCTGATCCTGCTCAGCAGACTCTCTCAGCGAGGGAGCCTCGTGAGTGGAGGAGGCCAATGGGCCGACCACGTGCCTCGTGATTGCAGCAGGTTGATCAGCATCTCAAGGAGATGGCGATGGGCCAGGCATCTGCCTGGGGGATGGCCAGACGTAGGCCCTTGGAGTACCGGTGGAAAGTGGACGCAGCAATGCGCTGCTCCGGCACATGTTCCATACCCAACTCTAACCCAAACTTCATCACTCGTGATGTACCAACGTTTGTTCACGGTGTTAAATTTCTTTTTAAAAAAAAAATTGGGGTCTTCGGCGTGTACGGGTGGTTTCCCCCAAAATATTATATATCCTTTCTTCTCCGAAACCACACCTCTAATTTCGATGAAACTTGACCAAAACCTTCGTCAACTTGATGTTCAAAAGTTTGTTTGCTGCATTAAAAAAAAATCCATAGATATTTACTTTCTTCTCCGTTACATATTTTGTGGGTCATCCACACCTCCCAGTGGTTCACTGGTTTTCTTATCCAGGCACTACCAGGTGAGCTCCCAGGGGTATTGCCCCTATTTTATATATTTTTTTTAATACATGATGCTTACAGCGTCAACTACATCTTGGGGTTGTTTATTCAAGTCATCCACTACACGCTTGTTAAATGAAATTGTTCATTCCAATCTGGACTGCTTTTTTGCAGTTGGGATTGACAAACTCTTTGTCACGTATTATTGCCTGTTGGAAGAAGCTACTAGCTGGGACACCAAGCTTTCCATTCATTGACTTATACACAGTAATCATGTCTTCCTTCGATGTCAATAATGGAGCGAATGCATATTTAGTGTCTTTGGCAATATACACAAGGCTCGCAGCAGTGCTTTTTTTTTTTGGATATTGTTGTGCCGGGTTCGGTGGCGAGGACGACCGCTAGATGGAGCAGTTGAGCCATCTCCCACCGAACACCCGGAATTGAAGGTCGTCACTCCGAAGTCGACGGGTCGCTTAATGGACCGTGGATGCCAATATTTTGACCGTGCGGTTAGGGTCTTTTTGTCTGATTCCAATTTACCTAATTAGCCGCGCGGTCTTGCTACCGGGGAAGCCACACGGCCGGCTTTGTCCGAACCGAGTCGCTGTTACCGACTCGGATCCGGCGTAACCAAGCGGGAATTACCAAAGCCACGCCGGCCAAATAACAATTTACGGCACAATCGGCCTCTAATTCTCAGCCCGAACCATACTGGGTCAATGAAGAAAAACACAGACAACGAACTGGAACATTTAACAGTTATTTATTTACAATGGCAATAGGGAGGGAAACACAGAGCAGACTTAATCACGAATATAAATGCAGGCAAATGTACAATGGCAATCACTTAACAGTTTTACTTACAAGACTGGCCACAGACGGACACACACACCCAAAAATAAATTGCGCCAACTGGCCTTTATTTGGACCCGCCAGCCGCAGAGGATAGGCAAGCTGGGGGGGTTAGAGTTTGGTCAGGTACCTGGCCGCCTCGTGCAGTTTTACCGACTCGCACTTGTGGAGCTCGGAGTCCGTGGAAGGGAACGGGGATCCCCAGCTCGAGCGCTCCAACACAACCCACCACGGTGAGACTCGAACCCATGAACCAGACTCCAACGAGCGCAGCCAGGATTGTACGATCGACCCGGCCAGCCACGAACGATGACCGACGACCAGGAGAGCCCAGCAGACCAGAAGCAAGGAATGACCTCCAAGGAACCAAGGACCCCCCCCCCCGGATACAGCTCGCGATCCTTCTTATCCCTCCCCCGTGCGGGGTGGAGGGATTCCGCTCTCGGGTAACTCGCCTCCGGATTGGACAGGGCGTTTTCGGTGTCGTGGTGGCCAGCCGCGATTGGAGGAGGGGCGTGTCGGCGTCTCGGTGCTCCTCCCCCGAGAGAGGCTCTTTTGCCTTCCCCATTGTCGACAGGGAGACATTCTTCTTTGATGGGGCGGAGTTGGAGCTCCGAGGCGAGGGGGCTCTGCCCACGTCCATAGTCAGAAACACGTGCATTATGGCGCCGTGGTGTGAAGTGAAGGTTGGCGGGTGAAGCGCTTGTTCGCCCGCAGAGTGGGAGGAGGAGTGAAGTGAGGGTTTTGTTTGCGTTGGTAGATTTAAAGATGTTAAAAAATCTGACTATAAAAGAAACCTGCAGCGCACACATTAAATTAACCATTACACATAGTGGAGGGATTCTAAACTATCCACATATGCTTAACGAGATAATTGAACTATGGGACTGCTGACTGTCTGTGTGTAAAAGGCTTCCAAATTCGTAACAATATTAGTCTTGAAAGACTTGAACGCCTCACCGAGGCAAGAAAACAGATCAGATGAGCAGAGGAAAGTATCAAGGGGACCAGCTTCAACATATCATGTATAATTGGTGACATAGTTCAGGAACAAGTGGGTTGCTCACCTTTGGATTCTCTCTATCTTATTTCCATCAGTCTTGTACTGCAGGTGCCACAATATATTTCTGTATTCTAACAGGGGTCTGACGAGAGTTGTGAAAATCATGGTTAGCATCCTTGGTGTAATGCGAGAGAAAGTTCTCTTAATGATCCAAGCCTTTGGTTGGCTGTCAGGATTGGTGATGAAATGTGTTGGTGAAAGCTTCGGTCTTTGTCCATGATGACTCCCAGATCTTCTTCCTGATTAACTTCCTGGAATGCAGTGTGTTTAAATAGTAAGTGTTTTTGAGTCAAACCTCCCCAAATGCAAAACGTTGAAGTTCTTCTCATCAAAAGGCAATTTCCAAATGCTTGACCAATTCTGTGCCTTGTCCATGTCATCTTGCAGTGATATAACTTGAATCCGAAAAGTCACTGGTCCAAAGATTTTGTTATCAGTGAAGATATAGATGCAGTTTTCAAGGACCTCTGGCAGGTCATTAATGAACATGACTAGAAGGGCACTCGGAAGAGCGTATACCTCCGCCACGCAATGCCTGATCCACGAGAACCTCTCGGGCCCAATACATTTTTGAAACATCATGTTATATAATTGTTTTTGACCCCATCTATCAATGGTGAAGAATCACTTTAAAAATTAAAGAATTCTCATTTCCAGATCCGGATTCGGATCTTCACCAAAATTGAATCGATTCGTCCTTGCCACACACCCAACGTGTCCACCAAGTTTCGTCCGAATCTGTCCCAACTTTGAGATATTGTGCTATATATAATTTTTGGCCCTATCTCTCAATGGTGAAGAAATACTTTAAAAATTCTAGTATCGAGATCCGGATCCTGATCTTCACCAAAATCTTATCAGTTCGTCCTCGTCACACACCCAACCTGTCCACAAAATTTCAATCTGGATCCGTCCGCAACTTTTTGAGATATCCTGCACACAAACAAAGACAAACAGACAGAAAGGGGTGAAAACACAACCTCATTGACCTTCGGTGGTGGAGGTATTAAAAGCAGAGGTCCAAGAATGCTCCATCAGGGAATGCCGCTCCTCACTGGAGTGCACCTTGAGCTTGTCCCATTGATAGTAATCTCTGCTGTCTCCCTACCAAGAATACTGTAATCCATCTGAGTAACTTCCTCTCTATACCATATGCTGCCACCTTGTCAAGAAGTTGTCTGTGTGGAACTGCATCAAATGGTTTATGAAAATCTAGATTGAGAATATCTACTGGGTTTTCTTTAGCAGTGAAGTTGTCTCCTCCAGTGCACACAATAGTTGGGTGATGCATGGTCTATTGGGAGTAAACCCATGTTGACTCTCAGCGAATAGGTTTGTGCATCATCATGTGTTTCTGTTAACGCATCACGGATGATACTTTCTATCAACTTGCCTATCACCGATGTCAAACTAATTGGGCGGTAGTTCTCCACAACCTTTCTACCGCCTTTCTTATGTATGGGAGTAATGTTTGCTATCTTCTAGTCTGTAGTAATCTACTTTCTTCCACGGACTTTCAGAACATTAGTTACTCTAGTTTGGCTATGGCAGTGGCTTATCTCCTTCAGGCAACGTTGGTATATTGAGTCTGGCCCTCCAGACTTGCATCCCTTCAAGTTTAGAAGTTTTTCTTTAATTTTGCCTCAAATTTGAACATCCTCTAATGTTGGACAATTGAATTTGTGATCAATTTCTGGCAAGTTGTGCAGGTATCTCAACTGTGAAAGCACGAGTTGAAGAAATTGTTGAAAAGTTGAGCTTTCACGTGGTCATTTTCTCCATGATTTCCTTGAGTATCCATCATATCACCTACTCCTGTCCTAGTCTTTAACTTGCTATTGGCACACTTCCAAAACCACTTTGGGTTAATGATCATGTTCTTCACCAAGTTTTCCTCATTTTGTTGACAGTCGAATCGGGTTTGTTGACGGAATCAATTTCGTTCATTAGCATGTTTAGCGTAATCCAATTCGCTTCACGTTTTTGTGTATTTTTTCCAAGCTCTTAATTTCAAATTCGTTCCAAAGCCAGTCGCCGACTGGGAATCCTCCGTCGTGCAAGGTCCTCCTCGGCCCACCTGAGCTCCTGACCACTTACAAAGCTTTTGTCCGCAGCCTGATGGAGTACTGTTCTCCCCTCTGGGCTGGTGCTCCTGCCTCCCACCTTTCTCGGCTTCACGCTGTAGAAACCAAGGCATTTCGGATCATTGGCATCTCCTGCAATGAGGCTCAGTCTTTGGGCCTCTCACTCAATCACCGCAGGTTGGTCGGTGGTCTTTGTCTTCTACGTCTCCTCTCCAGCCTCGCCCCCCTCCTCTCTCTGCGATTTGTCCCCACTACATTTCCGCAGGGCCCTTCAAGGTCCGCCAACAACCCCCTTCTGGTAAAACTACCAAAATCACGAATCACTGCTCACCTTCACTCTTTCATTCCTCTTTTTTCCCGCTTTGGAATAAACTCCTCACTCTATTCATTCCCATTCTTCCCTCCAGGCCTTCAAAACAGCTGTTCACCACCACCTCTTATCATCCCCCATCCAAATCCTCGATCTTTTCTACCCCGATAATCCACCCAAGCCACCTCCTTCAAATTCCCTGCTTTCCTTCCTGAAAGTCCCTGTAATGTCCATTTCTATTCCCATGTTCCCTGTCCCATCCCTCTCCTTCCACAGATCTCCAAATGTCTCTGTTCCCCACTATTTTGTCCTTCCCACTCCCTCCCCTCCTGTCTCATGCCCCCCTTGATGTGCGTTGTGTGTTAGCTCTCATACGAGCCTCGACAAGGTATATAAAAAAATTTCTTGCGTGACAGACAAATCTTCTCTTGAGATGTATGGCTTCCTGCAATTGCTCCCGCTTCCAGAAGGAATATTTTAAAAATATATTTATTTTGGGATGAAGTCCCTCATGCATCATTCAAACTTTTCCCTGAAAAAAAATTACATGGAGACCATCTCCTCCCATGGAATCTCTTCAAGTGTTTTATTCATGAATTCGAAGTCCCCTTTGTTAAGTTTATATTTACAAGTCCATGGTTTTAAAGACATTGCTTTTGAGACCAAGTTCAGCCGTATACACAACAATGATTGCTGCTGCCAAGCGGAGATTGATAGGAGATTGGGACCATACTCTGTGCAGAGCGTTGGTGCTGCTTAAGCAGTCTCCTTGGCTATTGGACACAATCCTGGACGGGATGCCACTCCGACACTATACCAGCATGCTGGCACTCATTTTGCCGACCTCGGAAGGATGACAGGCCGAGTTAACCCCACCTGGTATTGGTTCAACAGCTGAGCGGGATTTGAACTCAGGACCCAAGGATCCAAAGCCCGCCACCCTAACCATTAAGCCAACACCAGGCATAAACACCAACACCACTATTAAGCCAACACCAACACCAGTGCAGTTAATTCACTGAATCCCCCATGTTGGTAATCAGTAGGTCTAATATATTGGATTCCTGCCCTTGATGATGTCGATTGGGCAATGTTGTATGGTAAGATATAAAGCTATCTTGCAGTGCTTCAATGAAATCCTGGGCTGGGTGTTCAGGTGACGCTTTCACATGCTTGGAGCTCCAATTGATAACTGGGTAGTTGAAGTCCCTGGTGATCACTATATGAAGCTCCGTTCTCTCACCAATGCTTCTCAAAAGCTCATTTAATTGTGTCCCATTCAACTAAATACTTTATGTACTGTGGTAAATACGTCCCATGAGAAGTTTCTCCCTTCTGTGTAAAGTAACAGAACACCAAACAGACTTGCTGAAATTATATTTAACGTCTATATCAATCCCCTGCAACATCGTATTTACATGTATGAGAACACCTCCAGTGTTTCTTTGATCTACGTCTAAATTGCAAAAATATATTGCATCTTGCAATTGAGAGTTTGTAGTCATTCTAGTGGAGCTTCTGTGATTGGATGTTCACAGAATGATGCAAAAGAGTTATGATTATGTGAGGCAAAGAATCGCATTCTATCCTGAAAAGACTGACCAGGCTGCTTCTAGATCTAGTGCCAGTGGACCCTATGCTAGGGGAGAGTTCCACACCAAATTAGCTGATGGATACCAACATGAGGAAGGATTAGACGTGTCTGGAACGTCAGGTTTGGGTGGGGCTGGTTAAGTCGATATGATATCAGTTGACGAGTTAGTGTATCGAGAGAGAAGGTGCAGTAAACAGTAATATTTTGATATATTACATGGAGGAACCAAAGGAAGTAGCTTTGGTGATCGGCAATCTGAAGATTGTAAGGAGGTGCCAAACTCAGGCATGGCCACAACGGTACTTTTCTTGCCAGTGTTGTCCTCGATATCTCCACTTTCTTCTTTTTCTGGGGTGAAGATAGTTTAAATATATATATATTATATTTTTTAAATGTTTTGTGAATTTTGTTTTCCATTTTCTTTGCGTCCCAATCATTATACAGCTATCAGCTGCAGTAGTTCAAGATAATCCACCTTTGCCCTAATTCAAGAGAATGCTGTATTGGCCAAGATCAAAACCAGCATGTTACTTCATACGCAATGCAAGGTGTGTGTGTGTGTGTGTGTGTGTGTGTGTGTGTGTGTGTGTGTGTGTGTGTGTGTGTGTGTGTGGTGTGTGTGTGTGTGTGTGTGTGTGTGTGTGAACGAATCGCTGCCCAGAGTAGCAAACTGGAATGTGAGAAAAACACGATCCAACCTGCACAAAATTTTGGCTCTGTCTCTCTTCTCTCTCTCTCAATCATGGCAAGAGGATGATAGTAGTGATGTCACAAGGCCTTTGCTCTCATTGTGATCTCACTCAAAATCTACCTCCACATGGCATCTTCTCAATAATATCCAGCTTTGCGACGAGATGACGTCACACGGCCACCCGGAAGTATGGCGTTTCCGCATATTTTATGTGTATAAATTATTTCTTGTATTTCTGCACGTACAAATGACAACCCATGACACAACCGGGTGTGCTCCATTACCAATCGGCTAGCTATCACTTGCTAGGCTAGTCTTTCCTTATCGACCATTTTGTTTGAGTGCTTAAGCCACTTGGCGGGCATTCTACAAGATGATTGGTAATGGAACACACCCCTGATTTTAGCACAGGAGCAATTTATCCCTGTTCAGAGAATAATGACTGTTCAGACGTCCCAGCTAATGAACATGAATATTCATGTTGTGGAGGGTTTTTATCCCCCGCCGCGTGGCGGAAGGGGGATATTGTTGTCACCCAGGTCGTCCGGCTGTTCGTCCGTCCGTCCGTCCGTCCGGGCGTCAACATTTATAGCTGTGAGTGCGATAACTCATAAACCGTTCACCATATCATTTGAAATTTGGGTCACACATGTACCACCTGAAAAGGAAGAACCCTATTGATTTTGGGCGTGGCCGGATCCAAGATGGCCGACTGGGCGGCCATCTTGAAAAAAAATGTTTTCGCCATATCGATTTGAAATTTGGGTCACATGTACCACCTGAAAAGGAAGAACCCTATTGATTTGGGGCGTGGCCGGATCCAAGATGGCCGACTGGGGTGGCCATCTTGAAAAAAATGTTTTTTGTAATAAATGGAAACCGCTTATCTGATTTCAATTATTTTTGGTTACTACGTTCCTCACCCTGGGGAACTTTTTCGAGATGATGACCAAATGATGTCTTGTTTCCAATTCACCTCCCTCATCTGGAAATATGTATGACCTTTTTCATTCAATGGCGGGGGATTCCCCATCTCTGATGGTATATTTTTGAACTTCGAATTTCCATGATTAATAACACTTCCATTATGTTTTTGTTGATTAATTTTATGGATGTAGTGAAAGGTTTTTGTTAACTTTAGAAAAGAAAAAAGAATATCGACAGATTCCTTTGAAGGACTTTATTTCTATAGTTGTCAACATCTTGTTAATCGATTTGTTCATTTGTCTGTCTATAAACGCCAGTTTATGATGGAGGAACAATTTACTTCATTTGAATGTTATATTTTGAATACTAATCGGGGAAACGACCTGCAGTTTAGCAGTACCTTGCCTTGTCCCA
>CM068956.1:138370378-138381106 GCA_035128595.1 Eptatretus atami
AGCTGAGTCACGATCCCGACGCGACTCCTTGACTCCAGCTGAGTCACGATCCCGACCCGACTCCTTGACTCCAGCTGAGTCGAGTCAGGAATCAAACCTAACTACACTACTTGTTTACCCCACTCACGATTCCTTCAACTTGAAAAGTTATTTGCACGCTGGTTTGTCATGGTTCTTTATCTGTGACGTTTTAATGATGTACCGTCATTTGAAGTGTGACCTCATTTAGTGGAGGTGGCTGCCTTTGTGTGATCCCTCGATGCCCAGAGTAAATGTCAGGAGCAGGGCACAGAATGGAGTATGAGGGAGAATCGTGGAATGTGATTTATTGGTAATCTTATGTCGTTGGAAAGGGGTGGAGGATTGGGAGTGAGATGGGAATAGCGGAGGGTGGGTTTGCAGAGAAAGGTTAACCACGCCAATGACAAATTATTTGAAATTCAGTCTGGCAGAAGTTTTGATTGTTATGACAAATATGATTTTGCGGTTCTTACTTGGGCTTATCCAGCACAAAGGATGGATGGCTCTTCAGGCCGTCCACTGATCGAGGTTCTTGATAGGTCCTTTATGGAACTGTCGAGGCGTTTCTTTAAAGTACTGTGCTGTATTTAAAAGGTATCAGCTCAGCTGCCAGGATGATTTTTTGAAGGATGCTAAGTGCTGCAATTGTGATTGAGCCCGAGATGAAAAAGTGAAATAAAAGGCAAATTTCGAAATTTGGTATTTCCAAATTATTGTCATTAGCCAATCATTTCATCAACATTGTTCAATGTCTGATTGCACGTTTTTTTTTGGATAAAATCGATGTGTGCGTGATCTGGCGCAAGGACTCTCTTTATAGCAGCCTGGCGGAAGGACTTGGGGGATCCTGTCGTGTCTTTAGCGAAGGGTCGGAAAGTTATCGCCGGCAGTGTGGACAAATCACAAATTCATGGCGCCTTCAGTAAAAAGTCATACCTGGCCATCAGGTTCGTGAAAGACTGGTCAAAAAGTTCCCCGGCTGACCCGACAAGAAGATCGGAATGCTTGAGGCTGTTATAGTCGTCGTAAGATTTGTCAACTTACAGGACACAAGTGAGTGTTTGAAATCACTCGTCACTTCTAACACTATAACTGTTACACTGTCTTCCCATTCGTTCCGGTCTTCAACCAAAGCAGTGTGGACTGTTGAATTAAATCTACAAAATATATAAAACCATCATTGGCAAGGGTCGTAAATTTGTAAATTTGTAAATTGGCCTTGACCTTCATGTGTTTTTTTTTGTTGTTTTTTTTTTTTTTTTATCTGTAATCACGTATAAATCACTCTGCAGAGCACAGTTTTCATTGGAATTTTTGTAACTTCGCATATCAGAGGCCTATAGAGGTCCCTTTCAGCGCATAAAATTTTGAAGGTCAAGGTCAAAGGTCAAGGTCACTTTGTCGCAAATCAGGGGAGTCGACGAAACCCTTATTTTTGGAGTAATTTGATCGGATCGTCTTCAAACTTCATGGGAATATAGTTCATGGTCTGGCATTCAGCTGATTAATTTTGGTGGCGATTGGCCTTGACCTTCATGGTTAACGCCTAAGGTCAAACATATTTGACCCCAAGGTCAAATTTTCAAGTTTTAGGAACCATATCGTGTAGTACCTCAAATTGAACACCTCGATGAGTGCTTTCTAGATATATCAAGCTTGAGACATTATGATGTGATTTGGTGACGTTATGAGGCAAACGCATATTTTTCATGGTTACTCTGTAGAACGATTCTCATCGGAATCTCTCGTAGGCAGATATTTCTCAAGGAGTCGCTCCTGGTGGATAGCAGCTCTGTTCACCTTCAGTGTGACCTTAAAGAAGTCACACGTGGTCACCTTTTGGCAAGATACGGATCACCCTACGGGTGACATTGGTTTATTTTATTTTATCTGTCATTTTGACCTGACCCACCTTCATCTCTTCTGGGACACCATCCACACACCCCCTTACTCCATTCACCTTGTCCCGTACAGCTTGGAATTTCACTGCCACATCATCGCCCATTGCCTTCATGTCATTCCTTAAGCCATCGCCCATCATTTCCAATTCACGCCTTAAGCCATTGCCCATCGCTTTTGACTCTGCCTGTCCCGCGTTCAACTCCGCCTGTCCGGCATCCATTTGTTGACCATCGCCTTCAGCCCTAACTCCATCTTTGCCATCATCTGTCTCATAAACCGCATTATTAGATCGTTGCCAGATTGCGATGGTGATGCCGATCTGCTATCCTGCAAAATGTTTTCCAGGGAATGTGGGTGGGAGTCTTCGAGCTCTGTTGGTATTTCCATGGCACGCGCCCCCTACTGCGCCCTCTCCCTCAATGTCAGTCATATACAATTCCCTGAACCATAGGTTCCTCACCCAAATCATCATACTCATCAAAACCCATCTGGATGATCTGCTCGCCTTGGTCTGACATAGCTGCACAATTACTTTTTAAGTAAACTTTTCGCTAACCAGCTCAATAATTTTAGGGGTGTGCTAGTCACTCCTCGGACCGAAACCCACTCCTGACACCAAATTGTCATGGGTCCGGGGTTGGAGGCTTGTCATGAGGGGAAGCACTTTGCTCCCTCCAGAACTCCCAGTGCTGAGGCCACCAGGCACAGATAACTCCGCGCACTGCCAGGTTGCTAAGAAACCACGGACGATGATTGGCACGGTCAATCCGGGCAGGGTTACACTACTTCGCGTGATACTTTACCTGTGGACGGCTGGATTATTGGGGTCACGTGCCTTCAGCGCACACTCAGATTACGGCCGAGCATTACATTTAGTGTGCGCTGGCTAGCGAAAGAAATTATTGGGATAGAAATTCCCGTCTAACCTTACTTGTGCATTGCATCAGACCAATAAAGGGAAAGAATTAACTGAGACAGATTGGAAATAACAGCAAACAATTCACAAAAAACACACAAGGAAGCAATAATTTAAATGCAAGTATATATAAGCAAGAAAGCAAAAAGGCGGAGAAGAGCAGATTTAACCATAATACGTATTCTTATTCACTCTTACTACACAAAAGACTTGGCCATCATTCACTAAAAATAATAAAACAAGGACTTGAAAATAACGTTATAATGAAGAATAATAAAACAAGAAGGTCACGAAGAATAAAACAAGAAGGACGTGAAAGTACAATAAAACTAACATATGGAGAAAAGGAAAGTAATCTTTTCTTCTCTCCCTCAGCTCACACAAATATACAAGAGAATGCGGAGGAAAATGGATGGGGAAGATGGGCAGTGGTGATGTGAAGCGATGGGGACATGCAGTCACATCCCTGAGGTGCCCAGTCCCAATAAGCGAGTCCTCTCCGGCATTCCAGATATGCGAGCTAGATGTGCAACTCTCCTTCCTCTGCCTCAATTTCTTCCTCCTCAGGTCCCCGTCGATGAGGTGCCGCCATTCACCCGCCTCGTCCTTTGTGGCTGACAGGATCGAGAGGGCAGGATGATGCTCGTGGAAGGAGTGTTCTTTTTCCACAGAAGTTCGACACCAACTGCTTGTAAAACCTTCCTTTCTTTACCCTCACACGCTTTTGTTCCTTCGCTCACAAGCCTTCTGTTTTGCTTCTACTTTCTGAGCTGCCTGCTCAGGAGCGCTTTTCACCCCTGCTCGCACGAGCCTTTCCCATGTGCTTCTGCCTTTGTGTCTCTTCTTCACTTCAGCTCTCTTCTCTCCTCCCACAAGCCTTCTCCCCCTTCCTTTGGTCTGCAGCCGATGGGGGCGGGTGCATGACGTCACTTGTAGAAATTGCCCCGCCTTTCTGAGGGAACTTTAAACGAAGCCCCCACTCCACTCTCTACGTGACCAAAGCCCTGACAAGAGCCCCCAGCCCCTCCCTGCATGTGTGAAATGCCCACTCGTACTGTTCCGCACTGTACCACACTCGCAAGAAGTGCTGCACTGTACCACACTCACAAGAAGTGCTGCACCTCGTAAGCCGCGACGCGCACCAAGCATCATGAACATGCATGTGAGATGTGACACAAACATGCATGTGAGAACACCCGATGGGTTATTAAGCAATCCGCGGATGGAGGGAACATGGAAAGGAATTCCATATGACCGAGGGATGACCAAACAGCTGCCTAATTTTAGGTAAGACCAATGGGGTGAAGTCGGGACTGTTAAAAGGATGTTTGATGGAGGGGAGATTATTGGTGGACTGTTGAAATGGGCCGATGGGGTAATGGAGGGATGATTGAAAGTAACGGATCGATTGAGCAGAACGATGTTGTGAAGGTGGAAATATTGTAAGTAACAGAGGGGGATGGGGGAGACGTTACACTGGAAAAATACACCCGAACCAACACTTGCTCCCCAACCAGCCCTTTGACAAGAGAACAAGGACTATTTACACAAAGACTAGTGAAATAACTGATCCTTGTGTCACCTACGTGTCCATGTATGCTCTCCCCCTGGGGAAGTTTCCCCAAACCATGACAATATATATATATATATTATAGTAGTATATGATATGAATATTTGTGGAAATATACAAATAATATATTAATAATCTATACTGTATATGTGTTTGATAATTTAGATAGATAAAAATTATCGTTCCAGTCCATTTAATACTGATCTGGATGGATTGCCGAACGATATTCACTTGAAGGTGAACAACCAAGATTCTTGGAAATTATGGCGTGCGCGGGATGAATGATGGCGAAGGTGTGTACCACAACGGGAGCATACGGGTTTATCCTCAAACCTACAACGAACAAACAAACACAAGGAAATTCAACAAATGATGGGTTAATAAAAATAATTCAATGAATCATAATGAAAATAACTCAATGAGTGATAATGAAAATAAATCAAAGCATGAGGCAATGAAATGAGAGGTAAACTAAAACCTAATTTGAGATGTCTCCACTCAGTCACAAAAACAGACAAAGGAACAGATAAAATAAAATAAAATCCTCCCTTTGTTCTGGCACTTAGCTGTGTGTGCAGAGACGACCTTTTCGAGCCTCAGTCGTCGAGCCTCAAAACCACTGCACGGGAAATGCACAGCAAAATGGTGCCAAGTCTCTTCTCACGGTCATGTGCATGAGGTAATTCACGTGGATGGTCTTCAACGCCAGGGCCCTCAAACCGCCGTACAGTCTATTCTCATGATCGAGTTTCCCACACCGC
The DNA here is from genome assembly GCA_035128595.1 of Eptatretus atami. Lineage (NCBI taxonomy): Eukaryota > Metazoa > Chordata > Myxini > Myxiniformes > Myxinidae > Eptatretus > Eptatretus atami. The sequence goes on from CM068956.1 coordinate 138,375,549, forward strand.
TCCCTCTCTCCTCCTCCTCAAAGTGTACAAACTTCACGACCCTAGCTGAACAGTCAATGGCTGATGTCTTGCTCCAGCACGTGAGCAAATTCACATTAGTATGAACAACGAGAATCACGCTGCTATGTCGTTGTGCCGAGAGGGACCAGAGCCTCACACTCTTCTTCCAAACGCCCTCTTGTCTCTCTAGCCCCTACGCCTTCTAATGTCACACCGATCAATCATAAACCTCGGGGGGCGTGGCCTGCCAATATGAAACCGGGAAGGCAGGGATTTTGCCTGCTCGGAAACGTTCAGCTCTGTTGTTGTTGGCGTAAATATGTGGTTCTTTTATTGCTGGCTTTGTAAATGCAAAAACATCAGAAAAGGTCACAGAGAACAATCACATACTGGGAGAAACTAGCCTGAAACCCTACCTAGTTAACACAGCACCACCCCCCATTTGGTGACACATAACAATCTTAAGCTGACAGTTTTACCGACTTAATTTACATCGATATGTCTCCTGCCCATCCACGGACCATGCGACATGATACAATCCTACCTTTACGATGAAATTCCTCCATCTACCCCACAAACATCGCAATATATATATATATATATATATATATATATATATATATATATATAATTGTTGTGGATTTCCGCCCATCCGGCGTGCGGGCGACCGCCTTTAGCTCAATTGCGGCCACGCATGCCCACCGAACGAGCAATCTAGTCGCAGCTTTCGGATCAACGCCGAAACCCAGCTACGGGTGTTGTTAACCACACCATAAACCAGCCATCTCTTCTGTCCACGTGCTACAGGGTCGATCGCCGAATTGTTGATGTACCTAATTATTCACGCAGACAGAAATGCCGGGAGCTTACACCTCAACGGAGCCTGCACGAAAACGAGCCGCTTTAAGAGCTCGTTCCGTTTGCGATTGCCGAGCGTTTTTAAATCGCCAAGCCCCGTCAGATTAGATGTACGTTTTATCGGCTATTAATCAGCCAGTAATTATCCGAACGCAATTATGGCAGTCAATGGAGGAAGGGACGCAACGAGCAGGTGACATTCAAAAATGGGGAACATTTATTTGCACACGTAAGCAATGTAATGAATGGGATAGGGACAAGACACGAGTAAAAACCTACAGCCGATATCTATTTATTACGTACATGCACTTAATCAGTTCTACTTGGTAGACAAGGCGCCACAGACTTTCATGCAAAACCCCAGAAAAGAAAGATAGAAACTGGGCTCGTAAGCCTTTAATGTTCATCGGAGCTGGGAGACCGACGAAGGAGCCTCCGCGAGGCCGGAGCAGGTTACCTTGTCGCCCTTGAGGCGACTCGATGGGTCTTTTGGTCGGCGACCCTCCGTATGTCTCTGTTCGCCGGGGGGTATCACCAAACGCGTCAGTTGCTTAAGCGGCTCGAGCAGCTTGGCGGGCGGCCCTCCTCTGTCGCTTGGCCTTCCCCGTGGACTGGTTGATCGGGCCTGGCCGACGACGCTTCAGAGGAGCGAACGGGGCCTTGCTCTTTTAGAGTTGATGCTCTTTAAGAGCCTGCTCACTCCTCAGCGTCGCTCGACCGACTCGGAAATTCCCGTTCTAACCTTACTTGTGCATTGCATCAGACCAATAAGGGAAAGAATTAACTAGACAGATTGGAAATAACAGCAAAACAATTCACAAAAAACACACAAGGAAGCAATAATTTAAATGCAAGTATATATAAGCAAGAAAGCAAAAAGGCGGAGAGAGCAGATTTAACCATAATACGTATTCTTATTCACTCTTACTACACAAAAGACTTGGCCATCATTCACTAAAATAATAAACAAGGACTTGAAAATAACGTTATAATGAAGAATAATAAAACAAGAAGGTCACGAAGAATAAACAAGAAGGACGTGAAAGTACAATAAACTAACATATGGAGAAAAGAAAGTAATCTTTTCTTCTCTCCTCAGCTCACACAAATATACAAGAGAATGCGGAGGAAAATGGATGGGGAAGATGGCAGTGGTGATGTGAAGCGATGGGACATGGCAGTCACATCCCTGAGTGCCCAGTCCCAATAAGCGAGTCCTCTCCGGCATTCCAGAAATGCGAGCTAGATGTGCAACTCTCCTTCCTCTGCTCAATTTCTTCCTCCTAGGTCCCCGTCGATGAGGTGCCGCCATTCACCCGCCTCGTCCTTTGTGGCTGAAGGACGAAGGGCAGGATGATGCTCGTGGAAGGAGTTGTTCTTTTTCCACAGAAGTCGACACCAACTGGCTTGTAAAACCTTCCTTCTTTACCCCACACGCTTTTGTTCCTTCGCTCACAAGCCTTCTGTTTGCTTCTACTTTCTGAGCTGCCTGCTCAGGAGCGCTTTTCACCCCTGCTCGCACGAGCCTTCCCATGTGCTTCTGCCTTTGTGTCTCTTCTTCACTTCAGCTCTCTCTTCTCCTCCACAAGCTTCTCCCCCTTCCTTTGGTCTGCAGCCGATGGGGCGGTGCATGACGTCACTGTGTAGAAATTGCCCCGCCTTTCTGTGAGGAACTTTAACGAAGCCCCCACTCCACTCTCTACGTGACCAAAGCCCTGACAAGAGCCCCAGCCCCTCCCTGCATGTGTGAAATGCCCACTCGTACTGTTCCGCACTGTACCACACTCGCAAGAAGTGCTGCACTGTACCACACTCACAAGAAGTGCTGCACCTCGTAAGCCGCGACGCGCACCAGCATCATGAACATGCATGTGAATGGACACAAACATGCATGTGAGAACACCCGATGGGTTATAAGCAATCCGCGGATGGAGGAACATGGAAGGAATTCCATATGACCGAGGGATGACCAAACAGCTGCCTAATTTTAGTAAGACCAATGGGTGAAGTCGGACTGTTTAAAAGGATGTTTATGGAGGGGAGATTATTGGTGGACTGTTGAAATGGGCCGATGGTAATGAGGGATGATGAAAGTAACGGATCGATTGAGCAGAACGATTGTTGTGAAGGTGAATTTGTAAGTAACAGAGGGGATGGGGAGACGTTACACTGGAAAAATACACCCGAACCAACACTTGCTCCCCAACCAGCCTTTGACAAGAGAACAAGGACTATTACACAAAGACTAGTGAATAACTGATCCTTGTGTCACCTACGTGTCCATGTATGCTCTCCCCCTGGGGAAGTTTCCCCAAACCATGACAAATATATATATATATATATATAATATATAATAATTATATATATATATATATATGTATGATATATATGTGTGTGTAAATATATACATATATATATATTATATTTATATAATATATATATATATATATATGTGTGTGTGTTGTAATACGATAGAATATAATTGTCGTGTCCAGCCATGTTAATACTGATCTGGATGGATTGCCGAACGATATTCACTTGAGGTGAACAACCAAGATTCTTGGAAATTATGGCGTGCGGGGATGAATTGATGCGAAGGTGTGTACCACAACGGGAGCAACGGGTTTATCCTCAAACCTACAACGAACAAACAAACACAAGGAAATCAACAAATGATGGGTTATAAAAATAATTCAATGAATCATAATGAAAATAACTCAATGAGTGATAATGAAAATAAATCAAAGCATGAGGCAATGAAATGAGAGGTAAACTAAAATAATTTGAGATGTCTCCACTCAGTCACAAAAAACAGACAAAGGAACAGATAAAATAAATAAAATCCTCCCTTTGTCTGGCAACTTAGCTGTGTGTGCAGAGACGCCTTTTCGAGCCTCAGTCGTCGAGCCCTCAAAACCACTGCACGGGAAATGCACAGCAAAATGGTGCCAAGTCTCTCTCACGGTCATGTGCATGAGTAATTCACGTGGATGTCTTCAACGCCAGGGCCCTCAAACCGCCGTACAGTCTATTCTCATGATCGGTTTCCCACACCGCTCCCTCTCTTCCTCCTCCTCAAAGTGTACAAACTTCACGACCTAGCTGAACAGTCAATGGCTGATGTCTTGCTCCAGCACGTGAGCAAATTACATTAGTATGAACAACGAGAATCACGCTGCTATGTCGTTGTGCCGAGAGGACCAGAGCCTCACACTCTTCTTCCAAACGCCCTCTTGTCTCTCTAGCCCCTACGCCTTCTATATGTCACACCGATCATCATAAACTCGGGGCGTGGCCGCCAATATGAAACCGGGAAGGCAGGGATTTTGCCTGCTCGGAAACGTTCAGCCTCTGTTGTTGTTGGCTAAATATGTGGTTCTTTTATTGCTGGCTTGTAAATGCAAAAAATCAGAAAGGTCACAGAGAACAATCACATACTGGGAGAACTACGCCTGAACCCTACCAGTTAACACAGCACCACCCCCCATTTGGTGACACATAACAATCTTAGCTGACAGTTTTACCGACTTAATTTACATCGATATGTCTCCTGCCCATCCACGGACCATGCGACATGAATACAATCCTACCTTTACGATGAAATTCCTCCATCTACCCACAAACACGCAATATATATATATATATATATATATATATATTATTATATATATATAATATATATATGTTGTGGATTTCCGCCCATCCGGCGTGCGGCGCGACCGCCTTTTAGCTCAATTGCGGCCACGCATGCCCACCGAACGAGCAATCTAGTCGCAGCTTTCGGATCAACGCCGAAACCAGCTACGGGTGTTGTTAACCACACCAATAACCAGCCATCTCTTCTGTCCACGTGCTACAGGGTCGATCGCCGAATTGTTGATGTACCTAATTATTCACGCAGACAGAAATGCCGGGAGCTTACACCTCAACGGAGCTGCACGAAAACGAGCCGCTTTAAGCAGCTCGTTCCGTTTGCGATTGCCAGAGCGTTTTTAAATCGCCAAGCCCCGTCAGATTAGATGTACGTTTTATCGGCTATTAATCAGCCAGTAATTATTCCAACGCAATTATGGCAGTCAATGGAGGAAGGGACGCAACGAGCAGGTGACATTCAAAAATGGGAAACATTTATTTGCACACGTAAGCAATGTAATGAATGGGATAGGACAAGACACGAGTAAAACCTACAGCCGATATCTATTTATTACGTACATGCACTTAATCAGTTCTACTTGGTAGACAAGGCGCCACAGACTTTCATGCAAAACCCAGAAAAGAAAGATAGAAACTGGCTCGTAACCTTTATGTTCATCGGAGCTGGGAACACGAAGGAGCTCCGCGAGGCGGCAGGTTACCTTGTCGCCCTTGAGGCGACTCGATGGGTCTTTTGGTCGGCGACCCTCCCGTATGTCTCTGTTCGCCGGGGGTATCACCAACGCGTCAGTTGCTTAAGCGGCTCGAAGCAGCTTGGCGGGCGGCCCTCCTCTGTCGCTTGGCTTCCCCGTGGACTGGTGATCGGGCCTGGCCGACGCGTTCAGAGGAGCGAACGGGGCTTGCTCTTTTAGAGTTGATGCTCTTAAGAGCCTGCTCACTTCCTCAGCGTCGCTCGACGACTCGGGGCCCAATCGCTCGGACCGTTACGTAGCTTGCTGGCGACTTCTCCCGTCTCCAACTCAACTGCCGACTTCTCCTGTCTCCGA
>CM068956.1:138466082-138485598 GCA_035128595.1 Eptatretus atami
TCAACATCAATGGACCCACAACCTCAAAGTTGTACTCGACTGATTGCTTAACCCCGCTTTTGGCTTCGTGAGCATGGGCTGAAGATGAATTGGGAAGAAAATGGAATAAATATTGATGGAAAAAGTGAAATCACTGGAGATTGCCAGATGCAATATTGATCTCTGGTAAAGCAATATAAACTAGAACGGGCACTCAGTAGAGCGCATACCTTCGCCAATGCTACATTTTGCCCCCCCCCCCCTCCAGAAACCGTTGATTATGAGGGTATTTAATCCCATACCACATCTGCCATCTCATATGTGTTATGATGGCTTAAAAACATTAAAATTCCTGTGTCATATCGTATATCACAAGATTGGGCATTGAATTCACAACATTTTGGCATTGGTTGCATGCAAATTGGATAAAAATCGACCGCACTATGGCAAAATGACGATTTTGACCTTTCATGACCTCGACCTTGACCTTTGTACTCTTAATTTTGTAATGGTATTAGAGTGTGGGAACAGAACAGTCAACATTTGGTGTTGGTTTCATGCAAATCGGATAAGAATTGACCGTGTTATGACTAAAACCGCACATTTTGCAATGTCGTGACCCTGACCTTTGACTCCAACCGCTAATAAGGGTTATTACGTCATTGTGTCATGGCACATATCACAAGATGGGGCATTGAATTCTGAACATTTTGGCATTAGTTGCATGCAAATTGGATACAAATTGACCGCGCTATGGTAAAAAGACGATTTTGACCTTTCAACCTTGACCTTTGACCCGATCGCTCCCAAAATCTAATCAAATGGTCCTCGGATAATAACCAATCATCCCACCAAATTGCTGCGATTCAGTTCAATACTTTTGGAGTTATGCGAATAACAAACAAACAAACAACACAACATATTCACAAATAAATAAATACACAGCGATCAAAACATAACCTTCGCAACAAAGTTTGCGAAGGTAATAAAGGGAGAGTTGAATTAATTAAACAACAAAAGCAGGAAAGTCAGCCTGAAACCGAATGTTTCAAATGGAGTTGACGTATAACAACTACGCAGGAAAATATATAAACAAGGAGCTGATACTCTAAGTCCCCCACCTCTTGGGTGGTATGAGGAATGGATCTGTGCAAGATGAAAGCTAAATCCTGAATGGTTTTTGAAATATCGCATACACAAGCCAAGCCACTGATATGGTTGCCATGGAAACATAATTCCGCCAATCACAGCTGTGATCGAATCAGGTTGAGATAATGTTATGAGGAATCGATAGATAACTGCAATAGGAAGGCTAAATGTTCGACTGTTTTTTTAAATATTACGCACACAAAAGTACATGGACAATGATTGGTCGAGTGGTCAGAGCTCATTTTATTGTCTCCCGTCTCAGACCTTATCGGAGGGGCGGGGGACAATAAGGGTATTGGAGAACAAGCAAAGTAGATGACATGATGATAACTCGAGATGGAGATGGGTCAGACACTTGGCATGAAGAGAAGAGGAAAGATGGAGCAGATAGACTACAGAATGACAACCGTTATATGACACCTGAAAACGAGGAAGACCAAATATGGAAGATGGAGTTGAGTTGGTGAGGACGAGGAGGATGGCATTGAAGAGAAAGGAAGAAGATGAAAAAGAATGGCACATTACAGGAGTGGTGGTTGCCCTGCAGTCAGATGTATCAGGCTGAAGATGAGGATTCACTTGATGTGACAGACATGGCAATATTTCTGCAATGATTCCTCAGGAAGATATCAATGAATGTCATGGTGATGCTGAAAATAAGTCTTTTGTTGTTGTTGTTTTTTAACCTGTGATAAGAGCTGTTCCAAAACCTTTTCTGCTTTTAAATTGCAACTCCAACAGGATGCCAACCAATGGCCTTTGCTCACATATTGTGGATGGGATACAACCGGCACACTGGCACACCTGCCGTAACCAGCTGTGGGGCACATGCCGATCGTTTTCTATTGTACTTTGACGTACGTACACTCTTAGTAAGTCAAAGGACCAGCGACCAACTGGGAAGGAGCATTACATTGTATACAATGGTCCTGCCATCGTCTTGCTGTGGATCTAACCAGTCTAAACGGCACGTTAATGATACACACAAACAGACATTAATATACAAATGCGTATTCAGCAGACAGAATATTAACTGTTTTATTGGTCCCGATGTATGCAACTGCGCATTATCCAGGTGTTTGAAATTCAGGACTCGGCATGAGGAACGATAATCGGTGCACACTACCATGCTAAGTAGGAATCCAAAATTATAATCACTTTTAAAAGCTTTGCAAAACACATATAAAGAATCATGACAATAAAGGTCAGGGAAAAGGTCAAAATGGAAGTAGGGGAGTAGGGTGGGGTGAAGAGGAAGGGCAGTGGGGTAATAGAAAAGGGTAGGAGACAAAAAAAAGAAAATAAAGATGTTCATGCTTTTGAAGTGATGCCAACTGTAGATTTACTCCAACAAAACAACTCTTGCACAACAGAAACGTAATGATGAACACGATTGTAGTTTTTCTTTTTAAATCACCGTTTTGCAGGACGGAAACATTCTCAGTCGCAGTGGGTTTTAAATAGAGTTTAAATGTTGCTATTTAAATAATCATCAAAAACATCCTTTATATTTGCACCAACTGGGCAAAAAAGAAAGAAAGAAAAAAGAAAAGATTCACTGGGAATACGTTGTCATCTTTTGATGAAAAAAAAACCTGAAGCTGTTTGAAAAGATGGATTCTAAAACACAATATGTAAGGAGGAAAACTAGGGCTTTAACTCGCCATCAGGGACAAAGCACAAACACGTCTGGAAACGCTACATCTGATTGCTGCCGGCAACCACTGTGGACTTCCTTCTTGCGCGTCTTCTGGGCATGCTCCTGTCAAAAAAAAAAAGCACTTTTGAAAGTTTATGATAAAACGATAAGTCCAACAAGCATTCAGTGCAAACTCAATGCATTATGTCCTAGAGGAAGGAGTTAACAGTTTAAAACAAGGACTTATAATCTGCTGCCAGCATTGATACCTCTATCACGGTGACATATTTTAACCTGGCAATGATTGATCATCTAATTTTAAACTGCTTACCACCACCTCATTCCTTTATTTTGTTCATGAAAGTGCACACGACTTTGGAGCATTGTTTTTTTAGTTTTTTAAAAAGAACTTGGTAATACAGTATGTCTTGCCAACTAGATCAATCTCGATGTGCATAGCCCTGATTCAATCTTATTCCACATTGTCACTGTTTCGACAACACAAGCAAAGGGACCCGGTGAAATGGAAATGGGTAAATAGTGAATATGATTATTTTCTGGTACACACCAGGTTACTGATGTTGACACATTTGATTACTGACCCTGTTGTGCCTCGTAGTCAGGAGGGAAGTTTGGGTTTATCAATGTTGTAATGACATCAATGTTGATGTGGACATGGCCTTTAGAAGATGAAATATGTCTTTTTCTTATTCTACATTTTTTTATACAAGGCATTTCCTGCATTTTATATATCACGAGCACATTCTCCTCACAGACGCCCCAGAAACTACTTTGAACAGGTTTCATGAATGGCTGGGACAACATATCGTGCCAAAACCCAAGGTGTGACGACTCCTCCCATGGACAGTGGATGGGGGGGGATAGTGCGGGGCTCGAGCAAAAGGGGTGGGGAGAAGGAGTTCTATAAAAAGGCGGAATGGAGAGCTTCTTACAGAGACTCGCAAACTCGGAAATTCAGAGCTCGAGTGGGTTTCCGGATTCTGTTGGGCTGCTCGCTTCTTCTTCTTCACACACCACAAGGGTCCTTCGCATTATTTTGTCTGTCTGTCCATTCGCTCACTCATTCTTGTTTTGTTTTTTTTCAGGGCTTTGGTGTGCTTTTCGTTATTATCTTTGGAGCGACTTGATAGCCACATTTTCTGACGGCACAACTCCTACCCAAAGGATTTATTTTGTCACTTTTCTTCATGCTTTATCTCTCCATTCCTCAGCACTTGCTATCTTTGCTTCACTATTTGTTCCTCGTTCTTTTCTGCATCTTCTGTCTGTCTTTTAGCATATTCTTTGTTTCTTCGCCTTCTGCCCTTGTGCACCTTCGCCATCAGACGACCACATTCACTTGCTGCGTCACTGGAGCTTCTGCCTCATCTACATCACCTGGGCGTCCCGCCAAGAGCCGCGTTAAAGACGTGCCGCAAGTGGCGTCACTGGTCCGTGGGAAAATTCCGGAACCACGGATGTATGAGAAGCGAGAGCAGAGTGCAGAGGGTTCCACTTTCAGTCAGGATGTGAGAGCCAGAATCAACAGGCAACAATGGCCCCACCGAATTGGTGAGAGGTGTGTGGGGGCCTGTACTGTCCCCATCTATCTCTTTCTGTCCTCTCTCATCTTACTTTCCAAGCACCCATCTCTCCCTTCCACAATGGATGCATGATGCCAGCCTACTGTAGAGTGGTAAGTCGCAGTTAAGGTTCCGAAAGTGGGTATGTTGCGTTGGGGATAATTTGGGAATGTATACGTGCTGTGATTAATTGTTGTACCAAATATGCCACTCAACTGTTTTCTCTCCTTGTAAATACATGGGCTTGCATTTTGATTACTACTGTACCACGAAAGGCCATTTCCTCAAAAAACTGTTTTTTGGAATTATTCTTTCACGGTTTTTCACGAATGAATAATTTTGGAATTATTCTTCCAGAGTGATTTCACGGTTCCGATTGCAGCATAAGGCAAGGGAAGGTTAATCGGATTTGGTAAGTGCTAGAAACAATTATGTAATGAATGGTCCTGCTCAGCCAACCGAGTTACCTTCGCCACCTAAGGTGGGCGAAGGGTTATGTTTTCACCCCTGTCTGTCTGTCTGCCTGTGAACAGGATATCTCAAAAAGTTGTGGACGAATTTGTACGAAATTTGGTGGAGAGCTTGGGTATGTAACAAGGATGAAATAATTAGTTTGGTGAAGATCCGAAATCCGACTCTGGATACGAGAAATTTTAAAGTGATTTTTCACCATTGAGAGATAGGGCCAAAAACGATATATAGCATGGTATCAGTAGGGTGGATATACTGATTCTGGCTCACTTTTCCCCATGTAAATGAATGGGGGATTTTCACACAGGGAGAGAGATGCCACGATAGATGTTCAAGTTTATTATAGTTTTCTCCAACAGATGATTTGATATAATAACAGAAGCCACAAGGAAATATGTTTTTGATATTTTATTTGTATATGATTTCTTTGGATTGGAGAAGCAGTATTTACTTTTTAAGGATACACTCAAAATAGCGTATATGCACAAATGGGGCATCATAGATTTATTATAATCTTCAAAGCAATCTTTTCACCGGTTTAGGCATGTGTATTAACAGCTGATTATTGATTACTACAATATTTGAATGTTGTTCTAAATCGTTCTTTTTGTATGAAATAATTAAGACATCGCTTACAAGGATATATTTTGTTTGCCGTTCTGAATACCTGAGAAGAGATTAATCTTGATAAATTCTTGATGTATGTGTATGTGGAATTCTTTCCAACACTAAATTATAAAAAGATCAATGTGTGTTTCCTTCATTTTTTATAGTTGTTTCGAAATTTTTAATTTTGAACTTTGTTTTTGTATCCGTTAATCCATATACATTAATAGAAAGATTATTCTTTATCTCAAATTTAGGAATTCTGTTAGTGGCATTGGGAATTTAAAATCTTTAATGTCCAGGGTTTTCCTCATATTTCATATATTGTTTTACTCTTTCCTGAATTACATTTTGGTGGATGTAAGTTGAGGCAAGAACAGACCAGAGAAAACATTTATTATCGATTGTTCTTAAATATTAAGCACACTGCCTTCTTTAGTTTATTTCTTTGGTAATTCGATATCAAGAACAGAAGCTTTAAGAGGGTTTGTGTTTAGAATGTGTATATCTAAAAAGTGATTTTTTTTAATAGTGAAATCCACCTACCTGACAATGTATTATCAACAAATCCTCCTCTGTCTTGATAGTTCTTCATAAACCCCACTATTTCAAAAAAATCTTGAAATGATGTTATACAAATGAAGAGCTGTTCTCATATAAGGAGTTTTTCTTCATCTTGTCTTTTCATAATTCATTTTTCACTCCCATATAAAACTTTAAAAGTTTTCATTTCTTTTAATGTCTTTTTAATAACTTTTTCACATCAGGTTTCACTATTTCAATTATTCGCTATTGATGATGGACCGGGTTCCCAAATTGAAAAATCCTTATTTTTATATGCCCTTTAAATGCCCCATCAGTGTTTTCAATATGATAGTCTCCCTTCTTACTTTAAACTCATTTTTCTTGTGTTTTGTGATTGAAGATGTCTATTATAACTACTCTTCAAAACATCCTTTGAGCAGATATCACAATGTTTTTCTTTCGCAACTCAAGAGGAGATATTTTATGAAATAGATTAAATGTGTGTTTGTGGTTCGGAGGTGTTTTCTATAATGTTTATATTCGTGATTACAAACATCGCAGTAGTTGTATTTCACCATATTTATATAATAAAACTTGCTGAAACTAAAATTTCTTGATGAAAATTTCGTTATATTTATAGGTGAATCTGTGCTTAAACTAAAATTTTCTTGATGAAAATTTCGTTGATTTTACAGGTGAATCTCTGCTTAACTAAAATTTTCTTGATGAAAATTTCGTTTATTTTACAGGTGAATCTGTGCTTAAACTAATATTTTCTGATGAAAATTCGTTGATTTTACAGGTGAAACTTCTGCTTAAACTAAATTTTCTTGATGAAAATTTAGTTTTTTACAGGTGAATCTGTGCTTAAACTAAATTTTCTTGGATGAAAATTTCGTTGATTTACAGGTGAATCTCTGCTTAAACTAAAATTTTCTTGATAGAAATTTCGTTTATTTTACAGGTGAATCTGTGCTTAAACTAAAATTTTCTTGATGAAATTTCGTTCATTTTACAGGTGAATCTGTACTTAAAACCATTTTATCCTCCACTTTTTCACTAATAAATACAATGTTTCAAGACACAAAGGACAATTTCAATCAATCTCTTCATTTGTTAAAGATACTGAGAATAGTGTCAGGATGTAAAATTGACAAAGATAAATATACAACTAATGGATAAAAAAACAATTATGGCGAATGATATGAAGTTCTTCAATTTACTTCAGTGGAAGGGCTTTTAGTATACCTGGAAGAACATCAATTAAAGTAGCTCTAACAAAAGTTTCTCCTCTCCTTCTGGCAATAAATTCAAAACTAGAAAAAAGCAATGAAACAAGAAAAAGTATCAAAAAATAAAAACCTTCTGGATGAAGCTTTAGAAGAAAAGATAAGACCATCTGTAATATGCAAGGAGAAATTTGTATTTTTTTCAAACACCTCAAAGATATAAATCCTGATGAAATAAAGGATGTTTAACGTATCAGGTGAAATGACATTTCGTCAATTGTAGTTAAGGATCATTTTAAAATTACCTTTAATATAAAAATGTAGCAGTTGAATCTGTTATGAAAAAAGTATAATAGATATCGATGGAATGTTTTTCTAGACTAATTAAATATGAGTAAATATTCAACTGAAAGTTTTGAAAGATTATGAGAGTGATTATGATACCGAGAGTTTGCATTCAAACGATGGTTATGATACCGAGAGTTTGTGTTCAAACGATAGTTTATGAAAGTATAGATGATTCTGAAAGTATCGAAGATGATATCGAAGATGAATTTCAGTTTAAGTAAGTTTTACTTTATAAATATGAATAGTTTACTCGATTTTGAGCCTCTTGAATTCCTGATTCTCCATATGACAAATTTGAGATTGTCGCTGCGTGTGAAAGACGGGGATTAAACACAGAGTCAAAGCCTATAACAATGTAATATTCTGTGATCATCTTCTAATTAATGATATAAAAAATATAAAAAGGAAAATAATTCTTTTAGATTACACCAAAAATGAATTACTTTACAAGATTGATTAGAGAAATGAATGTAAAGTATGAGGTATAACACCTTTCCTTACAAGGGAAGAAACTGAACGTATTAGAGAAATGTTCAAAGGATTGTTGTTATATATTATCAGGAGTGATTTCAGGGAAATATCAACACAAGATATTGACATAATAAAATAATGGATTATTTGAAATTAACCTGAACTTAGGATAAAATACAGAGTTTCTAAAAAAGCCAATGATAAATTAAATAACCTGTTTTTCCAATATAAAATGAATGTTTTTACCCCATTTGGGAAAATAAGATAAAATTAACAATCATAAAAATCTCCCAAATTCATTAAATGCCTCATAGTTGGTTCAAGTGGATGTGGAAAACTGCTTACTTTAAAGATGCTCCTCACTCCAAACTTTTAGATTATGATAATTTAATAATTTTCACAAGTCGAGTTTTCAACCAGAATATCAACTACTCTCACAAGGTTTAATGCTGGACTTCAAAAAGAAGATATAATCGGTTTTATTTAAACTTCAAAAAAACCTAAATGATTAAACATTGAAGAATATAATACAACTATTTTGTGATACACAGAGATGTAAAAAGAAATCAAACCGATAACTTGTATTCTTAGTGATAATACGGATGATATACCGTCTCCCCAAGATTTGGATAAATCCAAAAGAACCTCGTTATCTTTGATGATTGTGTTAATGAGAGAAACCAAACGGTAATGGACAGCTACTACACAAGAGGGAGACATTCTTCTTGTAATTGTATTTATCTTAGTCATCGTACTTTCAACTTCCTCGTCGTTCATCAGAACACATGCTAATACTTTTATTTTATTCAAGTAAATTCAATAGATTATTAACAATTTTGGAGAGACAATTGTTCTACATTATATAGTAAAAAGGAATTTGGGGATTACATGAAACACACGACTGAAAAATATAAATATATTGTTGTGAAACAAGATGAGATATTAAATGATATTTTTCATAAATAAATGGATGCGAAAAGAAAAGAGCAAGAAGATTTAGGGAACATCAAGAGTTGGTTCAAAAGTTGCAAAACAACAGGAAGACAATAAAGAAGAAACGCAGACAAAAACTAACGGGTGAAGAAGCTTGAAAGAAAACAAGAGAAATTTTTTAACCACTTTTAAAAAACTTCCCAGAAAAAATTATAGATTTTCCACAGTTCCTACAATAATATACTCCGAGAAAGCTCCAAGTGTTAAGAGATTTCAGTCAATGACGGAGGAAAATAGAGCATATAGGAATTAGAATATGATGATGAAGGATTATTTCACAACTGGAAGAGATGAATGACCCCCTGATTATATTGTGAATGCTCTTCAAAAAATGAATATTCAGCGGATTCAAAAACCAAAGCAGGGCTCATTCAACAGAACAATAGCAATATTTCATCTTGTTCAAGAAAAGGTATTGATATTTAATGATGAATTAAGGTTCTTGAATTCTGCTCGACCCCTCTGTCAAACTAACTCCGAGATTAATGTTTCTTCTCAAAAGAGGAGACAAGGTTCAACTGTGAGGAATGAATCAAAGTATATTGATTAAACATTGGATATGAGAAAATAATGATGATAAAGTATATATTGATCGCTGAACTCTGTTGATTATAGGGTTATTCTTTCTGGTAAAAGTAGGAAGAATGAGAAGGAGAAACATATTCAGGCTTTAAGTATCCTTGGTTCAGGTGTTGTTTCTTCCAAATGACCCATCACAATTAGTTAATAGACTGTTATTGTTGTTAGGCAGTAAGAAGGCTGGAAATAACAATTTTTTATGAAGCATCAGCATTTAGACCAGTTGATGACATGAAATAATTAATAAACTCAATATAAAGACATTTTATCTCATATTAAATAAGATGAGAAGCACAATCCTTAGTTTCAATTTCACACAAGCGACCACACATCTTCATTCCCATACCCACTACAACTTGACACAACAACAGAATATGAGGCATCTTATTGTCCATGGAAACTTATATACCTTATTTAATATAACTGATAAAATGACAAGTTTAGTTATAATCCGGGAAGTGGATACAAAACGATAACAGTCTCACCCGGAGCATATGAGATTTCTCAAATATCTTCCGAAATTGCTCGTCTTATGAAAGAACAGGGTGATGAACCAAAAATATTGTCATAGACTTCAAAAACATCATTCAAAATCAACGATTAAACTTAAAAATAACTACAAGGTTGATTTCCACATTGATAATTCATTTAGAGAGTTATTGGGTTTCTCCTCAAAAAGATTGAAACTAATGGGACGTTTTACAGTGATAATGTCATTCAAATATCCTCAGGATAAATTCGGTATTAATTCACTGTGATTTGATTGATGGTGCTTTAATGATGGAAAAAAACAAATACAATATTTTCATTCAGCGCATACTCAACCCCAATTGGTTATAAATTCAATATGGAACCAAAATTTGGTTTATCTCCCTGTGTCAGGAAAAACCATACACAGAGTAAATTTTAGGATAACCGACCAAGATAATCATATGATTTCTTTTAATGGAGAAGTTATATCCATCAGAATTCACCTACGTGAAGTTTTCCAATAAATAAATACGATGGTTATTGTGGAGGAAACACGAGTTGGGAAAATATAAAATAATTACAGGGGATGGGATGTTCCTTTCCCCATACTACAAAGGGCGAAGGTATGTATCTTGGTGAGGATACTATAAACCTATGAGACAAAGGGGTGTCGGACATCAATTTCGAGGAGATGGGATAATTGATACTCTAAAGGTTATCGGTTCAACTATTCTTAACCATAAAGACCTAATTGGTTCAACTGCTTCTGCTGTGGGAAATGTAGCAGGTGCTATAAAGAGTATAAAAGATGCCCAAAAGGAATCTCATAAATTACAAGCAATAAAAGAATTAGAAAGGCAAAACTAGTTGTCTCCCAAGAACGACAGAAAATAATTCGAATACTTGGATCAGGGTTTCAAAAGTTTTAACATCTTTTTTCCTAAATAAATACAAGTATGGAAGCAATTGATAGTATCTATGATTTGGATGATACTATTATTATCTCAAACTCCACTAAAAAAGAAGATTACTTCAAGGTAAATGCAATAACTGGAACAGACTGGAATACAAATGTACAAAAAGTTTTTGAAATAAATAATCAACAAACTATTTGAATCTATCCGAAAGTTTCTTGTTGTGTAAATTTACATTCACTAAGGCTGGGAATAACACAAACGCTACACTCGTAAATGATTTCTTCTGGAAAATGTTTGATAGTGTTCGTTTGTACATTGGAACACAAGAAGTTGAAGCGGTTGATTATGTCTCTGCTGTATCTGAAATGATGAAATTTACACTATATTCATTTGGTGATAGAATGGGAAAGGGGGCTGTCGAAGGTTTTATTCCTGATATGTCAACGGGAAACAAACACAGACCCTGGATATAATCAAAGGAAAGGAATGTATAATGATGATACAAAAGCAGGTAATAGTTTTACTGTGGCAGTTCCTCTTAAAGGTATATTTGGATTTTGTGATCATGATAAAGTTCTGTATGGTCTTAAAATTAGATTTCAACTACAAAGGAATGATAATGAAAATAGATTACTTTTTGGTGTTGCTAGTGCTTTTGGTGATCAGAATAAATTTGTAATTGATGAAATGAGTTGGTATATTAGTGAATATACTCCTAATCTTAAAACAGAAGAGATGTTGAATAGAAGACTTAACTCAAGAAAACACTCGGTGTATCATACCTCAAACGAAGATGTCACACGTTAAACTCAACCAAACACTTACACTTGGAATTTTGGGTGTTCTGGAAGGAAAGCCACGATATCTGTGGATCATTTTTAAAAAGCCAGATGGTGATACTGCGACTGATAAAAATAATGCATTGAGTGATAATGCTAAGGTGAAACAACTTCGTGTTCTCTAGATGGAACATTTATCCACGAGATAGATTGGAAATTAATTGGGAAAAAAATGATTTTGCTGAAGCATACAAGTCTTACCAAAAGGTGTGTGAAGTAATGGAAATAAAGAACCTATTTTGGATATGACAGCATTTAAAAGTTTGTATACAATCTATGCGTTTGACCTGAGCGCTCAAAAGGAAACTATAAAGTCTAATCGAGTGGATACTTCCCTATACATTGAAAGAGGAGAGAGTGAGAAGTTGATACATATTGTTTGCTTTGAAAAGAAACAGAATTACAGATTAATACAGATAATGGTGTTATGATTAGTCTCACTTAATTTTTTGTTAAATAAATGAGTGCAAAGTACCAACTGGGGTATATTGTTAATCATATCAATTCTTCATAAACTATCATCTTGTGTTCAAAATCAAAAGCCTTGTACGATTAACGTTAATACAATTCAGAGAAAAGGAGCAGTAAGAATTGATGTTTGATCACAAGAGAACAGGTTAAATCTTGAACGATACTGGCTCACTTAAAATTAAAATGACAAAACCAATGTTGAAAAAATATTCAATAAGAGAGACGAGTGGAGGATTTCTCCCATTTTTAATTCCTTTATTTGCTGGTTTAAGTGCGGTTGGAGCATTGACGGGTGGTATTTCAACAGCGGTGAAAACTGCCAATGAAGGGAAGGCTCAACTCCAGCTCAAAAAGAATTGGAAAGACATAACAAAGAGTTGGAGAAACAAATTAGTGGAAGTGGTGTAATTGTAGATTTTGCTGAAAAACTTGAAGTCTGCCTGATAAAGCGAGATTGTTAGTTGGAGATATGCTTTCTTCTATCGCACAAGCAGGTGTAAAATTAACTAAAAGGGGTAATGGATTATATCTTTCTAATAAATAAATGAGCATTGATGAGTGGTTAAAAGAATTTGGAAAGAATACAACATCAAATTTACAACTTGTCAAATATTGTAAGAAATTAAAAATTCATAATGTGGTTATTTGTATGAGAGATGAATTAACAAATGTGCCGAACATACAAAGAATATTATTATGAACTTAGGAGATATTAATGGGAACGGTTCTCATTGGGTTGTATTTTTAATAGTCAAGACAAATATTATTTTGATAGTTTTGGTCTTCCACCACCTGTTGAAGTTATAAAATTCTTACAGAATGGTGTTTATCAAACATTTCAAGTCCAAAGAATTAAATTCTAAGTGTTGTGGTCAATTATGTCTATATGTGTTATTTCAACTCAACAAAAATGAAAATTTTATGATATTATTTTTAATCTAATATAAATGACTTATGTGGTAAAGATGGTTCTATCTTTGGGTGTATCTCAAGAACTGGATATTGATTTATCAAATTATTCACACAAAGGCACAGACTGAACGACTAAAATATAATATAACCAAAAATATTAACATGAAAAATGCTTATAAATTAAAAAATTATCCAAGCCCGACTGACGCGAATGACTTGGTGAGATTAAGCGATTTATCACAATATATATCCTTAAATAAAACGGCCGTGTATTCCAAAGATACGGAAGTGTTGATATTATCTCCAGGTCATACAGAATTCACAGTTCGAATTAAAATAAATTTTTATAAAGAAGGGCGTATCATTTGTATGAAGAATAGAACAATGGGGGTATGATATGAATGATTTAGGGTATAATTGGTCATTTAAAATTAACCTCGAAGACCTGGAACAATTAAATCAGTCTCGTAAGGAAGAATATTATCCACTTGGTATCGAGAATGAGTTTTGTGGGTCCACGATTAGTAAACAAAAATAAAAGATTTTAATAAGGGTAAATATAATAATGGTTTTGCTCTTGTTTATATCATGAAAACAGAAAAACAGGATTATATGTAATAAGTAGGGAAATACAAAATGATTTTAACTATGGGAAGATGGGGAGGTGTTTCGTGTCATAATATTATTCTAACATATATTTCTAATACATAAATGACGCAAGAAGGCTTCAAGAAAATTATCATTTGTGTCCAAGCATACTTCAAGAAAGGGTATTCGGTATTTTAAAATAATATGTTCTACAACATAAGAATGATGTATTTTCAATAAAGAATTGGCTTTATGCTGATGTTGATAAACCGACAACTTTGGAATTAACTAAAATGTTAAATAATGAAAAAATTATAAAGTTAAGAAAAAGTAAGGCTCTTTTAGAAATTCAAAAGAAATTTATTGGTTTCCTGTTGTAAAAAAAATTATTTTGGATACAGGAATAACAAGAAATCCTGATGAATATATGTATGATATTCTATGGGGTGTAAGTGGTTCAAGGATAGTAAGGGACGAGGAAGGAGTTGAAGAGAGAGAAGAGGAAGGAAAAGGAGAAGAGAGAGAAGGAGGAAAGAGAAGAAAGAGAAGGAGAGGGAGAATAGAGAGAAGAGAGAGAGGGAGGAAGGGAGAAGAGAGAGAAGAGAGAGAGGGAGGAAAGAGAGAAGAGAGAGAGGGAGGAGAGGGAGGAAAGAGAGAGAATGAATAAATATCAAAATATGGAAACCAGTGAGATTAAAAAAAGATTAGGGTATTAAAGAAAATAACTCAACCCACCGAGGAGGAAACAAAGAATTGACAAGTCTATTTGCAATACTTTCGACAAGACTATTGACATCGTTTTCAGGAGAGGATATTGATGTTAATTCAAGTTTTTCATTTTTTTTTTTTCTAATAAATGCAGGAGAGAGTGAAGGCATTTCTAAGGATTCTTTATGTTTTAAAAATTAAGATTCAAATGTGCATGTTGGAAACTAAAAAGTTTTTGCACTCTGTAGGAATTTTTCTCATAAATAAATGAGTTATTGTCTCAAATGTAAAAAGAAAACTAATACTAAAAATATTTCATATATTAAAAGTAAAAATAACAGGGTTATACAAAAAGGTATATGTTCGGTGTGTGGTTCAAAAAAAAATCAATTTATCTCCAAACACAAACTCGGAGGAGATATACAAAAGTTTTTATCAGGAAGTAAATTTACAACGACTGGAATACCGGGGGAATTACATCTACCAGGGTATTCTTTCTGTGGTCCAGGCCAAACTTGGATAAAAGATTAGATGAGGCAGACAATCCTAAACCATGGAGTAAACCTATCAATAGGGTTGATGAAGTGTGCATGAGGCACGATATTGATTATGGGAATACCACAACTTTAGAAGAAAAGCATGAAGCCGATAGAGAAATGTTGTATAATTTGTCTCTGATAAAATCCAACCTTGAGAGAAAAAGTTGATCGGTTCATCGTGAAGAAATGATCAGTGCTAAATTGAAACTTGGACTTGGAAATTCAAAAAAACGTATAGGCTCTAATGATGTCATTTAAGACTGAAGAGCAATTAGCTGATGAATATACATAAACCAATTATCACAAAGTTTCAGAGAAGGAAAGTTTATTCCAAGGAAGTTGATTATATCTGGTCTGCTGATTTGATTGAACTCAATAATGATAAGGGTACAAGTATGCTTTAACCGTTATTGATTTGAGGAGTAGATACGCCTGGGTTGCCCCTTTAAAAACAAAACAGGTAATATCCTTATGTTAGCCTTTCAACAGATATTTAAAAAGTAAGAGAAAACCTAAAAAATTGTGGACTGATGAGGGTAGAGAGTTTTATAACAAGACATTTATGAATTTTCTAAAAATAACAGTATTACATTATACAGTACCTTTAATGAAGGGAAGGCGGTTGTTGTTGAACGATTAATCGTACCTTAAAGAGAGACTATATAAAAAATTCACACAACTCGGTTCACAACAATGGTCATCTTTTATTCAGGATATTGTGGATAAGTATAATAACACGATTCATACGTCAACAAATATGAAACCATCAGAAACATTTACAAAATTAAAATATGAAAAAGAGATTAATGTCAAAAACCTAAGTTCAAAGTTGGTGATATCGTAAGAATATACAGGTGGAAATCTCATTTTGAAAAAGGTTTTCGTAAACGATGGACGAACGAACTTTTTAAAAATTGTTGATGTAATAGATACGGTTCCTTGGACTTATAAGATATATGATTTGGAAGGGGAAGAGATTTTAGGTTCATTTTATTCACAGGAATTACAAAAGACAAAACTAAGCAGATAATACCCATGGGACAATGGGTTGCCCCTTCACTCCCTCCTACTATACACCTTTGTGGACACTAGAGGGCCAAGTCCGAGGTGTATAACAGTATATAATGTGTGTCAAGGGGGACGTTCTTAGATCTGTGAACTCCAAACACAGAATCCTCAACTGAATCGTCAAGGCTTACATTTGTTTGTGATGTGTGTGTGTGTGTGCGTGTGTGTGCGTATGTATGTATGTGTGTGTGCGTGTGTGTGGTGTGCGTGTGTGTATGCGTGTGTGTGCGTGTGTGTGTGTGCATGCGTGTGTGTGTGTGTGTGTGCGTGTGTGCGCGTGTGTGCGTATGTATATATGTGTGTGTGCGTGTGTGCGTGTGTGTGTGTATGCGTGTGTGTGCGCGTGTGGTGTGCGTGTGTGTGTGTGTGTGTGTGCAATGGGAGCAATGGGTTGGCGCTTCACTCTCCTGCTATACACCATTGTGGACACTCGAGGGCCAAGTCCGAGATGTATAACAGTATATAATGTGTGTGCAATGGGAGCAATGGGTTGGCGCTTCACTCCCTCCTGCTATACACCATTGTGGACACTCGGGCAAGTCCGAGATGTATACAGTATATAATGTGTGTGCAATGGGAGCAATGGGTTGGCGCTTCACTCCCTCCTGCTATACACCATTGTGGCACTCGAGGGCCAAGTCCGAGGTGTAATAACAGAATATAATGTGTCAAGGGGGACGTTCTTAGATCTGTGAACCCCAAACACAGAATCCTCAACTGAATAGTCAAGGCTTAACTTTGTTTGTTGATGTGTGTGGTGTGTGCGTGTGCGTGGTGCGTGTGTGTGCGTGTGTGTGCGTGTGTGTGTGTGCGTGTATGGCTTTGTGGTGTTGTGTGCGTGTGTGCGTGTGTGTGTATGCGTGTGTGTGTGTGTGCGTGCGTGTGTGTGTATGCGTGTGTGTGTTGTGCGTGTGTGTGTATGGCGTGTGTGTGTGCGTGTGTGTGTATGCATTTGTGTATGTGTGTGTGCGTGTGCGTGTGTGTGTGTGTGTGTGTGTGTGTCCCAACCCTCACATTCAAAATCTCAACCCCAACTCAATCCTCCCCAACACAATGTCTTTTTCAAAATGAGATTTCCACCTATATATATTTTTTACGTTTTTTTTTTTCTCTTCTCCATTCTGTCTTTTAAGGCTTTCAGGTTTGATGACGTAGAAAGGGGGAGTAAGCCTGCACTTTTTCCCAGAACTTTCTTGATCTTGCTCCCATCAAGCACCATCCAACAAAGAACTACATCGATAGGTTTAGATCCAATGAGTGATAGCATTTCAAGTCTCCAAAATAAACCCAACTTTCCAAGTCTCCAAGGTATAACTCTTTGGTTGGGTCATCAAGGACGAACTCGTTCTGTGGGTCTTGGTCGCTCATGAGGTCTTCAACCAAGCCAACAATTTCGCCCCAAGTTGTGGCAAAATCGGTATTTTCATATTGCATTTCAGATACAATTTCCTGTGAGAGAAAATAATAATGTATTAATTAAGTAATTTAATTATTAAATGAGTCGATGCTTAAAAGGAAACTGAAAATAGGAAAATAAAAATCTTACCTCAACAGATAAGAGTTTGAATCCAATTCTTCAACTTGAAGGTTTCGTTCCATACAAATATTCGAACTGCAAACAAGCTCATCCCATTCAAGGCCTAGCTCGTTCTGTGGGTCTTGGTCGCTCATGAGATCACCAACGTATAACTCTTTGGTTGGGTCATCAGATCGAGCTTGTTTCTGTGGGTCTTGGTCGCTCATGAGGTCTTCAACCAAGCCAACAATTTCGCCCCAAGTTGTGGCAAAATCGGTATTTTGATATTGCATTTCAGATACAATTTCCTGTGAGAGAAAATAATAATGTATTAATTAAGTTATTTAATTATTAAATGAGTCGATGTTTAAAAGGAACTGAAAATAGGAAAATAAAAATCTTACCTCAACAGATAATAGGTTTGAATCCAGTACATCAAGTTGTAGGTTTAGTTCCATACAAATAGTCGATATCCAAGGAACCCCAAAGTCATCCCACTCAAGATCTAGCTCGTTCTGTGGGTCTTGGTCGCTCATGAGGTTCTCAACGTATAACTCTTTGGTTGGGTCATCAAGGACGAGCTCGTTCTGTGGGTCTTGGTCGCTCATAAGGTCTTCACCAAGCCAACAATTTCGCCCGAAGTTGTGGCAAAATGTATTTTCATTTCGTTTTCAGATACAATTTCCTGTGAGAGAAAATAATAATGTATTAATTAAGTTATTTAATTATTAAATGAGTCGATGTTTAAAAGGAACTGAAAATAGGAAAATAAAAATCTTACCTCAACAGATAATAGGTTTGAATCCAGTACATCAAGTTGTAGTTTAGTTCCATACAAATAGTTGATATCCAAGGAACCCAAAGTCATCCCACTCAAGATCTAGCTCGTTCTGTGGGTCTTGGTCGCTCATGAGGTCTCCAACGTATAACTCTTTGGTTGGGTCATCAAGGACGAGCTCCTTCTGTGGGTCTTGGTCGCTCATAAGGTCTTCAACCAAGCCAACAATTTCGCCCCAAGTTGTGGCAAAATCGGTATTTTGATATTGCATTTCAGATACATTTCCTGTGAGAGAAAATAATAATGTATTAATTAAGTTATTTAATTATTAAATGAGTCGATGTTAAAAGGAACTGAAAATAGGAAAATAAAAATCTTACCTCAACAGATAATAGGTTTGAATCCAGTACATCAAGTTGTAAGTTTAGTTCCATACAAATATTCGAACTGCAAACAAGCTCATGACACTGAAGGACAGTACAGCACACCATTGCCAGCAAGAAATGTTTAAAATGGAGCCTGGGCTCGAGACCTTGGATCGCAGAATAGTTCCTGTTTTTTTCCACAGCATGACTGTGCAAAAACAGTTCCTCATTTTACAGCACGGCCGTGTGGAAAAACACTTCCTCATTTTCACGGCACGGACTGAAACTTCGATGGTTATCAATTGAACAATGGAAAAACAATTTACTATAATCTCAAAATGATATGCAACTCAGGAGGTGGTCAGATGAGATCATTAAGAGAAGTATATCATTTCATAATGGCACAAAAGGGGTATATTGAAAAATATAAAATTCAAATTGTTTTTTTTAAATATTTTAGATGGGATTATTGTACAAAGAAAATTAAACTATTAAAGGAATTTGAGAATGAACAAATGTTTATAGGTTCAATGAGTGAGCTAAACAATATACATTGGTTATTTGAAAATGAGTGTCCCTAGGCTTACAGGTTTCAGATATCTCTTCAGAATCACCTTGAACAAACCACATTACTACGTTGCTACTTGAACCAATCTTTATCTTGTCGCATTGGTTATTTGAATAGAATGCCCCTAGGTTAAAAGGGGAGACAAACAAATATACCTTGGGATAAAAAGGGGTGTAATTTTAGGGGAAAAAAATGTGAATCGCT
>CM068956.1:138486598-138504900 GCA_035128595.1 Eptatretus atami
GCGAAATTGTTGCTTGGTTGAAGGACCTTATGAGCCGACAAGACCACAGACGAGGCTCGTCCTTGATGACCCAACCAAAAGGTTATACGTTGGAGACCTCAATGGAGCGACCAAGACACGAAGAGCTAGATCTTGAAGTGGGATGACTTTGGGGTTCCTTGAGTAGACATTTGTATGGAACTAAACCTTACAACTTGATGTACTGGATTCAAACTTTATCTGTTGAGTAGAATTTTATTTTTCCTTTTTCAGTTCCTTTTAAACATCGACTCATATTAATAATTAAATAACTTAATTAATACCATTATTATTTTCTTCTCACAGGAATTGATCTGAAATGGTGCAATTCAAAATTACCGATTTTGCACACACTTTTTGGGGGGCGAAATTGTTGGCTTGGTTGCGAAGGACCTCATGAGCGACCAAACCCGACCGAACGAAGCTCGATCTTTGATGACCAACCAAAGAAGTTATACGTTTGAGTGATCTTCATGAGCGACCAAGACCCACTGAACGATCTAGGCCTTGAATGGGATGAGCTGTTGGCAGTTCGATATTGATTGGAACGACCTTATCAAGTTGTAAGAATTGGATTCAAAACTTTATCTGTTGAGGTAAGATTTTATTTTACCTATTTCAGTTCCTTTACAAGCATCGACTCATTTATAATTAAATTACTTAATTAATACATTATTATTTCTCTCACAGGAAATTGATCTGGAATGCAATATGAAAATACCGATTTTGCCACAACTTTGGGGCGAAAGTGTGTTGGAAGACCTCATGAGCGACCAAGGACCCACAGAACGAGTTCGTCCTTGATGACCAACCAAAGAGTTTATACCTTGGAGACTTTGGAAAGTTGGGTTTATTTTGGAGACTTTTGAATGCATCACTCCATTGGGATCTAAACCTATCGATGAGTTCTTTGTTGATGGTGCTTGATTGGAGCAAATCAGAAGTTCTGGGAAGAAAGTGCAGGCTTACTCCCCTTCTACGTTCATCAAACCTGAAGCCTTAAAAGACAGGAATTGGAAGAAGAGAAAAAAAAATAACGTAAAAAATATATATAGTGGAAATCTCATTTTGAAAAGACATTGTGTTGGGGGAGGATTGAGTGGGGTTGAGATTTTTAATGTGAGGGTTGGGACACACACACACACACAACCACACACACGCCACGACGCACACAACACATACACAAATTAGCATACACACACACGCACACCACACACGCATACCACACACACGCCACACACACACACACGCATTACACACACACGCACGCACACACACACCACACGCATTACACACACACCACCACACGCACACAACACACAAATGCTACACGCACACACACCACACCGACACACACGCACACACACGCACACGCACACGCACACACACACACATCAACAAACAAAGTTAAGCCTTGACTATTCAGTTGAGGGATTTCTGTGTTGGGGTTCACAGATCTAAAACGTTCCCCCTTGACACATTATATTCTGTTATACACCTCGGACTTGGCCTCGAGTGTCCACAATGGTTATTAGCAGGAGGGAGTGAAGCGCCAACCCCATTGCTCCCATTTGACCACACATTATTACTGTTATACATGCTCGGACTTGGCCCTCGAGTGTCCACATGGTGTTAGCAGCGGAGGGAGTGAAGCGCCAACCCATTGCTGCATCTGCACACACATTATATACTGTTTATACATCCGGACTTGGCCCTCGAGGTGCTCCCACAATGGTGATAGCAGGAGGAGTGAGCGCCACCCATTGGCTCCCATTGCACCCACACACACACACACACACGCACACCACACGCGCACCAACACACGATACACACACACACGCACACACGCACACACACATATATAACATACGCACACACGCGCACACACGCCACCACCACACACACACCCGCATGCACACACACACACGACAACACACGCAACCACACACGCACACCACCACACACGCACACCACAATAACATACATACGCACCACGCACACGCACACACACCACACACCATCAACAAACAAATGTTAAGTCCTTGACGATTCAGTTGAGGATTCTTGTGTTTGGAGTTCACAAGATCTAGAACGTCCCCCTGACACCACAATTATATACTGTTATAGCACCTTCGGACTTGGCCCTCTTAGTGTCACAAAGGTGTTATAGTAGGAGGGAGTGAAGGGGCAAACCCATTGCTCCCATGGATTATCTTGTTGTTTTGTCTTTTGAATTCCTGTGAATAAAATGACCGTAAAATTCTCTTCCCTTCCAAATCATATATCTTATAAGTCCAGGAACCGTATCTATTACATCAACAATTTTTAAAAGTTCGTTCGATCCATCTTTACGAAAACCTTTTCAAAATGGATTTCCACTGTTATTCTTACGATATCACACTTTGACTTTAAGGTTTCTGACATTAATCTCTTTTTCATATTTTAATTTGTTGTAATGTTTCTGATGGTTCATTATTTGTTGACGTATGATCGTTATTATACTTATCCACCAATATGCCGAATAAAATGGACATTGTTGTGAAACCGAGTTGTGTGGAATTTTTATATAGTCTTCTCTTTTAAGCGTCGGATTAAATCGATTTCAACAAACAACCGCCTTCCCTTCATTAAAGGTACTTGTATAATGTAATACTGTTATTTTTAGAAAATTTCATTAAATGTCTTGTTATAAAAACCTCTACCCTCATCAGTCACAATTTTTAGGTTTTCTTCTTACTTTTATTAAATATCTGTTGAAAAGGCTAACATAGAGTATTACTGTTTTGTTTTTTAGGGGCACCCAAGGCGTATCTACTCCTTCAAATCATAACGGAAAGGCATACTTGATACCCTTATCCTTATTGAGTTCAATCAATCAGCAGACCCAGGATATAATCCAAACTTCCCTTGGAATAACTTTCCTTCTCTGAAAACTTTTGATAATTGGTTTATGTAATTCATCAGCTAATTGGCTCTTACCAGTCTTAATGAACATCATTAGAGCCTTATACGTTTTTTGAATTTTCCCAGTCCAAGTTTCAATTTAGCACTTGATCACTTCTTTCACGATGACGATCACTTTTTCTCTTCAAGGTTGGATTTTGTACAGAGACAAATTATACACCTTTCCTCTATTCGGGCTTCAGCTTTTCTTCTAAAGTTGTGGTATTTCCCATATCATATCGGCCTCAATGCACACTTCATCACCCTATTGATAGGTTACTCCATGGTTTAGGGATTGTCTGCCTTCATCTAATCTTATCCAAGTTTGTTTGCCTGGACCACAGAAAGAATACCCTGGATAGATTGTATTTCCCCCGGTATTCCAGTCGTTGTAAATTTACTTCCTGATAAAACTTTTGTATTATCTCCCTCGGTTTTTGTGTTTGGAGATAAATTGATTTTTTTTTTGAACCACACACCGAACATATACCTTTTTGTTAAACCCTGTTATTTTTTACTTTTAAATATGAAATATTTTTAGTATTAGTTTTCATTTTTAATTGAGGGGGACAATAACATCATTTATTTATGGAGAAAATCCTACAGAGTGCAAAAACCTTTTTAGTTTCAACATGTGCACATTTGAATTCTAATTTTAAAAACATAAAGAATTTCCTTAGAAATTGCCTTCCACTCTCTCCGCATTATTTAAGAAAAAAAAAAAAAATTGAAAAACTTGAATTAACAATTCATACTCCTTCTCCCTAAAACGATGTCAATAGTCTTGTCGAAAGTATTTGCAAATAGCTTGTCATTCTTTGTTTCCTCCTCGTGGGTTGAGTTATTTTCTTAATACCCCTTAATCTTTTTTTAATCTCAACTGGTTCCATATTTGAAATTTTATTTCATTCTCTCTCTTTCCTCCCCTCTCTCCCTCTCTCTCTTCTCTCTTTCCTCCCTCTCTCTCTTCTCCTCTCTTCTCCCTTTCCTCCCTCTCTCTCTTCTCTCTATATCTCCCTCTCCTTCTCTTTCTTCTCTCTTTCCTCCTTCTCTCTCTTCTCCTTTTCCTCCTCTTCTCTCTTTCAATCCTTCCTCGTCCCTTACTATCCTTTGAACCACTACACCCCATTAGAATATCATACATATATTCATCAGGGATTTCTTGTTATTCCTGTATCCAAAATAATTTTTACAACAGGAAACCAAATATAAATTTCTTCTTGAGAATTTCTAAAAGAGCCTTACTTTTTTCTATAACTTTTAATTTTTTCCATATTAACATTTTATTAATTCCAAAGTTGTCGGTTTTCAACATCCGCATAAAAGCAATCTTTTATTGAAAATACATCATTCTTATTGTTGTAGAATATTTATTAAATCCGAATACCCTTTTCTTGAAGGTATGCCTTGGGACACAGAAATGATAATTTTCTTGAAGCCTTTCTTGCCGTCATTTTGTATTAGAAATATATGTTAGAATAATATTATGACACGAAAACACCTTCCCCATTCTTCCATAGTTAAATATTTGTATTTCCCTACTTATTACATATAATCCTGTTTTTTCTGTTTTCATTTGATATAACAGAGCAAAACCATTATTATATTTACCCTTATTAAATTCTTTTATTTTTGTTTTACTAATCGTGGACCCACAAACTCATTCTCGATTACCAAGTGGATAATATTTCCTTACGAGACTGATTTAATTGTTCCAGGTCTCGAGGTTAATTTTAAATGACCCAATTATTACCAAAATCATCATATCTACCCCCATTGTTCTTATTCTCATACAAATGATACGGCCCTTCTTATAAAAATTTATTTTAATTGAACTGTGATCTGTATGGACCGAGATAATATCAACATTTCCGTATCTTTGGAATACACGGCCGTTTATTGAAAATATATTGTTGATAATCGCTTAATCACCAAGTCATTCGCGTCAGTCGGGGCTTGGATAATTTTTAATTTATAAGCATTTTTCATGTTATATATTTTTGGTTATATTATATTAGTCGTTCGTCTGTGCCTTGTGTAATATTTGATAAAAATTCAATATCCAGTTCTTGAGATACACCAAAGATAGAACCATCTTACCAACATAAGTCATTTATATTAGATTAAAATATATCATAAAATTTTCATTTTTGTTGAGTGGAAATTAACAACATTATAGACATAATTGACACAAACACTGTAGAATTTAATTCTTTGACTTGAAATGTTTGATAAACACCATTCTGTAAGATTTTTTATAACTTCAACAGGTGGGTGGAGACCAAAACTATCAAAATAATATTGTCTTGGACTATAAAAATACCAACCCAATGAACGTTCCCATTATATCTTCTAAGTTCATAATTAATTATTCCTTTGTATGTTTCGGCACATTTGTTAATTCATCTCTCATACAATAACCACATTAATGAATTTTTAATTTCTTACAATATTTGACAAGTTTGTTAAATGATGTTGTATTCTTTCAAAAATTCTTAAAAACCACTCATCAATGCTCATTTATTATTAGAAACGATATAATCCATTACCCCTTTAGTTAATTTTACCACCTCTTGTGCGATAGAAGAAAGCATCATCTCCAACTAACAAATTCTCGCTTATCAGGCAGTGACCTTCAGTTTTTCAGCAAAATCTACAATTACAACCACTTCCACTAATTTGTTTCTCCAACTTCTGTTATGTCTGTCCAATTCTTTTGAGCCTGGGAGTTGAAGCCTTCCTTCATTGGCAGCTTTTCACCGCTGTTTGAAATACCACCGTCAATGCTCCAACCGCACTTAAACCAGCAAATAAAGGAATTAGAAATGGGGAGAAGAAATCCCCACTCAGTCTCTCTTAGTGAATATTTTTTTTCAAACATGGTTTGTCATTTTAATTTTTAAGTGAGCCGTACAGTTCAAGGATTTAAAGTCTCTTGTTGTCAAAAACATCAATTCTTACTGCTCCTTTTCTCTGAATTGTATTAACGTTTCGTTAACAAGGCTTTTGATTTTGAAACACAAGATGATAGTTTATGAGATGATGATTAACTATTACCCAGTTGGTACTTTGCCACTCATTTTATTTACAAAAATTTAAAGTGGAGACTAATCATAACACATTATCTGTATTAATCATTATTCTGTTTCTTCCAAAAGCAAAACATAAGTATCAAACTTCTTCACTCTCTCCTCTTTCAATGTATAGGGAGTATCCACTCGATAGACTTATAGTTTCCTGAGCGCTCAGTCAAACGCATAGATTGTATTACAAACTTTTTAAAATGCTGTCATTATCCAAAATAGGGGGGGTTCTTTTTATTTTTTTTTTTCCCATTACTTTCACACACCTTTGGTATAAGACTTGTAGCCTTCAGCAAAATCATTTTTTTCCCAATTAATTCCAATCTTATCTCGTAGGATAGAAAGAGATTAAGAAGGGGGGGGAGAAGAAAGAGAGGGGATGGGAGGGAGGGAGGAGAGATAGGAGAGGTGGGGGAAGGGATATGGGAGATGGGAGAAGAAAGGGAGATTGGGAGGGAGGGAATGTGGATTGGGTGGTGAGGAGGAGGAGGAGGTGGATAAAATGTTCCATCTAGAGAAAACACGAAGTTGTTTCACCTTAGGCATTATCACTCAGCATTATTCTTATCAGTCGCCAGTTATCACCATCGCTTTAAAAATGTCCACAGATATCGTGGCTTTCCTTCCAGACACCCCAATAGTTCCAAGTGTAGTGGTTGGTTGGTTTAAGTGTTACATCTTCGTTGAGGTATGATACTACACCCGATGGTTTCTTTGAGTTAAGTCTTCATTCAACATCTTTCTTCTTTTTAAAAGGAGTTATTCACTAATATACAATCATCAGCTCATTACAAATTATTCTGATCACCAAACACAGCAACACCAAAAAGTAATCTATTTTCTATCATTCCTTTGTAGTGAAAAATTAAGACCATACAAACTATCAATCACAAAACTCAATATACCTTTTAAATGAGGAGCTCACCAGTAAAACTATTACTCCTGTTGTACATCATTATACATTCTCCTTAGATTATATCCAGGCGTGCTTGTCCCGTTACAATCAAGGAAAAAACTCGAACGCCCCTTCCCTATCTATCACCAATATATAGGTAAATATCATCATTTCAGATACGCAGAGTAAAATTCAACCGCTTCAACTTCTGTTCTCTAGTACAAACGAACACTATCAAACATTTCCAGAAGAAATCATTTACGAGTGTAGCGTTTGTGTTATTCCCAGCCTAGTGAATGTAAATTTACACAACAAGAAACTTTCGATAGATTCAAATAGGTTTGTTGATTATTTATTTCAAAACTTTTGTACCATTTGTATTCCAGTCTGTTCAGTTATTGCATTTACCTTGAAGTAATCTTCTTTTTAGTGAGTTTGAGATAATAATAGTATCATCCAAATCATAGATACTATCAATTGCTTCATACTGTATTTATTTAGGAAAAAAGATGTTAAAACTTTTGAACCCTGATCAAGTATTCGAATTATTTTCTGTCGTTCTTGGGAGACAACTGAGTTTTGCCTTTCTTAATTTCTTTTATTGCTTGTAATTTATGAGATTCTTTGGGCATCTTTTATACTTCTTTATAGCACCTGCTACATTTCCCACAGCAGAAGCAGTTGAACCAATTAGGTCTTATGTTTAAGAATAGTTGAACCGATACCCATTAGAGTATCAATTACCCATCTCCTCGAAATTGATGTCCGACACCCCTTTGTCTCATAGGTTTATAGTATCCTCCACCAAGATACATACCTTCGCCCTTGTAGTATGGGGAAAGGAACATCCCATCCCTGTAATTATTTTTATTTTCCCAACTCGTGTTTCCTCACAATAACCATCGTATTTATTTATTGGAAACTTCAAAGTAGGTGGATTCTGATGGATATAACTTCTCCATTAAAGAAATCATATGATTATCTTGGTCGGTTATTCTAAAATTTACTTGTGTATGTTTTTCCTGACACAGGGAGATAAACAAATTTTGGGTTCCATATTGAATTATAACCAATTGGGGTTGAGTATGCGCTGAATGAAAATATTGTATTTGTTTTTATTCCATCATTATAAGCACCATCAATCAATTCACAGTGAATTAATACCGAATTTATTCTGAGGATATTTGAATGACATTATCACTGTAAAACGTCCATTAGTTTCAATCTTTTTGAGAGAAACCATAACTCTCTAAATGAATTATCAATTGTGAAATCAACCTTGTAGTTATTTTAAGTTTAATCGTTGATTTTGAAGTATTTTTGAATGTCTTGACAATATTTTTTGGTCATCACCCTGTTCTTTCATAAGACGAGCAATTTCGGAAGATATTTGAGAATTCTCATATGCTTCGGGTGAGACTGTTATCGTTTTGTATCCACTTCCCGGATTATAATAAACTTGTCATATCAGTTATATTAAATAAGGTATTATAAGTTCCATGGACAATAAAGATGCCTCATATTCTGTTGTTGTGTCAAGTTGTAGTGGATAGTGGAATGAAGATGTGTGGTCGCTTGTTGTGAAATTGAAACTAAGGATTGTGCTTCTCATCTATTTAATATGAGATAAAATGTCTTTATATTGATGTTTATTAATTATTTTCATGTTCATCACTGGTCTAAAATGCTGATGCTTTCATTAAAACAATTGTTATTTCCAGCCTTCTTACTGCCTAACAACAATACAGTCTATTAACTAATTGTGATGGGTCATTGGAGAAAACTAACACCTGAACCAAGGATACTTAAAGCCTGAATAATGTGTTTCTCCTTCTCATTCTTCCTACTTTTACCAGAAAGAATAACCTATAATCAACAGAGTTCAGCAGATCAATATTACTTTATCATCATTATTTCTCATATCCAAGTTTATCAATATACTTTGATTCATTCTCAACGTTGAACCTTGTCTTCCATCTTTTGTGAGAAGAAACATTAATCTCGGAGTTAGTTTGACAGGGGGTCGAGCAGAATTCAAGAACCTTAATTCATCATTAATATCATACCTTTTCTTGAACAAGATGAATATTGCTGATTGTTCTGTTGGAATGAGCCCTGCTTTGGTTTTTGAATCCGCTGAATATTCATTGTTTTGAAGAGCATTCACAAATAATCAGGGGGTCGATTCATCTCTTCCAGTTGTTGAAAATAATCCTTCATCATCATATTCTAATTCTCTATATGCTCTAATTCTTCCTCCGTCATTTGACTGAATCTCTTAACACTTGGAGCTTTCTCGGAGTATATTTTATTGTAGGAACTGTGGAAACATCTATAATTTTTTCTTGGAAGTTTTAAAAGTGGTTTAAAAAATTTCTCTTGTTTTCTTTCAAATGCTTCTTCACCCGTTAGTTTTGTTGCGCGTTTCTTCTTTATGTCTTCCTGTTGTTTTGCAACTTTTGAAACCAACTCTGATGTTCCCTAAATCTTCTTGCTCTTTCTTTCGCATCCATTTATTTATTGAAAAATATCATTTAATATCTCATCTTGTTTCACAACAATATATTTATATTTTTCAGTCGTGTGTTTCATGAACCCAAATTCCTTTTTACTAATGTAGAACCATTGTCTCTCCAAAAATTGTTAATATCTATTGAATAAATTGAATAAAATAAAAGTATTAGCATTGTTTCTGATGGAACGACGGAGTAGGAAAGTACGATTGACTAAGATAAATACAATTACAAGAAGAATGTCTCCCTCTTGTGTAGTAGCTGTCCATTACCGTTTGGTTTCTCTCATTAACACAATCATCAAAGATACGAGGTTCTTTTTGGATTTATCCAAATCTTGGGGAGACGGTATATCATCCGTATTATCACTAAGAATACAAGTTACTCTTTTGATTTCTTTTTACATCTCAACACAAATAGTTGTATTATATCTTCAATGTTATAATCATTTAGGTTTTTTTGAAGTTTAAATAACCGATTATATCTTCTTTTTGAAGTCCAGCATAAACCTTGTGAGAGTAGTTGATATTCTGGTTGAAACTCGACTTTGTGAAAATTATTAAATTATCATAATCTAAAAGTTTGGAGTGAGGAGCATCTTTAAAAGTAAGCAGGTTTTTCCACATCCACTTGAACCAACTATGAGGCATCTTAATGAATTTGGGAGATTTTTATGATTGTTAAATTTTATCTTATTTTCCAAATGGGTAAAAATCATTCATTTATATATTTGGAAAACAGGTTATTTAATTTATCATTGGCTTTTTTAGAAACTCTGTATTTTATCCTAAGTTCAGGTTTATTTCAAGATAATCCATTATTTTATTTATGCAATATCTTGTGTTGATATTTCCCTGAAAATCACATCCATGAATAATATATAACAACAATCCTTTGAACATTTCTCTAATACGTTAGTTTCTTCCCTTGTAAGGAAAGGTGTGTTATCACCCTCATACTTACATTCATTTCTCTAATCAATCTTGTAAAGTAATTCATTTTTGGTGTAAATCTAAAAGAATTTTTTCCTTTTTATATTTTTTATTATCATTAATTAGAAGATGATCACAGAATATACATTGTTTATAGGCTTTTGACTCTGTGTTTAATCCCCGTCTTTCACACGCAGGACAATTCTCAAATTTGCATATTGGAGAATCAGGAATTCAAGAGGCTCAAAATCGAGTAAACTATTCATATTTATAAAGTAAACTTTACTTAAACTGAAATTCATCTTCGATATCATCTTCGATACTTTCAGAATCATCTATACTTTCATAACTATCGTTTGAACACAAACTCTCGGTATCATAACCATCGTTTGAATGCAAACTCTCGGTATCATAATCACTCTCATAATCTTCAAAATCTTCAGTTGAATATTTACTCATATTTAATTAGTAGAAAAAACATTACCATCGATA
Organism: Eptatretus atami; assembly: GCA_035128595.1. Classification (NCBI taxonomy): domain Eukaryota; kingdom Metazoa; phylum Chordata; class Myxini; order Myxiniformes; family Myxinidae; genus Eptatretus; species Eptatretus atami. The sequence continues at coordinate 138,497,475 of CM068956.1, forward strand.
TCTATATACTTTTTTTCATTAACAGATTCAACTGCTACATTTTTTATATTAAAGGTAATTTAAAATGATCCTTAACTACAATTGAACGAAATGTCATTTCACCTGATACGTTAACATTCCTTTATTCATCAGGATTTATATCTTTGAGGTTGTTGAAAAAAATACAAATTTCTCCTTGCATATTACAGATGGTCTTATCTTTTCTTTCTAAAGCTTCATCCAGAAGGTTTTTATTTTTGATACTTTTCTTTGTTTCATTGCTTTTTCTAGTTTTGAATTTATTGCCAGAAGGAGAGGAGAAACTTTTGTTAGAGCTACTTTAATTGATGTTCTTCCAGGTATACTAAAAGCCCTTCCACTGAAGTAAATTGAAGAACTCATATCATTCGCCATAATTGTTTTTATCCAATAGTGTTATATTTATCTTTGTTCAATTTTACATCCTTGACATATTTCTCAGTATCTTTAACAAATGAAGAGATTGATTGAAACTTGTCTTTGTGTCTTGAAACATTGTTGTATTTATTAAGTGAAAAAGTTGGAGGATAAAATGGTTTTAAGTACAGATTCACCTGTAAAATGAACGAAATTTTCATCAAGAAAATTTTAGTTTAAGCACAGATTCACCTGTAAAATAAACGAAATTTTCATCAAGAAAATTTAGTTTAAGCAGAGATTCACCTGTAAAATCAACGAAATTTTCATCAAGAAAATTTTAGTTTAAGCACAGATTCACCTGTAAAATAAACTAAATTTTCATCAAGAAAATTTTAGTTTAAGCAGAGATTCACCTGTAAAATCAACGAAATTTTCATCAAGAAATATTAGTTTAAGCACAGATTCACCTGTAAAATAAACGAAATTTTCATCAAGAAAATTTTAGTTTAAGCAGAGATTCACCTGTAAAATCAACGAAATTTTCATCAAGAAAATTTTAGTTTAAGCACAGATTCACCTGTAAATAAACGAAATTTTCATCAAGAAAATTTTAGTTTCAGCAAAGTTTTATTATATAAATATGGTGAATACAACGTACTGCGATGTTTGTAATCACGAATATAAACATTATAGAAAACACCTCCGAACCAACAACACACATTTAATCTATTCATAAAATATCTCCTCTTGAGTTGGAAAGAAAACATTGTGATATCTGCTCAAAGGATGTTTTGAAGAGTAGTTATAATAGACATCTTCAATCACAAAACACAAGAAAATGATAAAGTAAAGGGAGACTATCATATTGAAAACACTGATGGGGCATTTAAAGGGCATATAAAATAAGGATTTTTCAATTTGGAGAACCCGGTCCATCATCATAGCTGATCAATTGAAATAGTGAAACCTGATGTTGAAAAAGTTATTAAAAAGACATTAAAAGAAATGAAAACTTTAAAGTTTTATATGGGAGTGAAAATGAATATGAAAAGACAAGATGAAGAACAAACTCCTTATATGAGAACAGCTCTTCATTTTATAACATCATTTCAAGATTTTTTGAATAGTGGGGTTTATGAAGAACTATCAAGACAAGAGGAGGATGTTGATAATACATTGGTAGGAAGTGGATTCAATATTAAAAAAATCATCTTTTTAGATATACACATTCTAAAATCAAACCCTCTTAAAGCTTCTTCTTATATCGAATTACCAAAAGAAATAAAACTAAAGAAGGCAGTTGTTAATATTAAGAACAATGATAATAAATGTTTTCTCTGGTTTCTTGCTCACTTACATCCACCAAAATGTAATTCAGAAAGAGTAAAAACAAATAATGAAATTGAGAAGACCTTGGACATTAAAGATTTTAAATCCCAATGCCACTAACAGATATTCCTAAATTTGAGAAAAGAATAATCTTTCTATTAATGTATATGGATTAACGGATACAAACAAAGTTCAAATATTAAAATTTCAAACAACTATAAAAATGAAGAAACACACATTGATCTTTTATATTTTAGTGTTGGAAAGAATTCACATTACACATACATCAATAATTTATCAAGATTAATCTCTTCTCAGGTATTCAGAACAGCAAACAAAATATATCCTTGTAAGCGATGTCTTAATTCATTTCATACAAAGAACGATTAGAACAACATTCAAAATATTGTAGTAATCATAAATCAGCTGTAATTACAATGCCTAAACCTGGTGAAAAGATTTCTTTGAAGATATAATAAATCTATGATGCACCCATTTGTGATATACGCTGATTTTGAGTGTATCCTTAAAAAGATAAATACTGCTTCTCCTAATCCAAAAGAATCATATACAAATAAATATCAAAAACATATTCCTTGTGGCTTCTGTTATTATATCAAATCATCTGTTGGAGAAAACTATAATAAACTTGAACATTATCGTGGAAAAAATGCTTCACAAGAGTTTGTAAACGATTAGAAAAGGATTGTATAAGACTAACTAAATTAATGAAAGAAACAAATGAACCGATGAAATTAACCAAAGAAGAAAAATTAGAATTTAGAAAGAACAATATCTGTCATATTTGTGAGGAGGAAATTGAGGAGTCTAAAGTTAGGGATCATTGTCATCTTACTGGTAAATATAGAGGTCCCGCTCATTCTTGTTGTAATCTTAATTATAAATTACCTTCTTTTATTCCAGTCTTTCTTCACAACAGCGCCAACTATGATACACATCTATTTATAAATGAACTTTCAAAAACACCAGGGAATATTTCTGCCATAACAACACAAGTCAAAAGTATATTTCATTTGCAAAAATGATATTCACAAAACCTATAACTCGTATTAGGTTTCTAGATTCTTACAAGTTTATGGGAACACCACTAGCCAACCTAGCATCAAATCTAAGCTCCACAGGCTCTTTTCCAAATCTTAATTCATTCTTTCCAAAAGAGGAAATTCTAACTAAAGAGGAAATTCAGATTAAAGAGAGAATTCAAAGTAAAGAGGAAATTCTAATTAATGAGGAAATTAATGAAGAAATTCTTACTGAAGATGAAATTCTAATTGTAAAGAAAATTCAAACAATGAATGAAATTCTAACTAAAGAGGAAATTCTGATTATAGATGAAATTCTGGTTAAAGAGGGAATTCTAACTCGAGAGGAAATTCAAACAAGGAATGAAATTCAAAGTAAAGAGAAAATTTTTACAAGGAAGGGAATTTATCCTTATGATTATATGAATTCATTTATGAGATTTAAAGAAACACAACTTCCTTCAAAAGAAAGTTTCTATAATAACCTTTATGAAGAAGAGATAAGTGATAAGGAATATAAACACGCAAAAGAATTTGGAAAATATTTAAGATAAAGAACCTTGGAGAATATCATGATTTGTATCTAAAAACAGATGTTTTATTGTTAGCTGATGTGTTTGAAGCATTTAGATCACTCTGTCATAATAAAATTGTTATGGATAGATCCTGCCCACTATTTCACAGCTCCTGGTTTAGCTTGGAGTGCAATGTTGAAAATGACAAAACAAGATATAGATTTAATCAGTGATGTAGATATGCTTTTGATGATTGAGAAGTCTAAGAGAGGTGGAATATCACAAGTATGTTCAAAAAGATATGCTAAAGCAAATAATAATATCTTCCAAATTATAAGAGTGAAAAAGATAGTAATTATTTGATGTATTTTGATGCTAATAATTTGTATGGATGGGCAATGTCTCAATCTTCTGCCTTATGGTAAATTAAGTGGGTGGAAGAAAAGGATTATGAAAAGGCTTTGATGAATATTGTTATTTCTTCTCAGAGGAATTGAATGAGGAGGAAGAAGGTTATTATTTTGAAGTTGATTTGAAGTACCCAGTAATCTTCATAATAAGCATAAAGACTTCTTTTGCATGTGAGAAAGAAACCCCAAAGAAAGAATGGTTAAGTGATTATCATAAAGTTTTAATATTAAAGGAAAATCAACAGAAAAGTTATTAACAACATTTTATGATAAAGAGGGATATGTTTTGCATCAAAGGAACTTGAGACAATATTTATCTGCTGGGTTGAGAGTAGCTAAAATTCATAGAGTTTTAAAATTAAACAAAGTCCTTGGATGAAAAAGTATATTAAATTCAATACAGATATGAGAGCAAATACAAAAGTAAAATTTGAAGAGGACTTTTATAAATTAATGAATAATGCTGTATTTGGAAAGACTATGGAAAATGTTAGAAACAGGCAAAACATTAGATTCGCAACATCTTGGAAAGAAGCTTCTAGATTGATAAATAAACAAGTTTTGAGAGAGAAGAGGTTTTTTCAGAGAACTTTTCTGCTATTCATATGAAAAGGAAAGTATTGTAATGGATAAACCAATTTATATTGGAACAGCAGTTCTTGATTTATCAAAGATATTGATGTATGATTATTTGTATAATGGCTTAAAGAAAGAGTATGGTGAAAATGTTTCATTGTTGTATATGGACACTGATAGTTTTATCCTAGATATAAAAACTGATGATGTTTATAAAGATATGAAGAAAATATTGGAGTATATGATACAAGTAATTTTAGTAAGAAGAGCGAGTTATTTTCCAAAAAGAATGAAAAGGTTATTGGTAAGTTTAAGGATGAGTTGGGTGGAAAAGTAATGAGTGAGTTTATTGGATTGAGAGCAAAGGCATATGCTTATAAGTATGGTGATCAGGATCAGATTGATAAGAGGTTAAAGGGAATAAGAAATATGTAATAAAGAAATCAATAACTTTTAGAAATTATTATAATTGTTTGATGAATAAGAAAGAAGAATATAGGAAAATGAATACAATAAGAAGTTATAAACATAACATATATAGTGAAGAAGTAAATAAAAAGGCATTAGGAGCCTTTGATGATAAGAGATTTATTTTAGATAATGGAATAGATTGTGTTCCATATGGATATTGTATGAAAGAGTGTATAGAATAGATTGTGTTCCATATGGACACAAGTTTTAACAATGGGAAGATGGGTTAGGGTTTTTAAGGGCTACCGCCACGTTTTTTCACAATATATAAATGGTTAAACCAAGTATTAATCAAACTAAAGAGTGGAGAAAATCTCAGTCTTGGTATATAAATGGAAAACATAATGAATGTGAAAAATATCAAATAAGTCTTATTGAAAAAATAACGAAAACAAAGGTAAATAAAACAAATAAGCGAATCAATTAAAAACTAGTAAGTTAGAGGATGTAAAGAAAAAATAAATATCCTTCAATGGACTGAAAACTTCGATGGTTATCAATTGAACAATGGAAAAACAATTTACTATAATCTCAAAATGATATGTGGCTCAGGAGGTGGTCAGATGAGATCATTAAGAGAAGTATATCATTTCGTAATGGCACAAAAGGGTATCTTAAAAAATATAAAGATTCAAATGTTTTATTTTTAATATTTTAGATGGGATTATTGTGCAAAGAAAATTAAACTATTAAAGGAATTTGAGAATGAACAAATGTTTATAGGTTCAATGAGTGAGCTAAACAATATACATTGGTTATTGAAAATGAGTGTCCCTAGGCTTACAGGTTTCAGATATCTCTTCAGAATCACCTTGAACAAACCACATTACTACGTTGCTACTTGAACCAATCTTTATCTTGTCGCATTGGTTATTGAATAGAATGCCCCTAGGTAAAAGGGAGACAACAAATATACCTTGGGATAAAAAGGGGTGTAATTTTAGGGGGAAAAAAATGTGAATCGCTGAAAATCCCCCATTCATTTACATGGGGAAAAGTGAGCCAGAATCAGTATATCCACCCTACTGGTATCTCAAAAAGTTGTGGACGGATTCGGACAAAACTTGGTGGACAGGTTGGGTATGTCACAAGGAAGTATTGATTCAATCTTTGTGAACATGCGAATCTGGATCCAATAATTTTTTTAGTGATTCTTCACCATTGAGAGATATGGCCGAAAACGACATGTTGCAGGATGTCTCAAAAAGTTGTTGACGGATTTGGACAAAACTTGGTCGATTAGTTGGTTAGGTGACTAGAACAAGCCAATTAAATTTCAGTTCAGGTTTGAATGCAGATTCAGCTTATCAGTGGGATACAAAACATAAACTAATCAGCCTGGTGGAGGTATGCACTCTACTGAGTGCCCTTCTAGTTCACCATTATTTTTTTGACCTGCTTCACAATGTCAACTTGGAACAAGCCACAACGGTTTCTTAACTATAAAGTTTTTTTTTTTTCACTTTCCTCACTCATATCATCGAATGCCTGATCATCATACATATGAATCACTGGATACATTGCAATGCTTATAAAAACCCAGAGACACCAGTGTCCATGGCTTTATTTCATTTCTGCACATGCCATAACCTCTAAAATCTCCTAACCTGAGCCAAATTTCAAATTTTAAACTGCAGAATTGACCTCAGTAGCAGTTCCGACCACTAAAAGAAGTGTATATTTGTCCAATTCGGATATCGTTTGATATTCTGGGCATCTCCGAGAGGTGTTGAATATAACCAATCAGCGATCTTAAATCACTTGCCAAGCCTGCCATTCCTTATCAATTGTCTTGTTGGAGTGCTTGCTGAATGCTTAAGCCACTTGGTGACTTAACTGTGTACTTGACCTTTTATTATGACTTGTTTTGTTTTTTCTAAGTTTGTATAAATAAAGGTATACAAAAGTCTGTCTATCTCTCTATGTGTGTGTGTGTGTATATATATATATATATATATAATATATATCAGTATATATACGTATATGTGTATGTATATATATACATATATATGGGTGTATGTATATGTATATTATATATATATATATACATACACAATATATATATATATATATATACTGTTGCGAATCTGGAAGCCATGAGCACACAACATTCAGGTCCTATAGCTCAGTTATTTCGATAAGTGAATGTGGTAGATAGCTCCCTTTCCCTAGTCTAATGGGTGAATAAATGTACATGTGCTGTGAGTTACTTTAATAGTTAGGATTTCAACATCAAACACAACAACTACGGCTACTACAGCTCCAAATACAACTACGGCTACTACAGCTCCAAATACAACAACGACGGCTACTACAGCTCCAAATACGACGGCTACTACAGCTCCAAATACAACGACGACGGCTACTACAGCTCCAAACACAACGACGGCTACTACAGCTCCAAATACAACAACAGCGAAAACCCTCTGCTCCCGGCATTCTCCACGCGCTCGTTGGTATGCGGGCCTGTTCGGAATGCGTTCGGGGATGAATTCCATTCCCAAATATGGTCATGAATCGGTTAGCTTGGACCGCGCCCGAGAGCGAGCCACGCCTGAGCGAACTGCGCCCGAGAGCGATAAAAGGGACGGAGAGATCGAGATCGGGGAGATCGGAGGAGCGAGGGAATCTGCCAGAGCGTCAAGATCTGCGGAAGCGTCAAAATCTATGCGAGCGAGAGAAACTGGCGGAGCGCGTGAGGATC
>CM068956.1:138517110-138528293 GCA_035128595.1 Eptatretus atami
CCCCACTCAGCCTGTTTGCAAACTCCTCAGCTCCCTTCTCATCCTTGAGCTTGCCAACATCTAGCCAAGGCTGGGATTGTACCATTCTCCTGGATTTAAGTTGCAACTTCCGAGTTGCTACCACAAGCCTGTGGTCAGTATTAAGGAACTGAGCACTCCGGTACAACGTGTAGTTCTCGATCATCCTTCAGTGACCATCAACGAGCATATGGTCAATCTCCTTTGCCACACCACCAGCGTTGGAATACCAAGTCCAGTGATGAGCCGTGGGCCACTGAAACCATGAACCAGCCACCCTCAGTCCATGACTTCTTGCAAAGTCAGAAAACTTAGTGCTATTCTGGTTCACAGTTCCAGACCCATGGGACCAACACACGTCTCATAACCATCCCTTTCAGTTCCAGTCGATGCATTGAAATCCCCCAATACTAGAAGAGTATTCGTCTGGGGCACTGATGAACCACAGAGTCGAGCATGGCATAGAACGCGTCCTTCATGGTGAGATCACTCGCCTCAGTCGGAGCATATGCAGAGACCAGTGAAACAACACCAAGGAATGATGAATCCTTCCTCTCATAATCCGCTCGTTGACCGGTGTTATCTCAATTATCATTGGAGTCAGCTTATTGGACACAGCGACAGCAACTCCTTGGGCATGGTAACCATCTGAGCGGCCAAACCAACAGTAGATGTAACCACCTGCCATGATCTCACCACTATCCGGTCTCCGAACCTCAGAGAGTGCTGCAATACCGATGCTTCAAACACTTGAGCTCAGATGATAACAGAGACAGTGATCATCCTCTCTTCGGGATAGGACATTCCATGCACCCACCCGAAGGGACCGCCTCAGGTTAACCCAAGGAGACCGTCGTCTGGCTGGCGACATCTCAGCACCACCCCGACACACTTCCGCAATCTGACCCAGAAAGGTTACCCCATGGTATTTCATCATCAAAGAGTGGGGTCCCAAAGGCTTTGCCCCAATCACGTCATCTGGTGAGCTGCCCCGCGGAGGGTAACTTAGCTGCACAGGAGGTACTCCCACGGAGTGGGTTTTCAATTTCATTTGCATTCTTCTTGTGTTTTGCAGAGTGAAGGGTTTTATGGTGGCCGGAGTGCAAGTCCTGCCACCAACCTCCTAAAAAATGTAACCCAACTGCAGGAGGACGTCTGCAGACACAGTTGGGCACTAGATATGGGGATGGCCGTTGGCTCACATGGAGATCCTCCACCCTTTGACATGTTTTGTTTTTATTCCTGCTTGTTGTCCATATCATACACTCTCCTCACCAGGAAACCTGGTGGGGGAGACGGTTTAGTCGCCGACAACCAAACCATGAAACAGGTTAGTCCAGGTTTATATGGTACCTGTAGCAAGTCACATATCTAATCTGGCCTGACTTGACAATATCACAGTACATCCAATCAATCCCACAACATTACATTGTGATGTTGTGGGATTGATTGGATGGATTGTTATGGTTATTCATCACAATCCCACAACAAAAGGAAAATGTCAAAAGATATTGTGATGCTGAACCAGAAGAGGATTGTTGTGTCGTATTGTGGAATAGTAATGTGGTGTCATTCTTCGTTATTATTCTTCATCTTTGCCCAAACAGCAAAGTTTTCTTTTTAACAGCTGTGTTCTATAAAAAACCGGGCAGTAGCATTTAAAAATTAAACTAATGCTCTCTACTTGGCAAAGGCCTGCCTGCATGCAGCAACCGCGGCCCCCCCACCCCTCCCACACATTTATCCAAACTCCTCGCAGTCCATGTTAACCGTGCACGCGCACCGGCAATATACTCATCCTCTCACTTGCACACATGCACGGATTTCCCCACACCCGTACTGCACGGTGGTAAGTCCCGCATGGCTTCAATGCCACAGAACGTCCGCTCCTCATGAGGCTTCGGCACTGCAGGATGTCTGCTCCCCACATGCAGAAGCCGTGGTTCGTGAGACGGCCGCATAACCTCCTCCACAGCGCCACGCACCACGGGCCCGAGTTCGAATTCAGATCGCGCGCCCACGAAACCCGCGCACCGCACACACGTAACCAAGCATGTAGGCACACACACACACTCTATGGAGAGTCATTTGTACCCATTTGTATCACGTTTGTGTGTGCTGTCTACGTATCTCTTCACTTGCAGAAACTACAGACTATCAATATATTGCAGCAACTCTTCATACATTTAAATTAATATTTTGTCATGAAAGCAGATCGCACAAAACGGTGTAAAGAAAAAAAAAGCCTCTTCACTTGCAGCAACAAAAAAGTTCCTCTTTGCTTGCAGAAAATACCAAATATAAATATATTGCAGCAACTATAACAGTATATTTATATTTATATATTGTAATATAAGCAGATCGCCCAAAACGGAAAGAGCAAACTGCGTACATAATTGCCGGAAAAAACAAAAGACCCTGTGGACTGTACCGTCATAGATTGAAAAAACAGGTTGTAAAGCACGGCGTTGCGCTCATTGAAATTACACATTCTGCACATTCCTTTGTCTTTTCTTCACTCGACATAATCGTCCAAAGAGTAGAAAAAGTCAAGTTTAATGCATTGCTTAAATAAATACACGTAGTTATAAAAATCGCTAATTTGTGAACAATTTTCAGATTTCACTCCAGATTTTGACACTTATTTAGTCCACAAGATCAGATTCTCAAATCCGACATAATATTTTGATTATATACTATAATTAGTCTACCGGGCGTAGTGGCGTGCGCCTGTAATCCGGCTACTCGGAGGCTTGGGTTGGAGGATCGTTTGAGGACGGGAGCTCTGCGCTGGGCCGCGCTATGAGAGGGTGTAGGCAGCCCGGAATCATGGCGAAACCCAATCCTCATCTGTGTAAGAGGCGACCAGGGTTGTGTCAGGAAGGGCATCCGGCGTAAAACCTATGCCAAATCAGTATGCGGATCAAAACGGATGATCTGCTGTGGCGACCCCTAATGGGAGCAGCCGAAAGACGAACAACAACATACTATAATTAGTCTGTGAGAGTAGATCGTGTTTCCAAATCAAGGCATGTTTGAATAGGCCGAACAAAATGGCGATTTAAATCCCCATCAAGGGAGAGCGAGGTGTCCGAGGATGTCCAAGGATGCATCTGATGAAGAATATAATTAAATAAGGCTGTTAATTATCTTCAAAAGGGGCGTTTTAAGAAACCCAAACATCCGATTTTCACTCAGACACTCCCTTGGAGTTCACTTAGTGTGCATGCAAAGTTTCAAGCTGCTAGGTTTCATGGTTTTGGAGTTATGGAGGAGACACACTGGCTCTCACACACACACACACACACACACACACAAACACACACAACACACACACACGCACACACGACATTTATTAGTACAGATATCATAGGCTGTTGAGTACTGGTTACTCAGTTGAAGGTGTGTCCAGGTGCCTTTTTAATAGTGCTGCGTTTATACCGTGCTATTGAAGACCACACTGTTTCCTCCACCTTGGCTATCCAGCTGGGTTGCCAAGTTAAAGCAGACCAAGCGATGCCGAATCATGTCCATTGTTTGCGAGTCAAAAAAGTCATCTGGTTTTGCTGTAACAAAATGTGGAAGAGAAAAGAAATGGAAAAGGTGGAATCAGGGAAACAGAATATTTTCTTCAATCAAACGATGAGTTTGTAAAAAGTGAGCTTGTATGAATCATTTCGTAAATTTATCATAACGGATTGCAACAATAAAACATTGTGTACTGATAGACTAGCTTATATGATAAGCACAGAAAGTTCATAGACTAGCTTATATGGCATTCCATGATCCATTTTTAATACTCAGGAAACATCCAAATTCCTTTTTTATTTTTTAATATATATATGTACAATGTCAGGGCTCATACAAGAGACATAGTGAGAGTGTGAGATTTGTCAGGATTCAAAGACATGTTCCATGTGTTGGAACAGATTTTTTTCCTTGTAAGAAAACAAACTATACAGTACGCCAAATAGCTTGGGGGGTGGGAAATTGATTCAGTAAAGTTTGGATCCCTTCGGGGAATGGGTTAGAAAGTGGTAGATGGAACCCAATGTAAGAAAATTTAGTTTCTGGAAATTGGCACAATAAACTGTGATTTAAATTATTTTCTTATTGCAATGAGTAACTTGGGAGAGAAACGAGGGGCTAATTGTATAAATGACACTGAAGAAGTCAACTGAGTGCCAAGCAACAATACCTGGTCAATCAAATCTGAACATGCTTCAAGAGGTACATACTGCTTCAACTGTAAGAAGTAATAACATTGTTACACACACACACACACACACACACACACACAAAATTGTATCGGCAATTCAATGAGAGCTCCTGAGCCTCATCATCAGCTATATCTTATATTCAAGCTGGTAAAGCTGGCCACTGCCTCAGAGTTCTCTGCAGGGTCAAGTCCTTCCTCTGCTGTCCCTAGCTTATACTGGTGTACAAGACATTCATCCAAACTTCCATGGAACATGGCTCTCCACTGTGGACCAACATTGTTGCTTCCCATCTTGCCCGCCTTGAGGCCGTGGAGTCTGAGGCCCTCCATGGCATTGGAATCTCACAGCATTAGACCGAGTTTCAGGTTCGGCTTCTCACTCACTCCAGGCAAGTTGGTGGCCATGCAGTCTTTTACCGGATTGATTGTGGTCATGCTCTGCCTTCTCTCTCACCTCTCTGCCAAACTCTGCTCCTTAAGGTCACACACATTTTACAGTCAAAACTAGCATCTATTACCTTGTTACCTTGAACAAGCCGAAGATAAATTCTTCATTCTTCAGCCGTCTTTACAGCCATTTTTCCCTGCTGTGCAGGGGTTAGCTTTTCTTGAGGCAATGTTTTATGGCCGGATGCCCTTCTGACGCCAACCCTGGGCGCCTCTTACGACACACAGGGATATGGTACACCTATTCTAACGGGGCATACACCGGGACCAGTACACTGGTACTCATTCGCCGACTCGAGGATGACAGGCTGAGTCAACCCCCTGGTGTTAATTCAGCAGCCAACGGGGCTTGAACTCTGGACCTTAGGATCCCAAGCCAGCCACACTAACCACTAAGCCAACACTAGGCTCAAGCCTAAGATAAATGCTCAACTCTATTCATTCATTCATCCCACTCATATCTCTCATGTGGACCCATATTCCCAAGTCTGTGGTCACATGCTCCTGCCTCGAGGACTTCAAGTCTGCCGCTCATTGTTAACTCATGGTCTCGATCAATTCTACTTTTGAGCTATACAACACCTGCTGAGACTCTTTTCCCATTTCAACCTGCAATTCCTCTCCTTATGCCGTGATGCATCCGTACGTTCTTGTCCACCCATTTCTCAACTTTTTATCTGTGACCCTTTACCATATGTTATTCTCCTCTTCCATGAATCTTGAAACATGTATTTCAAACAAGGTTAAACTATCCATTCTACTTCCTGACAGACAATGGGCGGAATATTTAAATTTAGGTCTGGGCAAAAAAAAACCCTTGAAATTATTTTTGCAAAACAAGAAAATGAGTATGCCAGCATATTTGTTACACGTTGAGAAGGATAGCTCATGTGCACACATACTCATGCAAACAAACAGATCAAGCAATTGCTAAAATATGCAACGATGCATCACCATGCAAAATCAACTATATGAAAAGATGAATGTGAAGTCAAAAGGCTCTGTTTTGTCTGCATTGCTACCATTTGAAATGGTAAATCAAGATCGTTATTATTGTCTACATCAGTGGTTTCCAAATGTTATGGATGTGCAGACCCTTACCTCCAGAGGTTTTTGTAGATCACCATGCAAGACTATTATAGAGACACACAGCCACTTGTGCAGAGCTTAGCATTGGTTGCTTCTATGGTGTGGTGAGTTGCTGCGTGCGATGCCGTTTGGTGGTGTGGGAGGCTAATGTTACTTTTTCCTGCTCGCGGACACATGCCGATGAATTTGCATACCCCAATGTGTCCACGGAATACAGTTTGGAAACCACTGGTGTAGATTTTGATGTGAAATGTAATTTTGACTTTGGTAAAGTTGATATATATTTCAATAAGCTGGGATAAACAGACAAGAAGATAAAGCACATATGTATGCACATGTGATTTTAACAAAGTTTGAGGGAGCGAGCACAATCAATGTGTATAAAGCAAAGTGCAACAGCAAACGCGTTCACTGCACTCACGCAGAGAGAATCGTCGTTTTCCACGCTGCCGTCGGCGTTTCCCTCCACCTGCTTTGCCTGGCGATTCGTCTTTGGCTCGGGGTTGCGCAGGGAGGCGAGCCGTCCCTCCGGAGCTGAAATGCGTTGGCACGTGGCGCGCCAGCCCCATTTGAGAGGCGAATGTGGCCGTGCACCCGTCGATGACACACTGCGGAGCATGTGGACGATTGGTTCACGCACCAGCTGGCTTGATAGCACAAATGCTCACGAACCAGTTCATATTGATGAGGAAATGATTGAATGAACAAGGGCTAAAAATGAAAGTGAACCTATGACGATATAAAACTCAACTCCATCTCACAAACGTAAGCTATTATAATCACACAGTGTACCAAATCCATTCCGTACATAATTTAGTCGACACCATCATGTATATATACTTCAAATGCAGGACATGAGAGCGATTAAGTCGGAGGATCCGCATATTAAAGAAAACTTGTTTCTCAAAATAGTCCACCAAAAGGATGCCTTATGCCTTGTCCATTGTTACCTTGCGTTTTCTACAGGTTTGTGCCTTGCCAGGATCATTCAAGGCTTTCGTCTTTGGACACTTCATCAGCACCTTTTGGCTATTTGACGTTGCTAGTTAATCTTGCCAGCAAGCCATTTTGTTACAGCTGTGCATTAAATCAATGTGACTTTCAGTGACAGTTTGAATCTTCGTGATGAACACACTCCTTCATTGGCTGTTTGAGCTCGGCCATCTGTGCTGAAGAATCTGGAGCCCCTGTTGTGGCAACTGATTCTGGCAGCGTGCCGAGGGCTAGGCTATAGCTTTATATATTTATATCTGTGATAATTCATTTGTCGCAAATAGCTTCATAGTCCGGCATCCACATGAAGCACTGTTGTCAATGGCCACATGGCACAAGTTTTGCCGTTGTTTATCCACGTTCAAATTACTCTACCAGTCTTACATATGTGTGCACCGTTCTTGCTCTGTGTACACCAACACACCTTTTGCTATGCGTTCATGCATGTCATCTTTAAGAAAGAACAGTTTTAAACACACCCTCCCACCTCTCTCCAAACACCCACCTGCCCTTTCTACCTCCCTGTTCCCAACTTCCTTTCCATTTTCAAGCTCCCACTCAACTTTTTCAAAATCCACACACTTCTTTTTTTGTACACATAGTTGAGGCTCGTGGAAGAGCGAGTACACTGAATGGATCAGGACGTAACAGACAAAAACAGGATGCAAATCACGCATGCATGTGGTGGACAAGATGGATACAGACGATGCATACCAAAGGAAACTCCAAGGAGGGAAAAATGGAAAATTGGAAGGAGGAGGGATTTGGATGGAGTTAACAAGGGTGGAAAAGGTCATGGTTTTGGATTTAGGATGATCTGAGATGGTGGTGAACAGCTGTCTTGAAGACCTGGAGGGAAGAATTAGATTGAAGAGGATGTGGAAGTTGGTTCCATAGGTAGGAAAAAGAGGAACTACTTCAACTCAGGATTACTGCTCACCTCCACTCATTCATTCTTCTTTCTCCCCAACTGTGGAACCACCTTCCATACTCTCTTCAATCCCATTCTTCCCTCCAGGTCTTCAAGACAGCTGTACAACACCATCTCAGATCGTCCCAAATCCAAAACCATGAACTTTTCTACCCTCGTTAGCCCCACCCCCAATCCCACCTTCTTTCAAATTTCCAGTTCCTTCCTGAGAGTTTCCTTCTATATCCATCTTGTCTACCCCATGCATCTTCTCCTGCCCTGCATTCCTCCCCATACCCATTGTTTGTCCAAGTCTGCTCCATCTTGGCCTTCAACTCTGCTGTTGGTGTTTCCCCACCTCTCTCAACTGTTCTTTTTGTCCTGTTGCTTCCTTATCCTTTCACTGTACTAGTACCAGCTCTTCCACGAGCCTTGACTATGTATGGGAAAAAAAGAAGAAGAAAAAAAAGGAATGACACGAACAGCACAAACCGCAGTGCACACAATTCTCCCATTGTGCTTTGCTGGCAGGAAATGTGTTATATGAAGATAGGTGACGTCACATTATAAAAAAAAACACATGGTACATTATATTTCTGAATGGGCATGTGTGGTGCGAATGCCAATCACAACAGTTATCCCTCTCAGCTCTGCCTACCTGGCCCCATTAGCCTTGAAGGTTCGGTTTAAACATGCCTTATGTGACAGTGGGTGGTGAGAAGAAAAGTACATTTGCAAACATTCCCTTCCCTACGCACCCCTCCTCCCTTTTCCTTGCCCTACCCAGATAAAAGGAAAACAGCCAGAGAAAGAAAATTCAGCTAAATTGTACCTTTGATAAAATGTATGACATGTTTAATTAATTGTCCAGTTGTCAGGTGTTTTCCGAAGTGTTTATTGTTTGTACCCTTGTTTGCATTGGCGTTTAAACTGAAACCAGCTTGAATAATTACATTCATGCCAGCAGACTAATTTCAAAGGTAATCATTTATTCTAATGTTGCATGCAGTGACTAAAGTCTGAGTTAAAGGTTCTACCGTAATTGAAGCACCGACTGATATACAGTATTTCCTTCACCGACATACGTCGTCACGGTCACAGATCACACCAACCCATTTAGTGAGCTGTTATGGTCATGTTGAGGCCAGGGAACATCCGAACAGCCATTCCGATTCAATACATGCAAATAATGAGTTCAACTGAATGAAACCACTGGGTTTTTTTTTTAAATCTCCGTTTCCGATAAAGTGGTTGTGCAGGCAGAATGTGTCGAACACCTTTGACTGTTCGCGAAGCTCAAGAGCATTTCATTCTCAAATGCGAGTCATTACCTTGAAAGGTTTGTCCCCACTGTGAGAAAGCACGTGTCGATGTAGCCAGCTCCGGCTGGATGAGGGCGTGTTGTACACCTTACAGCTTTTCCATAAACACACGTACACCTGGGACACAGACAAAGCAAGATGCTCAAAGGTAGTGACTCAAATGCAAGTTCAAGGCAAGTCAATGACTGGATGTTGAGTGCCTATGTAACAATGTCATTCTACTCAACATTATCGACAATATAGTACATTGAAATGCTTGTAAGCCAACCTTTTTGTGCTTCACAAGTTAATAGCTATAAATACTTCCTGATCTTCCTTTGTACGACTGCAACTATTGCGGTACGGCTGGGTTCGTGGGGATGGGTCCCTCCTATAAGGTATATGGTACTACCACTATGTCTCAGAAGTGGGTTCCCCTTCATCGGTCTTACTCCCCTCCTCCAAAATTTCTCCACGGTGCTTGCGACTCACTGCGTGCAGCATGGCCCTCCCAGGGGAGTCTGTTGGGGTCGGCGACGAGCAATCCGGTGGCAATCTCAGACTCCTGACCTGAGTTGGCCCAGCTGTAAATGGTTAACCACTGGGTGGTTGGTGCGAGACGCCACCGGCTCGGCAATTTCAGTGAGCACTGTGCCTCGCACTCTTCCAGGCAGATGGTCTTGCCCACCAAGCCAGTTGTGCAGATCCAATGTACTGGATCTGTGCGCTGGGTCGGCATTCGTCGCAGGGGACCACAAGTGAACCAATATTGGGATGGTTCACGGTCCCAAACTGCTACGGACGTCCACTCAGGTGATCTGGAGCTTCAGTCGATTGCCTCTCTGCGGTGGTGGTCAGCACCTGAAACGCGTTGGAGTGCGGAGGAATGGGGGGGGGAGGGGGTTGGACAATGGGCCAGGGCCCTTAAACCCTATTAGGGTAGACGCCGGTCCGGCGTCAACCCCTCCCCATGGTTCCACCTCCACCACCTTTTAACCCAAGTCTGTAGTTTGTAGCCAAGTTTGCCAATCTAAGTCTTGAAAGACTGCAAGTAAAAGCGTCACTGAGTGGAATTAGGAAGGGTGTTCCAAAGTCAAGAAAGAAGGTTGGGGAGAGAGGGAATGAAAAAGGAACAAACAAAAACACCCATGAAGTAATTGCAGTTACAGTGGACCTCAATGAATGAGAATCCAATACACAAATTTCTGTTCCTCACCATCCGACATTCACATTCAACCTTATTTAAATTGTAAACCTCAAAACATTGTTCCCTTACCTAAAGTAAGAAGCTTAACCTATAAGCAATTGACTGCTTTCCCAACTGCATGAATCAATAGCTGGGCACCACATTCTTCCACCACATCAATCAGAAAGCAAGGTTCCAATCCTTTCAGCCCAGAACCTCTCCAAATGGCAGATCCATAACCTTGGCCAGAGATCCACATTGATCAGTAGATGACCTACATCAATATATCCACAACCTCAGTTGCATCCAAGCAGTCAGTCAACCCATCAATGCATGCAACATCACGATTCAAACTTTACTCACGAGAAGATTTAATGTATCATCACACAGTATAACTCCCATCACACATTTCATGATATGGTAACATTAAACCATGCACGTCTTAACTTAAATATAACATGTTCACCACCCAGCACATACACGCTATTTCCCTCAAATCAAACTATTATTCAAATGTTCAAACAGGTATTTATAACGGCTTTTCTACATGCTGCACTGTCTCGTAGCAACCATTGAAAATGGTTCAAATATATATTTAAAAATAATAATATATATTTTTAATAATGTATTAATATATCTAATATAGAAAGCTCTTTCTAACTGCTGATTCACTGACTGACTAATATTAACGATCGGGACCTTCCGGGTGACGTAGAAAGCTGAAATTTTGCATACCGATGGACATCAAAGATGGACATATATATATTTTTATATTGTTGCGGTTATCGGAACCGCATGCATACAACAGATAGTGTCCCAAGACAGTTATTCCATTATTATACGTGTTGATAGTCCCCTTCCTTTTGTTTAGCGGGACAACAAGGGAGTGCGTTGAGATGATCTAATAGCTAGGGTTGCTTAACTCATTTTCTCCTTCATTTCATCCCTACTCTTCTTCTTTTCTGATTGTTCCTGAGGTAAATCAGCCACGTGCGCCTTCGCTGTAAGGTGGGGCCTCGT
>CM068956.1:138529853-138543389 GCA_035128595.1 Eptatretus atami
TATCTTTCCTCGCCTGCTTGTAAATAAATTATTATTTTTAGGAATGTTCCCTGCTCGTTTTTGTCTTTTCTTCCATTGATCCAGCATGGTCCGAATCCTACTTTAGCAGGGACTTTATTCCAAACGATCATTTCCTTTTAGCCGGTACGTCCTTGGTGTAGAGAGATTGTATATCTCCCAAAAAGCCCCCCTAAAAAAAGGAAAAAATTCACCCCCACCCCATTATTGTTAGCAGAATTACCTTTTAAAAAATCAAAAGTAAAGAAAGAGCCAAAGGCATTCATTATAGAGTATTCTTAACAGCTGCAGCTCTTGCCAAAGCATGTAGCCTCTTTCAGTTGACACGGCTGAGAAAACTGGCTTTTTATTGCCATTGTAAAACCTTGAACCAAGAGAAGCCCGATCGTAAATCAACCCTGAGCCAAGGAAGCTCGGTCATAAACCAGCCTCGAGCCAAAGGAATCTCGATCATAAATCAGTGCCATTTGACACAGCACAACAGCTGCTTTACTTTCCAAAGAGTGGAATAAGGAAAGGAGTAAAGGCTCTTAAAAAATAAGCCGTCTTCCTGGCGCCCTGGCCGGATAATGACCAACCAGATGGCTTTTAGAGCCCAAAGGGAGGAAATCAGCACCAGGCCTTTCCACCTTGGAGGAAATTGATCCTTGGGAAACAAAGTCTCAATAGAAAGCAGTGATGGGAGCTGGGCCAATCTTGAAACCAGATGGTCCCACAAGGGCAGGGAAATTGTATATAAGGCAAGCCAGAGTGCCAAGCCAGCAGAGTTAGATTGAGCTGGACTACTTGGGTATTCTGTGTCTCTCTATATCTCTCCATGTATACATGTTGGTGTGAATTAAAAGGCTCTTCTCTACCAAGACCATACGTGTGGACAGCGCTCGATTTCAATCAGCACGCTACAGTGGTCTCAACATTTGGCGTAGTCGGCAGGATAAGACGGACCAAGGAGGAAAGCGAGACTGCCCTGGTGAGACAAGGAGGACAGAAGCCGGCCGGCTTAAAGATAAGGTAAGAAAACTGCCTCTTTCTCCGCACCAGGGCATACAAGTTCGCTGCTCTTTGTGATCTGTCCTTATCTTAAAAGAACAAGGGGAGAAGGAGCTTTTTTTTTTCACATCAAAGGGGTACCCCTGGAAGGTTAAGGGTCCATTGCGAGGTTGAGGGAAACCCAGGAAGGGGCAACTCAACACCTCGGGGACAAGGTCCAAACGGGAATTCCGTTGGGAGATTGAGGGTGCGGGAGGTGTGCCAGGGAGTGGAGGGTCCGTGGAAAGGTGTGAAAGACGCCTGACCCAGCCCGAGATCACCCCAGGCGGGAAACACTGTCCCGACCTAAGAAATACTCCAGGAAGGATCAAGGGAAATGGGGAATAAGTTTGTGAAACCAAAGTCGGATAAAAATGCACCGCCCACGATACCGTGGCGGGAAATGATGTATGAAAAATATGGAGTTAAGTCATGTACTCAATTGGCATTGTGGTATAAGTGGACAAAACAGGACGCACACCCATTCCCGAGATGGGGTTCCTTAAGAGCAGAAATTATAGATAACTTATCATGCCGATTAGAACAACGGACAAGTGATAAGTTAGAACCAGAGCCAGACCTTGAAGCTTGCAAATTATGGAGGAAGAGGTCCTCCAAGTAAGTGAAGTGGCTAGAAATTTGGTAAAGCGGAAACTGTTGGAATTAGAAACACAGGTTAAAGGATTGCCACAAGGGATTGGATTATTCCCGCCCCTGTAACTGCCTCTGAAATGGTGGTACAAGGGCGGGAAGCTCAGGGAAGTAATGCAAGTAATCCATCTGCATATGTTAATAACACACCAAGTTTGTATCCGAACCTGGAGGTACGGGTTGATGGCCACAGCCTCTGCCTTCCCGGTTCAGAAATAACTCCGGGGGACCAGGGGAGTGCAAGCTCAGTCAGTGTACCGACCGTTTAAAGAAAGCGAATTAAGATCAATGAAGGAAAGAGTGTTAGATCTGGGAAGAGATGCAGGAGCAGTAAAGGGATTAATAACACAGTGGTTGAGGCACACCGCGCACGCATAACGACATTGGGGTGTTATGTCAAGCCGTGTTGTCTCCATATGTGTGGAAGAAAGCTAGGGAAGGTGCTGAATGGACAGCGACGAACCAGCAGGATGCACCGACGCAGATCGGCAAAATAAGCGACGGCGCCTGTATGATGAGATTGAAACAGCGTTGCGACCGCCAGCACTAGATTGGGATAAGATTTATGAAACAAAGCAACGTCAAGGAGAACGGGCATCCAATTCATGGATAGATTAACGCAGGCACTCTTACAATATGGGGGTTTTCAAGTTGAGGGAGACATACCCAGCGAACATTGACAAACTTCGTAATGGAAGGGCTCAGGCCTCAAATTAGGAAGCAATTAAAGTATTGTCTGTTAGGTTGGCAGGGCAAAGGGGCAAGTGAGATTTGTATAGCGGCTGATCAATGTTTGACCGAGCGGAAGAAAGGGAGAACGCAAAGACAAAAATTAAAGACGAAGTGTTGCAGATGGTGTTGTTAGACAAAGCAGCAGAAAAAAGAAATGAAAGGATTGGAGAAAGTGGAACTGGAGGAAGATACACAGACTCGGAAGAGGATGCGGCCAGACAATGGGGACGGCTAAGAAGAGTTCTGCAAAGACCCCCCCAGCAGCACAGGATGAACGGCCCAAGAGAGGAGTGGAAGAAACAAAAGTTGGACACAACGCCACCACAGACCCGCTCAAGAACTGCAGCAGGCCAAGGGCAGGTACAACCAACAGCGCCGCAAGTATGTTTCCAGTGCGGACAACCAGGACATTGGAAAGGATTGCCCAGAAAGAAGACGATCGGGGTTCCAGCAGGAAGGAGGATCAAACCAACCGCAGGATGGTAGGTCATATTGACAGACCGCGGGTGGCCTCGTGTGCAAGGAGCGATGCTGACATTAACACCAACAGAAGAGCCGACCTACATCTGGATGTCTCAGTAAGAAACTTTCCTTTTTAGTTGACACGGGAGCCACTCACTCTACTATTGCAGCCAAAGAGCTGCCAGGGTAGAAAAATCCAATGCTAATGTACAAGTAGTAGGGTTAGGGGTAAGATACAGACATTAAGTGCAACGACACAATACCAGTAAGATGTGGACCTTTGCAGGAAAAACATGCTTTCCTTCTCACAACCACTACACCGTGAATCTGTTAGGCAGAGACTTGTTGTGTAAGTTGGATGTACGATAGCATGCACAAATAAAGGGGTTTTTGTTGATATTCCCCGGGATAAAACACATTCAGCAATGATATTTGATGACACCGCACCCAGTTGCCTATTGGTGGAGGCTGCCAAGACAGCCGATTAGTGATGTTTTGATATGTTTAAATGCAATTTTAGCCGAAAGTAAGGATATGCAAATGTGGCTAGACAATGCACAAGTAATGACACACACCTACTATGATCCCCCACATTGTACAATCTATTATGATGCGAATGGAAATGATGTTGAATTTGCGGAGAAAATTGCTCCGCGTCTGGAAACACGCAACGATTACTGATTGCCGTTTAATGATTGGTAAGGAAGGTGTTGCAATGGAGGTTAAGCTCACGGAAACCCAAAGGCAATTGATAAAATACCCGCCGGAGCGACCTCACATGTGACAATAACTACGGCAAAGGGTATCACCCGAAGGATTTGGGTTTATGGTTTATCGCCTGCAGGGGCAGTAGTGACCTGCACAACAACAGTGTTGCATTGGCAAGTGCATAAGCTAGCGAATGATGAAGGGTGGATTGTGTATTTTCAGGAACAGATGTTACGAGACTGGTGGAGGAGGTTAATCTACCACCTAAGCGCGAGATGATGATGGAAATGGCAATGAACAGGAAACAAAGAAAGTTTGATCGGAAAGGTCCCACAAGAACTGTGGACCCGACATGACAATGATGTGGGCCGTATCATGGGGCAACGCCCCTAGTGGTTAAACTCAAATCTGGAATGCCTTGGCCAATGTGCGTCAAATCCCCTCCTCGAAAGAGGCTGAGCCGGGATAGCACCATAATTGAATCTTTAAAGGACAAGGTATAATTGTAGAAGTTCAAGCCCATGCAACACGCCTATACTGCCCAGTGAAAAAGCCACAGAAGAATAAGTGGAGATTTGTCCAGGACTTACGGGAAGTAAATGAGGTGATTCAAAGTGTCACCTGTGGACCGAGTGCAAGAGGGTTGACTAACGTCTATACCTCAACCTAAGCTCCATTGCCACAATTTCTAACCATCTCTGTTCATACGATTTTATCTTCCTGCGCATATGTTCCTTTTCTCCGTAGCCCATACCATTCATCACTATCATGCTCGTGATGACTCGGCCTATGTTCAAACTTTTGGCGATCTGTTTATGTCACTGCACATAGCGACCAGGTGCCGGTTCAATAGTACGAGTCGGCATGGCGGGTCTTTGTACACAACACAGGGTTCGCTTGCATAAAATCAGAGTCCCTCTAACTATTAGCCTGTTTTCACCCCTTTGCTCAAATAAAGAGATTCCAAAAGTATTATATCGGTCTCTACGCATGGATACCACTCAGCGCGGCCTTCAGAAATCCAGTTCTGGACGTACTTTCTGGCTAAATTAAGTGCGCCTCCCAAACTCATATAGGCAGCGTGTGCAAACATGACTACGGGCCCAGACAGGGCTGCTTATGGCATTGGCAAGGAGAAGGCCACAGGAACAAATATAAGGAATAGCTGCATTAGTGCGAGACAGAGAGGTATAAGTACCTGGGACACCTAATTTGCACGACGATGAGGCAGGATTGCGACAAATGGAGGGAAAATACTAATTGGCGAGAGGCCCCCCGCCCACCCCTCAGCACTATAAGGAAAGATATGTGACGGCGATGTCTCTCAGGTAACAGGGT
Source organism: Eptatretus atami (assembly GCA_035128595.1). Lineage (NCBI taxonomy): Eukaryota > Metazoa > Chordata > Myxini > Myxiniformes > Myxinidae > Eptatretus > Eptatretus atami. Next base: position 138,534,792 of record CM068956.1, read on the forward strand.
CAATCCTACTCGTCTATGACAGTGGTGTTCGGGTCGAGTATTTATGCAATTTCTCTGCACGCGTAAGGAACAATGCTATGGTAGGACCGGGAGCTAATATAACTAGCCAATGTATGGTGACTGATAAGAATGGGACAGGTTTTTACCTCAGCTTAAATACCAAAACACTCTCAATCGGCACCCAGCTAATTTGGGCCTACCTCAGACTACCTGAAAGAAACCATTTTTATGTCTTCTCAAATTCTCCACCGAAACTAAAGGACGGCCACACAGCTGTGTTTTGAAACACGAATCTACGTCAAGCGGAGCGACACACGCCACCTCGACCATGCATTATTTATTCTCCAACCGAAGGCTGGCACCCACTCAAGACCGTGGCCTATCGTCCCCTATACTGAGTTTGACAAGCATGGCCGGTCAGTCCCAGTTACCGCAGTTAAGGCGTAACGATTATATCAACATCCACACTAGAGACCGTACGGCAATCCCACATCCTCTCTCTACGCGCTAGAAGGTACCCTTTCACTGCAGTTTGGCGGACTTTATTTAACCTCAGAGAGACCAGCAAACAAACAACGATTTCAAAACCCAAACCACCGTCGCCTGGTTGCGATTGTTCGAGTACACGAGTCTGCCTGCTAACAAGCCAAAGCCTCGAACCTAGACCACGTATCTTGCCAAGGCAGATGCAACGTTCTCTCCATATCTGGCTCCCGCGCGATGCGGCCAAAACTGAGAGAAGTAAGACGCCCGCGATCCTCACGATATAGCACAGGAGGCAATACCCAAAGCAAGTATCACCACACACCGTTGCCCCTTCCAGGATCTAGAGAGGATCAACCCGTTTAGAATCGACCCCAGACCTTCACCTTGTTATTCCGCATGCGCTCTCGGTCCCTATCGTGCCAGGTACCTATAGATATCGGGCCGGGGAAGGCAAATCGCCAGGGACTAATCGGTCCGTGTGCAGCCGAGTCCCGTGAGAGGCTATCTATTAGCCGATACCCCTGCCTTCACGACGTTTTGTCGTTGCACCAGAGGCGGAGGGTTGTGTTGCCTATAAGAGGTCATGCTGAATATTGTCATGGCTGCATACGTTCTCGAGGAGAGTATATATCCACGCGTGATGCAAATCATCAGCTTTTGGTGTAGATCACCACTGATCCACAAGTGCGAGATATATGTGGAAAATGAAAAAGGACTTCCTTCACCTCCTGTGACCACCACTAAAAATATGGTGAACTTAGTTTCTAGAAATAGTTACAAAGAGTCCTATAATCTCAGCGCCAAGGCGGAAGTTTGAGGGTTATTTCAAAGTGCCAGTGCAACACCAGAAACTGGCTTATCGCGGGTGATATTAGACCAACTGGAAATCGCCTAAGCGAGACCGAAAAGCGGCCAAGAAGTGAGAGTGCGGCCTGGCCCACGAGGCCTATCCCTTCTGTATATGCCAAGCCACACTACCAACCCGCGACACAAAGTAAGCTGCAGTCAGTATACTTAGTAATAATTAGACATAATTCACAAACTGCAGCATTCGCTAATATGATCAATTAACCACATGGCTATAGTTGCAGAACGAACAGTGAAGATTGAAGACAGAGCTAATGTTCAATAAAATGCATGAGGGACGGCGGAAGTCATAGCGCCCATACATGGGAGATCCACTCATAGCGTGAGTGCAACAGCAGGGCCTCAGTTTGAATGATCTGTGTGCAAGTAGGGAGGACATGCGTAGAGCAGGTACACCAGTAGATTCCTGCGTTAAATGGCCAAACCAATGGATAGTTGGGAAAACTACGCAGAAAGAGGGTTCCGTAAAAGCTGTCCAAGGTATTGTCAATCAGCATAGACCCACTAAAACAAAGAAAGAGGGAGAACAAATCATAATAAGTGCAACCGGGAGCCCATTCACAGCCTCATATGGAGGACAACTGCACCTAATTTGTGCACCTACAAATAGGACTTGTTTTCTACAGAAGGAACACACTGCCCCTATACCCCAAAATCACATAGGGCCAGGAGGTTCAGACATAGTGTTCTGTCACGTGGAGACGAGTTGTTCACATCCAAAATGACGAAGGCAATTACCCCAAATGTCAAGCAAGGCTGTGATGGCTCCAAGCTACCTGTGTTTTATGTCGTCGAAAGGGATCAGAACCTGACTAAACAACCAACTTATATTATACGCCCGAATTCTGCGCTTCCCTCTATTTCTCGTGTCAAATTATAGACGATTGTCCCCGAGCTCAGCAATTTCCAGGGGGCGCAACACTTTACGGCCTGACAGGACAGTGAACCAAAACGAGCAGGCAATTCTCTCTCGACCATGCACTGGAAACTTAAAACAAAGAATTACTACTTCCGTAATGTTGTGTGTGTTACGCTCACCCCCGACTAAGTCACATACAAGTGCGCTGGGATAGAAAAGCGAACATTTATCTCACGCTGAAATGCTACTAAAGGCGGAATCAAGTCCCGGCACAAAATATCATTAATCTAAGTTGTCAGAAAATATGCGGTGGTTTAGTACAGTTGCGGACCACCAATCGTCTAAATTTAGCCGCTTGGCCATCCGAATATTCTGAGTACCTACCTAAACCGCGTAATCCATACAGTATATGACACCGTAAAAACTAGAGTATGACATTGCCGATCTCTATGTCTAAATACCTACCGTTGGCGGAGAAGGCTCCCGAGCGGCCTAGTCCCGTGTGCATCAGCTAATGTAGCTAGCTGAGTTGGTCGCTCCCCCCCGTGTCAACAAAACACGGAAAAGTCTCATATACAATCGGCCATGTATAGACACATGCCCGAGAAATATGTCATACCTGGTATACTGGGAGCATCTCGATCGTATACTGTGTTCTGACAATATTTTGGCTGATAACCAGCCCAGCATTCGCAGGATCGCTCCGTTCGCAAGCGGCGAAAACGAGCCAACTACCACGACGGTCTCGACCCTCAAGAGTGTAAATTACACAGAGCCGCCCCCTTAACCCCACCACACGCCCGACGCTGAGGTGTGAACAAGAATCCTCCTTGCCGGACCCGACACGCGATTCACCAGCCCGGCGAGACCGTAACGTTCCTGAGTATAACTTCCCTTTCTGGGCCAATCCCTTTTCCAAACTGATCCCATGGACCTTGCACATCACCAACTTAAGAGCCCAACAACCCATAAACCATTGCCGGCGCTAGCGATATGGTTTGGATACCCTGCCTGGACCCTGCAGGTTCTTGAGAAGAACACACACGTCTGTGCGATCCAGGCAAGCTTGTGTCCAACTTTTTGTTTCTTTTTCATCCACTCCCTATCATCCTTATCACAAACGACACAATTATGACTGGGATTCACTTCCACCCGAGTAGAACAAGCGCCATGTCTTGCGACGCAAACTCCTTCTTAAAAGGACGACACTTCGTCGGCCGCACTCGTGCCGAACTGTGGCAACTAATACCTGCAGCTGCACCCCAATCTCCCCCCTTACCTCCAACCTCCCTCTTTTCCTCTCGTGGTATAGCGCTTGCAACAAACACCATCTGCAACAGCTTCGTCTTAATTTTTGCTTTGCGTCTCTCCTTTCCGCGCGGGGGCTCGAAACCCATGCGATCAGCCGCCATAACGCCGACTCAAAAGGCCATCAAACACTATGGTGCGCGAGGGTAAGCCGCCGCTTAGAATACACCCGTTCCACAGCCCCCAACACTATGACTACAACATACTTAATACTTGTGCATACCACTACACCATGAAGAGGAGGACCTCGAAGCAGTCGGATCAACAAAAAGTTATTCACAGATCAAACCACCTGGTTCAACCTGCGACTAATGGACTTGTAATTCCCCTTCCCCACTTGTTGCGAACAATTCGGACCATCCCAATGTCTACGGTAAAGTGGCCCTTAGTTTTACAAAATATACGCTAATGCCAATGCAGTCATGCGATGAATCATAGATGCAACGGTGAAAAACTTCCCACTAGAGCAAAGCGGGTAGAAGCCTATTGTACATGTATCCAGACCTCCAGAGACTAGACCACAAATCCTACCTCTCATTCCCTAGAGTAACTGCGACACCCTGCATCTGTCCATTATCTAGAAGGGCCGCCGAATCCCGCATCCTTGGCAGCCGAATCTGCTCACACCCGGGCCCTCACCGATCCTGCTGGCTCTATGCGGACAACGAGAACCGTCCAAAACAAAATATCCGCCCCGGAAACTGTTCGGTGTGTTCACAGCTCCCCCTTTCTTCCACACCATAACGAGCACCCGGCTTGACTGACCACGCCGCCCCACTTCGTTCCGGACCCTGTTGCCCACCACACCACTTGCAAGAACTCACGGAGCTTCTTCACTGTCCCTGACCCCTCTTCTCTTCTCGCTTTCTAAGCCACCGTTCCCTTGTCACTCTCCCCTCCTTCTCCCCGCTCTTTCCCCGGTCGGGCCACACTGACGCGCGTTGGCAACCCGCCACCACGCCATGGACTATGCTCCGAGCCGGAAGTTACAAATTTTCTATGACCTCCCGTGGACGCACGACGCATAGGAAGGCACTAGGTTTCTTACACCTAAACGTCACCGAGAGAGTGCCATTCAGCGTCGCTACAAGCACGAGGGTCATGAACCAAGACATTCACACAATCTGAGACTCAAGTAATAGAATTTAACCCAAGCTCAAATTGGCCTGACGCTACCCCTTTTCCCCTTCCCGCAACCGGCGACTAGCACGGGGGTCATATCTAGTCCTCCTCCCCTGTATCTCGCACTTCCCATTTCGCTTCCCACTTCCGCCTTCCTTCCTTCCCTCCTCTCTCCGCTCCAGGGTCGATCAATTACTGCATTGGCCATTCCGGGTACTTCAATTCCTCTAACTTTCGCTCTTCGCCCTTCGAATCGCGCATGTCGCTTGTCCCTCCCCCGCCCCGTACTCCTCCTCCACATTCTCCATTCTTCCACGTCCACTAGCGGCCCTTTTATCCGCTTGGTTTCCCCCTTAAACCTCCACTTTCCCTGACTTCCACGGACATTCCTGTGCCCGGTCCGCTGGTAAACTCGGCGGCAGGCGTCTTCCTTCACACCTTCCCAAGGACCCTCAACACCCCCTGACAACCTCCCGCACCTCAATCCTCCAACAAAATATAACCGCTAGACACAGGACACCAGAGTGAGCTTTGACTTGCGCACCTTACCGGGTTCCCTCGAAACCGCCACGGGCGAAAGCGAGCGAACCCTAGACCATACAAGAGGGTAACCCCTTTGCATGAGCGTGAAACAAAAAAAACACTACCTTCTTCCCCGCTTCATGGATCTTTAAATTTAGAGACAAGGCATACAAACAAAGAGGCAGGAGACCTTGTATGCCCAGCGAGAAGAGAGGCAGTTCTACGGCGTTACTCTAAATGCCGGCCCGGCTCTGCATCCCTATTGTACTCACCAAGAGCAGTCGTACCCCCCGCTTCCCTCCTTGGTCCGCTCATTAATCCCCACTCCGAGACAAGACTGACGCCAACTAACTGCAGCACCAAATTTCACTCATGCCATAAACATGTAGAGAGTGCTGATTTGATTAATATATTCGTACTGACGCTGGTATCCAGCACAGACAGGGGGAGGGACCTGGCTTGGTCAGAACGCACTTAGGGAAAAGCAACCCATGCCAGTCTACTATTCTAAATATTACACACATCGTGTGAGATGTAAGTTCGATGCTCATAAAAGCGCCGAAAATAATGAACACATCCCATACCTTGTAAAAAATCGAAGCACAAATAAACCTGTGCGTTGAAACCGTCAAGGCAAAAGATCCCCTGAAAATTGGTACATGAAATTTTGAGGTGATGCGGGCCACAAGAGCAGGCAAAATCTCGACCGAGTGGCTACCAGTGGGATGACAGATAAGGGCAGCTCAATCCTATGCTGGGGCTTGGCACTCTTGGCGCCCTTCTTTTATATCCAATTCCTGCCCCACTTGTGGGACCATTGGGTTTTATCCAATGAGGGTGAGTTGCGACTATTACCCCAGCTCCCATCCTGCTTCTATTGAAGGCACCATGAGTCGGATCACTTGACCGAACTCAAGGATCCACCCTTTCCTCCTAAGCATGCAAAGCGTCTTTTTAGTTGCTGATCCCTCACCTAGTGACAGGAGTCGAACCCTTACGTAGAGCCAAATTGCACGAACGTTGGAAAGTGGTTTTCATTAACATGACTGGCGACCAGGGCACTGTCCAGGATGATGAAGAGGCGTGTATGCAAAAGTGCAAGGGAATATATTAATCTTCACGCATCATTGGAGAAACACCTGGCTAACCACTCACGACGAAGGATCAAACAAAACAAAGGGCTCGACCGACTGGTAGCTATCATGCGGACAACGGTTATGAGCCAAAACCGTATCGCCCTGGATATGCTGCGCAGAAAAGGGAGGCCTTGTGCGGCATAGGGGCAGAGTGCTGCACATACATCCCAGAAATCGGAAGAACATCGACAATTTGGCCAACAAAATAAAGGCCGAAGGTGCAAAATTACATAATTTTAACCAAGGGATTGGTCAGATGGGATCTTGGTTTGATGGAATATTGGCATGGTAAGGGAGCTGGATAATCCATTGGTTGTTCATTGGGCTCATGATCTTCGTAGCTGTGGTCGTTGTCATCACTTGTATTAAAGGTCTAATCAGAGTGCGTGAGACGATGTCCTCCGCAGCAAAGAAGCAACAAAACAAAAACAAAGATAGGACCTGGAAGGCCTGCTGTGATTGCTGTGGTCGAGCCGCTGCCAGCACTTCCACCGTCTCTACCCTCCCCGATAATTCACTTCTTCTCTCTCCCCCAACCATAGAACCTGAAATATACTGTGAACTTAATGGACTGTTGACCCACTGCTCACATCTCACATTGGATGATGTCTCGAATTGCTTGCGCCAATAGAGGGCATGGAAGAAAACTATATACACCACTGCCGTTGTTTGGCAAATACTCTGGGATTTTGTACTTTCTATATAATACTCTGGGTTTTGTACTTTCTTAAAATACTCTGGGATTTTGTACTTTCTTATAATACTCTGGGATTTTGTACTTTCTTAAAATACTCTGGATTTTGTACTTTCTTATTTTACTCTGGGATTTTGTACTTTCTTATTGTACTATGGAATTTCGTACTCTGGCTTGCAGTTAGCTAAATATATTCTTACTTGTTGTTCATAAAGAACATAGTTAGCCAAAATATTCTTACTTGTTGTTCGAACGAACCCATGTTAGTTAAATATATATATTACAATCTTTTTGTGCATAAAGTAACTTTGTGAGAGCCGCTTTTGGAAAGTAACTTTGCTTCCTCAGGACCTATGCCTAAGTCATAATCGTTGAAATGTATCCACTGTTCCACTGAGGTGGGCGTTGGTGCCGGTTAGGGGGGTAGAGAGGGGGCTTTTCTATAAGGTTAGAAGGTGCAGAGGAGCCTCCGTGACGTCTGGGCCACTTGGAGCTGACCATAAGTGGACCACCTGTAGAAAAAATCCTGCCTGCGTCCTACCGGTCCATGGATGCCCCATCTCTCAATTTATTATGTAACTTTGTTTCTTTACACATATGTTCCAAAGTAACAAGAGGAGCGATTGTAGAGAGATTGTATATCTCCCAAAGCTGAGAATAGCCATTTGTTAGCAGAATTACCTTTTAAAAAATCAAAAGTAAAAGAAAGAGCCAAAGCATTCATTATAGAGTATTCTTAACAGCTGCAGCTCTTGCCAAAGCATGTAGCCTCTTTCAGTTGACACGGCTGAGAAACTGGCTTTATTGCCATTGTAAAACTTGAACCAAAGAAGCCCGATCGTAAAATCAACCTGAGCCAAGGAAGCTCGTCATACCAGCCTCGAGCCAAAGGAATCTCGATCATAAATCAGTGCCATTTGACACAGCACAACAGCTGCTTTTACTTCCAAAGAGTGGAATAAGGAAAGGAAGGTAAAGGCTCTTAAAAAAAGCCGTCTTCCTGCGCCCTGGCCGATAATGACAAACCAGATGGCTTTTAGAGCCCAGGGAGGAAACAGCACCAGCCTTTCCACCTTGGAGGAAATTGATCCTTGGGAAACAAAGTCTCAATAGAAGCAGTGATGGGAGCTGGGCCAATCTTGAAACCAGATGGTCCCACAAGGGGCAGGGAAATTGTATATAAGGCAAGCCAGAGTGCCAAGCCACAGAGTTAGATTGAGCTGGACTACTGTGGGTATTCTGTGTCCCTCTATAATCTCTCCATGTATCAATGTTTGGTGTGAATTAAAAGGCTCTCTCTACACTGACCATACGTGTGGACAGCGCTCGATTTCAATCAGCACGCTACAGTGGTCTCAACACTTGGCAGTGTTGCTCGGCTGCATCCGATCCGGAAAAGCGATCCGATCCGGTAGAGTAATCCGGTTCGGACAAGGCGTACTGAGGGCGTGTTCCCCGGTAATTAAATCACGTGATTAATTAGGTAATTAACCCATAGACGGGAGGACCCGAGGTCACGCGGTTGAGTTATTGGTGTCCACGGTCGGATAAGCGACCCGCCCTGTCACGGAATTATCCGTGTGCGACGGCCTACAATTCCGGAG
>CM068956.1:138567973-138579094 GCA_035128595.1 Eptatretus atami
CGATCGACTTTATGAGGAGGTCATCGACAGTTCATCCGGAGTCCAGTCTCGGAGCCTCTGACTGTCCTTACTCACTGCACGACTCGACACGTCTTGTGATCCCATCGATCCACCTGCGGAGCCCAACACCCCGATTTGGCCTCATCTGGTGAACAGGCCAGCCCTGGATTTGTATACTGGACCTTGTGAGAACAAGGACCAGCTCGAAGTCATTTTGTGGGCCAGGCATTCGGTGCTGGAGGAGTGTGGGAGGTGGCAATTATTTATATAATCCTAGCCACCTGGGTTTAGTTGATTAGGTAAGAGCTGATTGGCTAGAGTTCACACACACATTTGTATACTGGACCAGCTGGAACACACCATAGATCTTTCGCTCTTGTGCCCTCGACCTTACGGGGGCTGGACGCGCCGCGGCATGCGTGAGCGGTGCCGGGAAAAGGAGTACGAGCGCCATCTTGCCACACAGCCTGCTCGAGCTTGGGCGCTCAAATCCGTTGACATCGGCTTCTCACGAGCCGCATTCGTGCCTTCGACACTTTTCCTCTCGTCCATGAGGCACTACCAAGTACTCCGTGTCTTGTCTGCATGTTGTCTGCATGTTGTCTAAGGTTTATTTCGCTAGGGCCCCCTTCGAAACCCGTATCCCTAGCTCCCTAGTTAAGAGCGGGTTATAGATGAATGATAACGTTCGTGAATGCTTTGCTTGTGTTGTGTTTCCCCGATGTGTCCCCAATAAATCTGGCTGATTCATATGAAAGTTGCCGCCTTGAGTTTATTCGTGCCGTGCTGAGGAACAATCCACTCGATTTGTATTTAAAACCAAACGGGCTACGGACTGGCAGACTTCGCTCGGTCTCTGACAAACCCAGTCTGTAACCGGGGTCTATTTCCCCAACTGGTAAGGCCCAGGTGTACTTTGGTATCGCGATCCGAGGCGCGTGGCTCGAGACCTGTGCCGAACTAGCCGGCGTTATAACCCCGGAGACGGCGGTGCTGTTAAGTGACGCCGAATCTTCAACATTTGGCTGTCAAGAGTAGGGTGCGAAACCCGCCACCGTCGAATCCATAACAATATAACAACTAGATTGTATTCATAGAATACTTACCCTGCGCAGTCAACGGTTTTGGAGATATCGAGGTGCAATGTTTTTTGGTTTTTCCAAGATGGCGTCTGTGCCACATGACCTATGACATCATGATTATCATTAAAATATTCTATAGGAGGCGGTGCTCCTATGGTGATAATTTTGTCTTCATCAGTCCAACATTTGCTGAGAAAAAAAAATTCATAATGATCGGATAAGTGTACTTGTCAAATTATGACTTCATAAAGGAGGCACCGATGACATCATCATTAACATATCCTATTCCCCATGGAGAGTAGTTGACAATGAGCCAGGTCTCAATTTTTTTCATGGAGTGGTTTCAGAGATGGGCAGTTCCATAATTTCGGACGTACATTTTGGACACATTATTAAGATACCACAGACGCAAAGATTGAGAATATGAAACTTTTATTTGGCCATGATATGACAAGTGTTTAGTAGAAAACAAGTGACAATGAAAAAATAGTGTCAACACCTTAATGACCTTGGAATGATTAAAAAAAATACCATGTGTTCGGACGTACACAGAAAAAATGAATTTTCTGACTTCATAAGTTCAATTAAAAATTTCTGTGAAGTGTGCAGATTTTTTCAAAAAAAGTGCATTTATAATTTACAATTTTTGAACAGCTTGTACAATTCCCTTCAAAATGATATATAATTTGTGCTGATAATTTCATTTTGAAATATTGACTTCCTGGTTGACAAATTTATGGAACTGCCCAGATATAGAGGTGCGAAGTTTTTCCAAGATGGCGCCTGGTACCACATGACCGATGGCGTCATAATTATCATTACCATATTTTACAGGAAGAGTGCTCCAATGGTGAAAATTTCATGTCATTCGGACCAAGAATTGCAGAGAAATAAAATTCATAATGATCGAATCGAGCATTGTACTTGTCGAATTATGACATCATAATTAAGGGACAGATGACCTCATTATTAACATATCTTATTCCCCAAGGGGAGTACTTGACAATAAGCCATGTTTAAATTTTTTCCACGGAATGGTTTCGGAGATAGAGGTCAAACTTTTTTCGATTTTTTTTTCCCCAAGATGTTCTTGTACCACGTGACCTATGACATAATTATCATTACAAAAATTCGACAGGAGCCATTCGTATTCTGAAAATTTTGTGTCCATCGGACTAACAGTTGCAGAGGAATTTTTTTTTCATACTAATCAGATCAAGCGTTGTACTTGTCGAATTATGATATTATAATGAAGGCACCGATGACATCATCATCAACATGTCTTCTTCCCCATTTGGAGTACTTAACAATGAGCCATGTTTCAATTTTTTTTCCATAGAGCGGTTTGGGAGATAGAGGTGTAACATTTTTCCAAGATGGTGTCCATTCCACATGACCTATGACATCATAATTATGAATAAAAAAAATTCTATAGGCGGACGCACTCCTCTGGTAAAATTTTGTGTCAATCGGAACAACGGTTGCCAAAAAAATGAATTGTAAAAATGTAGGTACGTACGCAAAGGAATGCCTAACCCTGCTTTTTGCTTCGCGAGCTCAGGGTAACTAGAGAGTTCATAGAACACCTTATCCCGCATAATCTTGAGAAACAAGGACATGGTCTGTGAGTTTGGTCGTGATGATTTGGTTGGTCATGATGACGTAAAATGCCAACATATTTTGTCCAAGTACAGTACTGCTAAACGTAAGGGTTTTCAAAGTGCCAAAAAGGTGATTTGTGTTTTACAGTGTTGAAGTATATAATTTAATGGAAGTAAAAAATTATTATTATTATTATTATTGTTTTTCTTTAAAGGTTGTACAAAAAATTTTTTTGGAGGTTTACCACCGCTGATGCAGTGTCTTTTATACCACCTTATTCACACGTTATATTAGCTCTTTGTGCCTGTTTTTGTGTCCTTTATGACATCCTTAAGACCAGTAAGTTTCCTGTTTGGAATGATTTTCAATTTTGTTTTATTGCCAGACAAGCAGACAGACTAAAAAATTATTTCTTCTCTCCGTGTATGCGCGATCGGCTCAAATTCAGGGCCAATGTACTGCAAAAGTTCAGGTTTGTGTTCATAATGTAGCATTCAATTGAAATCAAGTTGTTCCTCGATCATAAACTGATGTTAGCAGACAGACAGACCAATTGAACCAATTGAACCAATTGCTTAACCCTGTTTTTCACATCACATGCATGAGGTAATAAAGTTCCTTGTCAAGGTATATCAATTGCATTGGAGGTTGACTGTGCACTCACTCAAACTGAAACACAGAATGCTTGAGGAAAGCCCCTCTGTTGTGCCATAAATAACACCAGGTGGGTCGACTCACCCTGTCATCCTTTTGAGGTCAGTAAAATGAGGACCACCTCTGGGGAAAATGAGCCACCAGAGTATCCTGTGTCGGAGTGGCGACCCGTCCAGGATTGTCCTTGCCAATAAAACTACCTCAGCAGCCCTTTGTGCCTGATGGCGCAAAAGGAAGGGTTTGGTTTGGTAGGTTTATTCAAGTTATGCATTGTTATGGCAATTGTTTAGATGATGATGGAACTGCATATGATGGAATGGAATGATTGATTATTCTGATGATAACTGGAGAGGGAGAACTCGGTGAGAAAACAACCAAAGAAGACAAAACCAGATGTCATAAAGATTTATTTTCTCTGTTTGAGTTACAAATGATTGACTGGACAGAATCATGACTGACAGATGTCATGATTCAAACACAAGGAAGGAATAAATCGTGGAGGAAGAAGGTGTAGATAACTAGCATGTTTAAGTGCTATATATATTGTTACGGTTGTGTGAAATTCCAGAACACCATTCAGGTTCCCCAGAGGTCAGTTATTTCGGTAAGTGTGTGTTCCAGGTTAGAATTCCCCACCGATGTATAACGGGCATTGTTCGTGTGCCGGGCTGTGAACCTTTGAGGTAGTGTTATTCTTTTCTGTCTTTTATTTTAAACCCTGCTCTCAATTCTCCTCACGCTATCTCTCCCACAATTCCGCCACAAGCCTCTCACCTCTCACAACCATCATCCACTCACCATCTTCAACATCGTGTGAAGCCGGTGATTCCAAACAAGTCCGCTGAAGACGGTGATTCCTAACACGGCGCGCGTTTGACGGCAAGATCGGATCAAAACTGCGAAAGGGGCGGAGCCAGCCGGGGTGAAGGGTCGAAGGTGAAGGAGCGAAGCCCGCGGGGCTATAGGCCGCGTTCGCTCACCAAGAGGTTGAGCAGTTGAAGAGACGCCGAGTCGTCGACAAGTGACGTAGCGCGAGCAGTCGTCGACAAGTGAGTGGTTGAAGAGACTCCGAGTCGTCGACAGAGTTGAGGGTTAAAGAGACGCGAGTCGTCGACAAAGGAGAACGGGTTGGAGAACGAGTGGGAGTCGGAAGAGCGCTTGGGAGATGGGAGAGCGCTGGAGTTCGCGCTGCGCTGGTGTGGTGGAGTCGGGAAGAGCGCTTGGAGAAGAACGAGCTGGAGAGTTCGGAGGTTGGAGTGCGGGCAGAGACACCGAGGGTCGCCGAACCAGGACCCAGCGAGTCACCAAGAGGGTGGAAGGTAGCCCGCTCGGCTCTCGGAGCCCCTTCGGTCATCCCGGCTCCGAGCAAATTATAAAGGCTCACGAGCCCGGTTCTTCCTTTCTTTCTGGGGTTTTGCATGAAAGTCTGTGGTACCTTGTCATAAGTAACAAACTGATTAAGTGCATGTACATAATAAATAGACATCGGCTGTAGGTTTTTGCTTGTGTCTTTTTCCCATTTCCCCCATTCATTGCATTGCTTGCATGCCTGTGTTGAAATAAATGTTCGCCGATTAGGATGCTGATAAGAACCGTACATCTGCTCCGACGGGGCTTGGCGATTATAAAACGCTCGGAATCGCATAAGCGGAACGAGCTGCTTAAGCGGCTCGTTTCGTGCAGGCTCCGTCGAGGTAATACTCCGGCATTTCTGTCGCGCGTGAATAATTAGGTAATACGACAATTCGGCGATCGACCCTGTAGCGCGTGGACAGAAGAGTTGGCTGGTTTATGGTGTGTTAAAAACACCCGTAGCTGGGTTTCGGCGTTGATCGGAAGCTGCGACTAGATTGCCACGTTCAGTGGGGCGCGCGCGGCCGCAATTGGGCTAAAGGCGGCCGTCGCACGCCGGAGTGGCGGAATCTACAACAATATATAGATAGATATAATAGTATATATATATATATATATTATATATTTTTATATATACACATCCCACACTCCTCGAGCCAAAGAAGCTGCATAAAGCAACCAAGAAGGCCTACGCAAGGTAAGCGCTTTGCTGATTTCAAACCCTTCCCAGAGTTCTCCACAACTACAGAGACGTTCACACACACAGTACTTGGGTTGCTTTGTGCAGCTTCTTCGCTGGAGGAGTGTGGAAGGTGTCAATTATTTATATAATCCTAGCCACCTGGGTTTAGTTGTATTAGGTTGACGAGCTGATTGGCTATTCCCTCCATTCACATGTGGGAGATTTGGGTGGGTCTTTCTTTATTTATCCTGTATATTGACTGCTTTTGACGTTTGCATGTGGTACATGCTTGGGAGCCTCATTGGTATGCATTGCTGTCTACACTATCGCTGATGATTCGCCAATAAGTGATGAAACCGGTCCAGTAGCTGAGGGGTTGTGGAGCATTGGGATTCTCATGTGCGTACTATGTTTGAACGCCTTCATAGTTGTGGAGGAACTCTGGGAAGGGTTCGAAACAGAAAAACACTTACCTTGCGTAGGCCTTTTTGGGTTGCTTTATGCAGCTTCTTCGGCTGGAGGTGTGTGGGAGGTGTCAATTATTTATATAATCCTAGCCACCTGGGTTTTGTTGATTTGGTGAGAGCTGATTTGCTATTCCCTCCATTCACAGGTGAGAGATATGAGTGGGTATATATGTGTGTATGTATGTATGTATATATATGTATAAACACACACACATATATTCATATATAGTATAAGATTGGGGCGTTTGGGATTACCCATTTTTAAAGAAGAAGGTGCTTCCAACCAAACATAAAAATCACGAGATCGATTCTGATAAATTGAGCAAAAAAGCGAGAGCAGACCCGGTCTCGGGCAACGTTTCACCAGCTTCACAGCTGGCTTCCTCAGGCGAGAGCAGACCCGGTCCCCAAGGAATGGGTCTGCTCTCACTTTTTTGCTCAATTAGCAGAGTCGATCTTGTTTTTTATGTGGGTTGGTCGCGCATTCTTCTTTAAAAAAAAGGAATATATATATATATACACACACACACACACCACACCACACACACACACCACACACACACTTCTCTTCTTCTTCGGCTGCTCCCGTTAGGGGTCGCCACAGCGGATCATCCGTTATGATCCGCATAGTGATTTGGCACAGGTTTTTTTTTAACGCCGGAGTGCCCTTCCTGACGCAACCCTGGTCGCCTCTTACGACACAGGGATATGGTACACCCATTCTACCGGGGCATACACCGGGCCCAGTGCACTGGTACTCACTTTGCCGACCTCGGAGGGATGACAGGCTGAGTCAACCTCCTGATGTGTATTAATTCAAGCAGCCAACGGGACTTGAACTCAGGACCTTTTCGATCCCAAGCCGCTACCCTAACCACTACGCCAACACCAGGCTATACACACACACGCACGCATACATATTTATTATCCCATCCATCCTGTGGACTAGCCGTAAATTGGTGAGCTAGTAAATGAGATTGAATCTCTAGGGAAAATGTTTTATCCCTATTCTATAAGTATCCCTATTTATCATTTGAGGGGAAAAATGCCTTAGTGTTGAAGTAGTTCTCAATTAAGGTGCAGGTAGGGGACGGTAAATGAGGGACACCAAGCAATGGCTTCCACACAGGTGTCGCCCACGTCTTAGTTAAGCAAATAGCATCCCAGTATGCATAGTCATGTATAAAAATGCTGCACAGGCCTGGTTGCCTATAATTATGGCTAGCAAGGCTGCAAAAGGAGACCCCGATCCACGGAGCACATGTGGTCGCCTAATGGTTTGATGAGCATGACATTGATATTATCCATATGTCATGACCTTCTCAATCATTAGATCTGAACTCAATCGAGCATTTCTGGGATATTCTGGAACGATACCTGAGACGGCATTTTCCACCTCCATTAAACAGGCGTGTGTTGATTGACTTTCTCGTGGAAGAATGGTGCTGCATCCCTCCTGCAGAATTCCAGATGCTGGTGGACTCGATGACGCAGCGCATACTGTCCGCACGTGGTGGTCCAACTCCCGATTAAGTGACTTTAAATTGGTGTTTCCATTTTTTTTTGTCCACTTTTGTACATGAACAGGAGGCCAAATTGTTTTCACAAATTTTTTGTGTGTTGGATCGTGGTCTTTTGAAAGTCAGGTTGTTATCAAGTGATTTAAGACTTGTTTCTTTCTCTCTAAAGTTTGACACATTCATTTGAGCAAATGCAAATTGGCAATTACCATATTTTTCAACATAAGTCAACTTGGCACATTTCCCCATTTTTCTTTCCTTCATTCATAGATAAGTCTATTTGAAATATAAGACGAATACACAGTAATCATCACTTTATGGCAGCCCTGTGCACATTTCTCGCTGACACCGTATTTCCTGTGCGCAACGTATACCTGCCACTTTCCTTATTGAACTTAACTTCCAACTTAAACGGAGCCATGTACGACTTGCGTGACCACCAGAAGCATTGACTTAAGCCCAGTCACACCTTGACGTTTTAGCCAGCTTATGCCGATTTTTGAAAAATTTGTCTAAAACGCTGGCACACGTCGAATACGTTATGGGTAAGTTTTGGAAACATTGAGAGCACGCTGCAAAACACTGCCATACGTCGTAGTACGCTGGCTTTCATCGTTGTACTTTGCGGTTGTCCTCAATTTTTAGCATGCTTGAAATTTACGACTATGCCAGCGTATGACTCACAAGTTCCGCTACGCTGGCCATAAGTTGTAGGCACGTTATGCGATCGTTGACACACGTCGACACGCGTTACTTGTAAGTTAATCATAAGTCGAAATACGTCGAGGTAATGTTTAGCGTACCCGAAACTTATTTCTAACTCATGAGTAACGTGTTTTCGGCACGTTACGCAATCTTTGTCACACGTCCACACACGTTACTCGTAAGTTACTCATAAGTCGAAACACGTCAAGGTAATGGTTAGCGTCAGTGTTCCAGACTCCCTGGTTTTTTTTGTTGTTTTTTTTCTTCGGTATGACGGTGATGTTGACACTTCGATTTCTAGTGCGGTTATGATTTAAATCGTTGAGCGGTAGCCTATTAATTATATTATATTATAACCGCACTAGAAATCGAAGTGTCAACATCACCGTCATACCGAAGAAAAAAAAAAAAACAGGCAGTCTGGAACACTGACGCTAACCATTACCTCCACGTGTTTCGACTTATGAGTAACTTACAAGTAACTTTGTCGACATGTGCCAACGATCGCATATCATGCGTACAATTATTCCCATCGCATGTGGAATGTGTGAGGCATACGGTAAGTACGTCGTAAAATTTTTAACACGTGTAAAATTTCAAGACGTACTCCACTTACTACGACGTATGATAGCGTACTTTAGCGTTCTATTCACGTATACCAAACTTACCCATACCGTATTCGACGTCGCCAGCGTTTTAGACGCATTTTCAGAGGTCGGCATACGCTGGCAAGATCGCCAAGGTGTGACTGCGATGTTGACACTTCCATTCTCCGGCGGGTATGATTTGAATCATTGTGCGGCAGCCTTTTAATAGGCTACGCCACGTGATCGTCGGCGATAGTTGCAGCGCGCTATTGCATAAGTTAGACTATCGTTGGGTATAGGTTGTGAACGCCGACAACAGGCTAAGCATTCGTTGGTATAAGTTATCTATAAGACAACGAAACGTTCTGTGTCCGTTACTAATATGTTATGCATACGACCAACTCGTTATGAATACGTCCGAATCAAAAGTTCAGCGTAAGCCAGCGTTTTACATACATTTTGAACGTTGCCATTGCTGGCTAAAACGTCAATGTGTGAATGGGCCTTAGTAAGGATGGATCCATTCATGATTATGCTTGAAAGCAATGGATCAAACCTTATTTGTGGTGGGTCTTATTGTGATGCCATGTTCGTATTGATTTGATAATGTCTCATGCATCAGTGAGTGGATTAACAGTTAATTGCTCACCCAATAAAATATCACACGTTGCTTTTTTTTTCACTTTAGCAAGTCAATGTCTTAAACCTTAGATAAGTTGATTCTGAGTAAAAGTTGAGGCCCGGACTTCCGAGGAAAAAAATATCAACTTGTACGTCAAAATATATTTTAACCAGAGAAAGCGATTGCAAGGTTTCGGGAATCTAGTAATAAATTGATCAAGGGTATCAGATATTGTACAGTAATAAATTGAAACCAACTGTTCAGGATCATCAGGGGGTGTGATTGCAGAATTAAATCTGATAATTTCATACCAACAATCAGTAATACAAAAATGATAGACAGCTCAAGTGCCTTCCCATCTTGCCACACAGCTGAAATGGCGTAAGTGCGTCTGCCCCATATGCACTCTGTAAAATTGTATTAACACGATGACTGTCAGTATCACGAAAAAAACCTTTTGGATTAGAGCTTCCACTCTTATCAAAATTTATATCAAAAGATGAAATATGGACATTTTAAACAAGCTGAGTGAGTACTGTACCCTGAAGTATGATACACGTCATGTTGAACAGAATAGTCCTGATGTAAATGCTTTCTAACTATTTTTCTTATGCAGGTATATGTCTTTATGATTTTGCTTTTTAGCTCACCTGGAACGTAGTTTCTGCGAGCTTAGCGGATGGTGCGTTTTCCGTCCGTCCCTCTGTCCGTCCACAAATACTTTCAACTTCTCTGAAACTACACATGCGATTTTGATGAAACTTCACCAAAACGTTCATCACCATGTATGTACCAAAGTTTGTTCATGGCATTAAAAAAAAACAGGCCCCAATGGGGTCTATCGAGGTTGCCCACCCAAAATAGGTATTTTCTTTTTTTTCTTTCAGAAATTACACACACATTTCCAATGAAACTTCAGTACAACCTCCACACCCGAGATGTACCAAAGTTTGTTCACGGCATTAAAAGATTGTGGTCTGATGGGTGTCTACAGAGGGGGTGCCCCCAAAGAGGTATTTGCTTTCTCCTCAGAAACTACGCACACAATTCCGATGAAACCACAAGAACCTTCAAGACACATGATGTACCAATGTGTGTTCATCAAATTAGAAAAATTGGGCTCTGAGGGGATTTATGGGGGGTTCCCCCAAAATCGGACTTTACTTTAGGCTCAGAAACGACACACACAATTCTGATGAAACTTCACTACAACCTTCAACACCCTTGATGGACCAAAAGATTGTTCATGGCATTAAAAAAAGCCCCGGGGTCTAAGGGGGTCTACGGGAGAGGTATTTGCATTCTTCTCAGAAACGAAACAAACAAGTCCGATGAAACTTGACCACAACCTTCAAGTATGGGAGCATGCTCCAGAGCAGCGCATCACTTTGTCCACTTTTTGCCGGTACTCCAGGGGCCTTCGGCTGGCCATCCACCGTGCAGACGCCTGGCCCATCCCCATCTCCTTGAGATGCTGATCAACCTGCTGCAACCAGGAGGAATTGCCTCCACTCACAAGGCTCCCTTGCTGAAAGAATCTGGTGAGCAGGATAGCGTCAGGAAAACGAGCTACATGTCCATACAGCCGCAGCTGATGCTCATGGACTATGCAGGTAACAATCTCATTTGAGTTTTCTCGCAACCACTCGTTGGACACAAAGTCTGACCAGCGATGCCAAGGATTCTCCGAAGAGACCTGGTAACGAAGGAATTCAGTCTCTGTCTCAGATCCCTGGTCAGAGACCAAGTCTCACATCCGTAGAGCAAGACTGGAAGCACCAAGGACCTGAAGACTCAACTTTCGTCCTGCACAGGTACCGACAGCACTACACCCCATTAACAGTGAA
>CM068956.1:138579104-138595391 GCA_035128595.1 Eptatretus atami
ATTCAGCACCTTGAGGGCCCCCAAAAGGATATCTAGAGTCTCTACAAAGATGACTGCATCATCTGTGAAATCAAGGTCAGAGATTTTGACATTCTCAAATGATGCACCGCAGCTTGATCTCTCCAACATCCTCCCCAGGATCCAGTCCATACAAGTGCTGAGTACACACCCTTGACGAACTCCAGTAACGACTGGAAATAAGTCAGAGATGGTACCACTACATCTCACAGCACTCACACTCTCAGTACCAGAGTATAGTTCAGACATCAGATTGATCAGTTTTGGTGGCAGCCACGAAGACCAAGAATCCTCCCGAGGGCATCCCGATTCACTGAAACAAACACTAGGCTGCAAGCAGCCCCTGCTGAAACTCTCCTGCGTTCAGAAGGACCTAAAGAGCAAGGATCCGGTCAATCGTTGACCTATTTGGTGTAAAGCCTGACTGTCCTGGACGCTGGTGCTCAAGCAGATGGTGGCGAACCCTATCAGGAGTTATCTGAGCAAAGACCTTGCCCGGCACTGAGAGCAGCGTCACCCCTCGGTAGTTGTTGCAGTCTTGGAGATCACCCTTCCTTTTCCAGAGAGGGACAACAAGGCCCTCTTCCAGTCAGTCGGGATGATGCCTTGTTCCAGGCAGAGCACAAAACTACATGCAATGACATGAGTACAGCATTCCACCAGCCTTGAGAAGTTCAGCAGGATGCACAGATCCCAGGAGCTTTACCCCCATTTAACATCCGAGTGGGTAAGCACAACCCCATGAGACCTTACTGTGCTGATGCATTGTACCAAATTTGATCTGTATCTCTCAGGAAGTTGTGAGAAGAAGGTGGTTTAGTTAAAATGAGGGACTTGGGAAGGGGGCCCGTTGCCCCCATTTCCAGGTAAGATACGGCCATGAGGAACACAACTTAAGGTTAAGGCATGGTCTCAATGCCTCGTGGCAAGTTTGGTCTGTATTTGTCTGGCGTTTTCTGAAAAGAAGATTTTTGATTGAAATACCAATATTTGACCTAACCCCCACCCCCCACCCCCACCTTCACTCCCTTTATAGGGGGTGCATCCGGATAGGGAGCACAACCCTATGAGACCTTGCTGTCCTGATGCATCCTACCAAATTTGGTCCACATTGGTTGGGTCATTTGTGAGGAGGAGATGTTTTATGCAAATGTTAACGGACATACGTACCTACGGATGGCCGGACACCGGGACTCGCTCTATGATCTTATTTCGGAGAAATAGCCGAAAGATGGTTGAACAAGAAGTAAAACAACAGCATTGTAAAAAACAAAATAGGAACAAACAAAAATTCCCAGTTATGTTCAAATTTTCAAAGACAGGAATATTAAATTGATAACTACCAGAACGAGAACAAAGAAGAAGAAGGAAATTGAGACCTCATGATTGAGCTGCATGGTAGCCACAAAAATTGAGACAAATGCTTTTTTTCATATAAGCTAACACTGGAGGGTTCTACAAGTTATACCACATGCATTTGTAGTACTTTTACATCATATGAGACGAGCCTTAAGTTTCCAGTGGATCCGTTTGTCATTACAGAGAATAATTTTGTGCCATGTTCTGTGGGACATTTCCGGAGCATTTGTGGTGTGATACGATTAAAAGCAAGTCTCACTTAATGTTTAAGGTAATCAATCAGTGGTTTTGTAGTGCTGCTGTGCATCAATCTCTTTGATGAAGCCCTAAAGGGATTATTGGCGGAATCGTCGCTGGAAGTCAACGCGCACCTCTTCCATTGTTTTCTCTGTTTGTGGATGTTCGTGAACCCAGACACTGACAACAATCTTGTTCAATGGTGTAATTGCTTGTATCACCCATGGTTACATTCACTCAATCTGAACAAAGGCAAAAGGGGAACTAATTATCACTCTACACACTAAGGCAATGTCACAATTTTTACAAGCGGTGACAAGGCATTGTGGCCACCTTGTACAGTCATTGGAAGCACAGGGTTAGTGAGGGATGGAACATGGACAACTAATTCTGGGTGATTTTTTTATATATTTGAATGGAGGGTTAGATGAATAAGCAGAACAGCTTGGACATATGGCTAATGGAGGTGAGGCAACTTTGTTGAGATAAAACTCATTGCCGACTTCAACGCAGCCAAGCAAGAAGAGGCTTCACGGAGCCCTTTTATCTTTGTAGATGGCCACCGAAGGAACCTCAGTTCTCAGACATCTGAAGTAGCCACTTCATACAGAAACCACTCCAGGATGATGTCTGCATACAACAGGCATGTGCTATTTTATGATATGGGAGATCATACAGTAGGACCTCTGATTTGGGTTTGCCCTGTTTGTCATTCCCATCTGGGCACATAGCTCACAATCCTGACATCCAAAGTGCAAAATCCATTTACAGGACTGAGTTGATTTCCCCATTGTCTGCCAACTTCATTTTACTTTGGGTTTCTTGCAATGATGTGCAACTTTGTTTCAAGTGTAGTGGATCATATTGTGGTTTTGTTGCAGACTCTGGCAGAGACCTGGTGATCGTTGACCCAATTGTGAAGAGCAGGGAGCTGTTCATCTCTGACTGTTTGGACACCTATCATGCTTCCGCTCTTCGGTGGGTACAAGTTTGTCTTGTCTGTTGCGTAAAGTTGCATAGAAGGACTGAGATGATGCCAGGCGAGGGGACAGGTAGGTAGCATTTGTAGAAAAGACTGATAAAGTATGATAATCAAATGTGTGTTGTCGCTTCTGCAGGGGGAAATGTTCTGTGCAGCATTTTTCAGACATTTTTGCAGCAAAGGATTTTCAACCTAAGCAGGACACCTTCTTCTATATCCTAGGCTACAACCCAGAGACCAGGTGGGGATTTACAGCCCGGGAAACATAAGGGCCACATCTGGTTGGTGAACTGCCATATGTTCACCATTCAGGAACTTTTTGTTCCTTCATATTTGTTCATGTCGGTGCATGTGCATGTGTTTTGTCTGTGATCCAGTAATAGACTGATGTAACAATTGGCATGGCTTCTGTACAATCTAGAATGCTCAGGTTTTGTGGCTTAGGTGGAGCTCTTTATTTATTTGGAAGACTGAGTTTAGGGTAAAGCATTTTGATAGCGTGTTGTCGTAGTGCAATGGGGGAGGGAGGTTGTGGGGTCGAGAACAGATCAAGTTTCCAAAATTATTTGTACTGTTTTGTATATCACGAGTAGTAGTTTTTTTCATGTCGCTCTTCCAGCAATTGTGAAAACTTTACATGTACAAGGCCTGCAGGAGGAGGGGTGGTTGATTGATTATCCTGGCATTGAAGGGGAGGGGTGGGGGATTACTATTATTTACAATCCCTCGTAAGCATCTGGGCTGTTTTTACTGTGATTGGATATCATTGTGATGAATAGTTACTGAAGTGCTTACTGTCCCTTGTTATGCATCTTTGCTAATAGCCATTGGGTATGATAAAGTTCCACGTGTCTGCAGAGTTCCGTGTTTTCTGAATATCTAAGTTGATGCAAATGTTCTGTGAAAAGTATGGGAGGAAGCATTCTGCGTCAGAGCATATTCAATGATTACCTGGATTTAAATGGCACCAAATAGACGTGCCAGGGCTCGATTCGTCGCATCCATAAAGCACGCAGTCTTGCCTTTGTTCGGTGAATGCTAATGGGCCGAGAGGAAATAATCCCATGCAACAAATTACAAGCTCTCAGGTAACTAACATGTTCAGTTGATTTTGTCTCCTCAAAAATGAAATTGCACCAAATCATAATTACCTCCGCCACCGAAGGAGGATGGAGATTATGTTTTCACCCCTGTCTGTCTGTCTGTCTGTTTGTTACTTGGCAAAAAAAATAAAATCTGGACAAGTATGTTGATCGCATCCGTCCGTTTGTCTGGCCACTCACCTTTAATCACCTTCAGGTCACAATTTTAAACCGATCTTCACGAAACTTCACCTAATGGTGGAGTGGTGGTCTGACAGAATCCTATTTATTTTGAGGTCAAACTTTTTCGAATTTCTAAAATCCTCAATTGTCATTCGATTGACTTGAAATTTGAACAGGATTTGCATATCAGGTCAATGAATTCAACCGCCTATTATTTTTAAGGTCAAAAGGTCAACATAGGCCTAATTTCTAAAATTGAGATGTAGGGCCAAAAACTATATATATTGTTGCGGGCCGGGGGTCAGGTGAGAGGACCACTAGGGGAGAAAGCTATCCCGGCTCCCACCAGACTCCCCGGAATTGTAGGCCGTCGCACACGGATAATTCCGTGACGCGGAGGGTCGCTTAAACGACCGTGGACACCAATAACTCAACCGCGTGACCTAGGGTCCTCCCGTCTATGGGTTAACCAGGTTACCTAGTTAATCACGTGATTTAATTACCGGGGAACACGCCCTCGGTACGCCTTATCCGAAGCGGATCACTTTACCGGATCGGATGCAGCCGAGCGACACTGCCAAGGACGTACCGGCTAAAAGGAACGGATTGTTGGGAATGAAGTCCTGGCTAAGCTAGGATTCGGACCATGCTGGATCAATGAAAGAAAAGACAAAAACGGGCTGGGAACATTTCTTATCATCATTTATTTACAATGGGGCGAGGAAAGGTTTGTGGTACAGGGAATAGGTTTATTGGGGTGTGTTGTGCAGGGAAAGCAAGAAATGTGAGAGGTGCGGCAATAAACAAGCAACTTATGAAAGCGGACACAGAGCAGACTTAACCCGAAAATAATAATGATAATAATAATAATCTTCTGCAGTCTTACTTATGTGGACAGGTGCCAGGACACACACACACACACACACACACACACACCAACACAACCACCAACACACAACAACACACCAACACACACACTCAAAACCCTTTGAAGAGGAGGTATTGCAGCAAGACAGGAGAGGAGTTGAGGCTTCGGTCTCTCGGTACCTTTGTATAATTGATTGCCCGAACGAACCACCAATACGTTTGGCGGGAATGCTCCATGGTGCGGTACCCCCCTGACAACTAGCGTGTCATCTCTTGCTTCGGGCAGCTCGCGTCGAGACCGTGGGCGTGAAGGAGGGGCTTCACTTGGGAGGGTGGAGTCCAGAGCGAGTGGTCGGAGTGGTAGGCGGGATCAGGTGGGTGGGTGGAGTCAGCGTCGTGTGGGTGGGGAAGAGGAGGCAGAGTCAAAGTGATGACGACAGAAGGCGGAGTCGAAGTCCAGCTTTAGCGGGAGGCGAGGCAGGGCAGAGAGAGAGAGAATGGCCCAGCCATCTGCCCTTTTATAAGCCCCGCGTTTCCCTATTCGTTTCCGCGGATTGGATTTTGGGTGGGGGGCCACCCCGAAGCGTAGTGTCGTCACCCGAATCGGGCGCTCTGATTGGCTCCGACCCCCTGCGCGGCCCGGCCGCAATGGCCGGAAACAGCTTCATTCCACTTCTGGCCAGATAACACCGCGCTGTGGAACCGTCTCGCTCCGACCCCACGACATGATATGAATTGCCCGCGCCATGAATCGCCCTGCAAGAACCCCCAGGCCGCGCCCTGACGACCGGCCGAGGGTGGAGTCGGTCGCGCATGCCCGCCCGGGCACCCCCCGACCAGCGCTGGTCAACGTGCCTGCTCTGTGTGCGCCACCTGGCCTGAGCTGTACAACATGCCTCCGCCCGATCGCAACTTCGATGGCCGTAGAGGCGAGAAGACGTTCGCCGTCCGTGGGGAAGGGCCCTGTCACACCTTGACGTTTTAGCCAGGAATGGCAACGTATAAAAATGTATGTAAAACGTTGCGTACACTGAAGTTGAGGGTTTTTTAAAGTTTGGTCGTATTCATAACGTGTTGGTCGTATACATAACATATTAGTAACGGCACAGAACGTTTCGTTGTGTTAAAGATAACTTATACCAACGAATGCTTAGCCTGTTGTTGGCGTTCACAACCTATGCCCAACGATAGTTTAACTTAGTCATAGCGCGCTGCACGTATCGCCGAGGAACTCGTGGCGTTCTCTGTTAAAAACCTGCCGCACGCCGATTAAATCATAACCGCCTGAAAATTGGAAGTGTCAACATCGCAGTCACACCTGACGATTTAGCCAGCGTATGCCGACCTATGAAAAATGTGTCTAAAACGCTGGGACACGTCGAATACGGTATGGGTAAGTTGTGTATACATTAGGAGCACGCTGAAAAACAATGAAGTACGCTGGCATATACGTGGTACGTCTAGTACGTCGTGAAATTTCAAGCATGCTGAAAATTTTATGACGTACTCGACGTATGGCTCACAAGTTCCGCATACCTGCATAAGTTCTCGGCACGCTCTGCGATCGTTTACACACGTCGCCACACGTTACTTGTAAGTTACTCATAAGTCGAAACACGTCGAGGTAATGTTTAGCATACCCGAAATTTATTTTTAACCTACGAGTAACGTGCTTTGAACCTATTAGTAGCGTGCTTTGAACCTATGTGTAACGTATCTCAAAAGCACATTGGCGTATGTAGACTAATTTGATTGACGTCTTCCGGACGACCACAGAACTTACTGAACGTGTTTCTAACTTACAGCTACCGTATAATGGCGTATTGGCAGCGTTTAGGGAATTGGTATATACAAATGGGCTTCACAAGAGGAACCCGTCAGTGTTCCAGACTCCATGTTGAGTAGATGTCAATGTCAGTAGCAGTAGTAGTAGTAGTAGTTCGAGAGAATTAGTGATGTCGATGTTATTAGTAGTAGTAGTAGTAGTTCGAGAGAATTAGTGATGTCGATGTTTAGTAGTAGTATAGTAGTAGTAGTAGCAGTAGGTCGATAGAATTTAGTGATGTCGATGTTAGTAGTAGTTAGTAGTTCGAGAGAATTTAGTGATGTAGTAGTAGTAGTAGTAGTAGTAGTAGTTCGAGAGAATTTAGTGATGTCGATGTTATTAGTAGTAGTAGTAGTAGTTCGAGAGAATTTAGTGATGTCGATGTTAGTAGTAGTAGTAGAGTAGTAGTAGTTCGAGAGAATTTAGTGATGTCGATGTTGTAGTAGTAGTAGTAGTAGTACTTTCAAGTAACGTGTTGCAAAGTGTGAACAACGTTCGTGTAGCGTGCTTACAAAACGTTACTCATAGGTTAGAAATAAGTTTCGGGTACGCTAAACATTACCTCGACGTGTTTCGACTTATGAGTAACTTACAAGTAACGTGTTTCGACGTGTGTCAACGATCGCATAACGTGCCTACAACTTATGGCCAGCGTAGCGGAACGTGTGAGTCATACGCCGGCATACGTCGTAAAATTTCAAGCATGAAAAATTTTGAGGAAAACCCAAAAGTACAACGTTTAAAGCCAGCGTACTACGACGTATGGCAGTTTTTTCAGTGTGCTCTTAACGTATACAAAACGTACCCATAACGTATTCGACGGTGTACCAGCGTTTTAGACAAATTTTTCATAAATCGGCATACGCTGGCTAAATCGTCAAGGTGTGACAGGGCCTGAACATCCGCGGCCGCCAGCGAGGATCGAAGGTACATTGTTATGGCGAACCCATGCACAGACAGTAAGATGTGTCCATTCATGCCCTGCTCTGTACGATAACAAAGTGTCGCGAGCGGTACATTCGTGCCCTGCTCTGTACGATACAAAGTGTCTCGAGTGGTTCATTCGTGCCCTGTTCTACGATAACAGTCGCGAGCGGCACACGGGTTTGCCTTAGAGCACATTCCGTACAGTGCGCGTAGATCCGCCATTACGCACGTGGCCAGCGCTCGCGTTAGGCCGATTCTGCTATCGTGTGCGCGGGGCGAAACCCGATCGATATAATTATTCCAAAAATGGGTTGAAAAGTACGTGCCGCCCGTATCATGCACAACGTGGCGTGGTGTTGCCTTTCTATTATCAGCCTCGATTAAGGGATTGCTTGAGGACGGGAGCTTTGTGCTGTCGATGCTCATGTGGTGTTTGAGCACCCTTTCTAAGGTGCTGTTTCTTCCCTCTCCTCGGTACGTGTTCCTTGCAGCGTGGGCGTCGTGCTGGGTGTGTTTCCTGTCCATTGGGTGGAAATTACCGCTGCGCGTGCGTTTGGCAGACTGTGTTTTCTACGGAGGGGTGTCCAGCGTAATGCCTGCTTGGCCTTTGCTGAGGACCCATCTCACAGCGAAGGGCGAACGTGGCTCAGACTTATCTCAGGAATAATCAGAAAAGAAGAGTGGGAATGAAGTTAGAAATGAAATGAAGAAGAAATGATGCTAAGCCAAACCTAGCTATGAGATCCTCGCAATGCACACCCCTGTTGCCCACTAGACAAAAGGGAAGGACTATCTAAACGTATTGTTACGGCTGTGGAAATTCGCTTTACACCATTCAGGTCCCGTAGGTGAGAATATTTCTGAAGTACATGTGTAGTTAGCCCAAACCCATTGTTTAGAGGGAATTAATGTGAACATTCGGGCTGCGTACTTTGAGATAGCCGTTTTTCTTTCTCTTTCTTTAATTTGAGCGGCACCATCACGTCTCCGCTTCTCAGCGGCCCCACCCCGCATCTCCGCCCTCGCCGTGACGCCCCTGCGGTGACGGTCGACGCCAGCGGAACTGAAAGAGCTGCAAAAAATTCTCGCCTGTGACTTCCCGCGGTTCTTTGCTGGCAAGCGCCAGGCCTGATAATTCCTCGCCCCCGCAAGACGGAGGAGGGAGGACGAGAGGAAACGCCCCGTTGCGAGTCGGTTCCAGAAGCGCCTCGAAGGAGGGTGGAGCCAAGAACGGGGCGGGGCGCCGGGGTATAGAGCGCGGAGGCGCAGGAGGTTCTCTCTCTTGTTCGTGCTCTCTGGTTCGGCGCTCTCTTTGGTCTCTCTCTGTTCGTCGGTGCTCGGTCCGTGGCGTCAGGGGCCAGCACGGGCAGGCACGAGGCACGCGCGGAGGATCTCGCGTCGAGTGGAGCGGAGAGAGCTCGCAGACCGCGAGCGGGAGGACGGTCGCCAAGGACTTGAGAGCAGGGAAGTCGCGACTTCCATTTCTTTTGGGTTCTGTTGTGAACGTGTGTGTGTGCGCGCGAGTCTTAGTAAGTAAAATTGTATAAGTGTTGCCGAGTGTTCGCGTTAGTCGGTTGTAGCTCTGCGTCGTCGTTGTCTATTTTCTATTTGATATATTGGACATTCTGGCTGTAATATGTGATATATGTGTGCTTTGTGTCCGTGTGTGTAATAAATGCTTGCTGTTTGAATTGTTTCCCGTTTCGCTGCGTCCTTCCTTCGTTGGGTCTCCATCTTGTTTACGTAAAGGGTACGTAGTGGGCGCGGGGACGCCGATAATTAATCAGGAACCGTCGAGGCCGACGATAACACCGCTCGGTTATCCCGATAGCACGGAACGGATCGCTTAAGCCCCGTGTCCGAAGTCGACCTGCGGCGAGGTGCGGTCGCCCCGTTTACCATCGCGTGGGTACTTAGTAGGTCGAGTTTGGCGAACAACCCTATCCCACCGCGGTGGCTGATTGGCACGATCGTGGTGAGGCAAAAGGCCCACCCGTGACTGGATCCCGGCATTAGTCCGAGAGGGTCACGACAGAATTGTCCGTCCGGTGGGCGAGGCAGTCGCGATTCGAGTCACGTGGTCGTTCGCACGCCGGCGGGCGCGAATTCGCAACAGTATGTTAATGGAATAACTGTCTTGCGACCACTGTATGTTGGATGCATGCGCTTCCGAGAACCGCAACAATATCATGATATCTTAAAAAGTTGTGGATGAGTTTGTTAGGTGACAAGAACAAGCGGATTGGATTTTGGTTCAGTTCCAACCCATCAGTGGGATACAAAACGTAAACTGATCAGCCTGGCGGAAGAAAGCGCTCTACCAAGTGCCATTCCACTTTGTTCTTTTTTGCCAAGTGTCGCTCAATGAGTGAATTTTATTTTTCCCTTTGTTTGTTTGTCTGTTTGTGAACAAAATATCTCAAAAAGTTGTGGACATATTCGGACCAAATTTGGTGGAGAGGTTAGGTATGTGACACCGACAAAATTATTTGATTTTGGTGAAGATCCGCTTTCGGATCTGAAAAATTTTCAGTGATTTTTTTTTCCACTATTGAGTAATCGGGATAAAACGATATATGGAACGATATTTCAAAAAAAATTATGGACGGATTCGGACAAAACTTGTTGGATGAGTTGGTTAGGTGACAAGAACAAGCCGATTAAATTTTTGTTCTGGTCCGAATCCAGATCCGGCCGATCAGTGGGATACAAAACATAAACTAATCCGCCTGGCAGAGGTATCCACTCTATTGAGTGCCCACTGTTCCTGTTGAATTTATTCATTAATTTATTTTGCAGCTTGGTGGCTGCTGGTCACGTCATTGCTGGGAATTCAACCACCTATTATTTCTGTGCCGCTGATGCAGTGCACCCTGTAAATTAGGGCAGGAATTAGTAATTTGTTCATGGTGCCAGTGATAGCTCAGCTACTCCACGAAGGACACCGTGGGATCTTTAACGTCCATCGAAGGGATGGCATACACCATGCAGCATCACAAATATACCACATGTAGTAGCGTAAAGGCAATTGAGAGCTGTAAATGACCTTCGTATTATGGTGAATGGGGAAACCCAATGATTTGGATCCTGCTGCATGGTGGTCCATGAAAATATGACTTATTTTCTCTTGAAGTTGGTAAATGGGTATTGATAGCACCACACATTTGCATTGCGTTGCATGAGAATCTTGTAGAAAGACAGTTTGCCAGTACGTCTTTGGACCTGGCAACTGAGAGTCTTCCTTTTGTTCCATCAAAAAAGAAAAAAAAAGCGGGACACATTGCAGACAGATAGTTGGTCTTTCTGTATTTCTACCGCCTCCTTTCTGATCTTGCACCCTCTGCTCATTCTGTGCTCTGTCACCCCAGGTTCCTAAAGGGCGCACACAGTCCACCATCAACCCCCTTCTGATGAAACTGCCAAAATCCAGAATCTCTGCTCACCTACACTCATACGTTCCTCTGTTTTTTTTTCCCCACCTGTGGAACACATTCTCCTCAATGTCATTCTTCTCTCTACGTCTTCAAGACAGCTCTTCACCATCATCCCCCATCTAAAACCATGACCTTTTGTACCCCCGATAACCCCCCCCCCCAAGCCCACTTCTTCCCAAGTTTCCAGTTTTTCCTTCCTGAGTTTGTGGCTGTATTCGTCTTGTCCACTCTGTGTACTCTCCTCTCCTTCATTCTTCCCAACATCCCTTATTTGTCCAAGTCTTCTTCTCTTTTGTCCCTCATCCCTGCTGTTTGTGTGTTTTCCCACCCCTCCCCCTCTTTGTAGTGTTCATTTTTTTGTTCTGTTATGTCCTGATCTGTTCTATGTTCTAGCTCCTTCATGAGACTCGACTCATTCTACTAAATAAAAATACAAGGACGTTGCGATACACTTCGCTGAGACAAAGTGTGTGATTGTTGCAATGATCCTTCAGGGCTTTATTTGAGACACTGTAGCCACCATGTAGCAACAGAATTCTTCTTCTTGACAAAATTTGAAGAGAAAGGCATTTAATTTGTAGTTGAACCGAAGCGGCCTCGGCAACCGTCCATGCGTGGCAAGGTTTGGAGCACTTCAAACTGCAATGGATCACAGTCCGAGCAAATCAATCGGAAAGTCAAACTGAACATTGTGTTCTTATCTAAATAAATCTCTATTTCAGAAATAGTCTTCATATTTAATGAATACATTGTTGCTGAATACACTACAATACATGAAAACTTTTCAATTGCAAATGTAAATGTCCTCATTTCACAGGCTACACAATATAATGAGCTGGCAGACTGTTTTATAAAGGAAGACATCTGAGTTTTTAACAAGATTCATAGAGGGCATTACATTGTCTTGCATATAGGTTTCTTAAGAGTATATGGAAAAAGTGACCATTGTGACTGGGTAACATAATCCTTTTGCACATGTGCTTAAGTAAGCTAACAACTGTTTACTGGTTGCTACCTGCAATTATATATGTGCACCAAACTCGTCCAAGTTTTCATGTACATGTATATGCATGTTTGCCTCTCATTGTGCAATGTTTTATGTGTAGACGGCTGAACAGCACCCAGGGAGAGATCCGTGTGGGTCCGAGCCATCAGGTACTGCCAGCGTCTTTTGCAATTGTTGAAAAATGATTTGGCTTGTTTTGGCTGCAAGGATCCTTTGTGGATATATATATATTTATATAAACACATATTTTATGATTTTATTGGGACATCTGCAGGCAAAGCTTCCTGAGTTGCAGCCTCGTATGCCGGGGGAAGACCGGGTACCTGGTATGTATGTGGATCAGGAGCCATCGGAAGAAGAGTGGGAAGAGCCTGTATGGATTCCATCCATTGGTGATTGTGACCTCCTCATGTACCTGCGTGCTGCACGGTAAGCAGAGGAGGAGGAATAAGAGAGGCTGAGCTGTGTGTGTGAGATCATCGTTACTCGGATGTATTGATATGTCGCTGACAGCAGCAATTTTCATTCAGCTTTATTGCATGGCCATAAAAGCAAAGGCCATGTGGTTCTTATTACTGACGGAATTCCTCCAGCCCACCCGCCAAGTCTGACATACAGTGCTATTAAATTGCCGACTGCTCTCAAGATGCCAACATTGATTTAAAGATGCCTTGCTGATTTAGTAGCACACATTGTATTTGTGCAAGGTTGTTAATGGAGCTTAGTTGCATTATTTTTGAGTGTTGGTATTTTTTACTTTTAGTTGTGGTTAGAACTAATGTATAGTTATTCTTTAGTTAAGTTGCTATGGTGAATGAAGAATGTGCTTGTATTAGTCCGAGTATCCTGTTTGGTAAGGTAACTTGGATGGAATTGCATTTAATTGGTTTATTTGAAATACTTTTTTTTGAGCAGTGTCTTTGAAAGAAAAAATAGAGATACACTATACATCACATAATATACAAAAATAGGACCACTGGATCTGTAGCTTATCTGGGCCATAGCCTAATGTTGTAACCGAAATTTTGTAAATTTCTGACGAGTGGGTCTGATGAGGAAGATTTTTGTCGGAATTTGTGCGATTTTTCCAAAAATTTTTACCAAGTCCACTGTTTTGGCACACTTCTGGTCATGTGATCCGCATGACTTCCACAATATAATTAACATCCCTACCCTACCATAATGTCGCAACCCAAATTTGTTGGCATTCTGACAGGTGTGTCTGGAGAAGAAGATTTTGGAAGGAATTTGCACGACCACCATTTTGACACACTTCCGGTGACGTGATCAGCATGGTCTCCGCAATTTAACATTAGGACCGTGTCCTAATGTTGTGACCCAAATTTAGTAGGATTCCGACTGAGTCTGGAGTTGAAGATTTTTGAAGGCATTTATGCGATTTTCCCAAAAATTGACTAAGTCAACCATTTTGACACACTTCCAGTCAAGTGATCGGAATGATTTCGGCATTTTATCATCCCTACTCTGGCCTAATGTTGTAACCCAAATTTGGTACTATTCTGACTGGTGAGTCTGGAGAAGAAGATTTTTTGAAGAAATTTATTAAGTCGGCCATTTTGACCTACTTAAAGTCATATGACTGGAACGAGCTTTGCAATTCCTACTACCAGTCAGGAGAGGAACGTTGCTGCAAAATTGCAGCCTGATTGGCCCAGCAGTTTGGCCAAAAGTCAAAAAAAGGAGACGGATGGACAGATGGTGTGTGATGACAACACCTTATTTGGAATGTAAATTCAAGATAGGCTAAAAATTAGGGTTAAATAAACACGCTTTTACATGAATAACAAGGACATGAGATGACTAACAAGCCAATCACAATTTACGGCAATCTACCCGAAAGTCCCATCATTGCATAGAGCAAATGCACACATTGGGAACATCAAGCGGGCTGCCAGATCTGAGTTTTCATACAAGTTATCAGTTCCAAAACTTTATTTAGATGGAGTATAAATTCCTTAGTAACAACTGTTGTTTGAAACACACCAGTTATACTTCCAACAAGGCTCCAAGGTTGATGAACATCAGAAAAGGTCACTTGATTTGTAAAAGTCATCTAAAAGACTCGGATCACATTACTTCAGGTTTTCAATTTTATAAGCCACTAGACGACCCGTGAACCCGTTGGGTTCTCATTGTGACAGCGGTTGATAAGAAAATTATTTTAAAAATAAAAGAAGATAGCTCCAGCGAACTATACCGCTGAGGTTGTTTGCATTGATCAAATTCTCCCGAAGAGCACTTGACTGAATCGGGAATTGATTTTTTTTTATAATTTTTTTTGTTGCCCGATTTGAACGAAACTTGAGACTGCACACCGCAGGTGAATGGTGGGTAAGGTGGCCCTCAAATTTTTGCGCTATCGTGTACCGTTTTGGCTGTATTTCGGGAATTTACAAAATAAAAGAAGATAGCTCCAGCGACTATACCGCTGGAGGTTGTTTGCATTGATCAAATTCTCCCGAAGAGCACATTGACTGAATCGGGATTTGATTTTTTTTTATAATTTTTTTGTTGCCGATTTGAACGAAACTTGAGACTGCACACCGCAGGTGAATGGTGGTAAGGTGGCCCAATTTTTGCGCTATCGTGTACCGTTTTGGCTGTATTTCGGGAACATACATATATACAAGATGAGAGTTTAGTAATATATAGATGCTGCAGAAGCAGCCGTTGGCTTCGACATCTCGGAAAACCTTTGTGATTCCGAAAGGAGCATTGCTGAGAAATGTAACTGATCAATTGATAGATGTCATTCTGGAGGATACCAGGTCTTGTGTTTTGGTGACATTGCACAGATTGGGCCTTGTCTTTTTTTTTTTTTTGTAACGTAATTTGGGATTGTGTTTAGGAGTGTTGCTGCATATGCGGGGCTGTGTGATGGGGTGTTATGGAAGATGGTCCTTGCTGCGTCTCGGATGAAACTACAAATCAACGCTCTTGATACGGTGAGATGTTATAAATGCTGAGGTCATGCGTAATAAAAATATGCAGTACTATTCCACGACTGATTTATGATCCGATTTAAACGAGGTTCACACAGTCCTTGGAACTTTTTGAAATTCCTGGAAAAATGAAAAAGCATTTCCCAGTTCTGGAAAATCCTGGAAAATTGCGTAAATATAAATAATATGTCGGGCTTCCATCAGAATGTTAATTCTGCTGGTCTCTTCAAGAGAACAATGGACTGTTACCCCCCCCCCCCCCTCAGGATTTGCCATTAAAGCTGGCAC
Source organism: Eptatretus atami (assembly GCA_035128595.1). Classification (NCBI taxonomy): domain Eukaryota; kingdom Metazoa; phylum Chordata; class Myxini; order Myxiniformes; family Myxinidae; genus Eptatretus; species Eptatretus atami. The sequence continues at coordinate 138,594,276 of CM068956.1, forward strand.
CAAAATGTTTGTCAGTCTGACCCTGATGTATAGCTAATCCCAATCACCCCCGTCACATGTGCTAATGTATCTGCTAAATTATTCCTGAGTTGATCCCTCGATGTTCTTCTATTCTATCTGCTCCTAAATATGTGTTAATGGCTTCTGGTGTTTATTCATTCAGACCAAAAATATCTGGAGGAGGTGGGGCAAATATCTGGGGTTCCCAAACATACTTGCACATATGATTGTAAATCAGCGGCACTGCTGTAGTGAAAGTGGTAACTGAAGCACACAGCGCATACAGTAGTCAACTCTGCGCGTCAACACTGTTTGGTGTAATCTTCCGTGCAATCGTAATCGATTCCTTTCTTTTCGGTTAAATTGCCCTTTGTGATTTTACCCATGGCTCCCAAGAAGACAACTGTTTCTAGTGGTGAACCAAGTGCCAAAAGTGAAGGAAGTGATGTCTTTGACACAGATGTCTCCCTTCCTCTCTCTTTCCCCCTCCCTCCTCTCTTTCCCCTTCCTCCTCTCCCTTTCCCCTCCCTCCCTCTCCCTTTCCCTCCCTCCCCTCTCCCTTTCCCTCCCTCCCTCTCCCTTTCCCCTCCATCCCTCTCCTTTCCCCTCCTCTCTTCCCTCCCTCCCCTCTCTACCCCTTCCTCCCCTCTCTTCCCCTCCCTTCCCTCTCTTCCCCCTCCCTTCCTCTCTACCCCTCCCTTCCCTCTCTACCCCCCTCCCTCCCCTCTCTACCCCCTCCATCCCCTCTCTACCCCCTCCTCCCCTCTCTACCACCCCTCCCTCCCTCTCTTCCCCCTTCCTCCCCCTCTCTTCCCCCTTCATTCCCCTCTCTTCCCCCTTCCCTCCCCTCTCTACCCCCTCTCTCCCCTCTCTTCCCCTCTCTTCCCCTCCCTCCCTCTCTTCCCCTTCCTTCCCTCTCTACCCCCTCCCTTCCTCCCCTCTCTACCCCCCTCCCTTCCCTCCCCTCTCTACCCCCCTCCCTTCCTCCCCTCTCTACCCCTCCTTCCCTCCCCTCTCTACCCCCCTCCCTTCCCTCCCCTCTATACCCCCTCCCTCCCCTCTCTACCTCCCTCCCTCTCCTCTCTTCCCCTCCTCCCCTCTCTTCCCCCTCCCCTC
>CM068956.1:138599774-138611809 GCA_035128595.1 Eptatretus atami
ACAAGAGAGAGATACGAGCGATCTCACACCGCGACTCGTCGCCGACCGCCGTCCTTCTCGCCTCGGACCCGAGCTCCTTGGCCTCTTCCCACAACTCTTCTCCGCCGACTCCAGAACCAACTCTTCCTGCCTCACCGACGACTTCGCCACCCGACTCGACTCTGCTCTGCCGACACACACTGCTACTGCCACACTCTTTTCTATTCGCCTTTCGCTGCCGTTTTATAGGCCGGCAGGAGAAAACAATATGCAAATATCCGGATCAGGATGACCTCGGGGGCGGAGCCACGCTCCCCAATTGGACGGAGGAAAAGTGGGCGTGAACCTCCCCTGATCCTAGAATTTGCATATCTTGATTTTCACACAGACGCGCCTGGAGGCGGGGCCAAGCCGCCCCGCGCTTCTAATTGGACGGATCAGAAGTGGGCGGTGTAGCGTTTGTGATCCGAATTTTCCTCGGAAAGGCCGCTATTTGCGCTCGCGGCTCGGTGCGTATCGCTGAACGAGCCCAAGACAGCCCGACGCTCAGTGTTCACAGTGGTGTGCGGGAATGGCCGTAGAAGGAGAGAGGTGAGGGTGGTGGAGGGTTTTTGGTGGTGGTTTGATGGTCATGGTGCCGTTTGGAATGGCATGATGCGATGATGTGGGAGCGAGTTGTGAAGGTAAAGGTCGTGGCTGTTGGCGTTGTTGTTGTTGTCCGAGGGTTGGAGCGTGGTTGCAGTTGGTGACGATGGCTGGCGTGGTGTTGCGTGGTTGTTGTGTGATGGCGGTTGGGACGTGGTTGGTTCAAAATAAAGATAGAAAGAAAAACGGCTATCTCAAAGCGTCGCAGCCGAATGAATCACATATTCCCTTTAGACAACTGGTTTGGCCTAACTACACATGTACTTAAGAGATATCTCACCTACGGGTCCTGAATGGTGGTTTGCGAATTTCCACAGCCGTAACAATATGTTAGTCAGTTGTATGTGTTTTTTTTTGTTTGTTTTTTTTTTGTCTGTAACCACGTATAAAAAATTCTGCAGAGCACAGTTATCATTGGAAATTTTTGTAACTTCGCATATCAGAGGCCTATAGAGGTCCCTTTCAGCGCATAAAATTTTGAAGGTCAAGGTCAAAGGTCAAGGTCACTTTGTCGCAAATCAGGGGAGTCGACGAAACCCTTATTTTTTGAGTATTTTGATCGGATCGTCTTCAAACTTCATGGGAATATAGTTCATGGTCTGGTGCTCAGCTGATTAATTTTTGGTGGCGATTGGCCTTGACCTTCATGGTTAGCGCTAAGGTCAAACATATTTGACCCCAAGGTCAAATTTTCAAGTTTTAGGAACCATATCGTGTAGTACCTCAAATTGAACACCTCGATGAGTGCTTTCTAGATATGTCAAGCTTGAGACATTATGACGTCATTGGTGACGTTATGAGGCAAACGCATATTTTTCATGGTTACTCTGTAGAACGATTCTCATCGGAATCTCTCGTAGGCAGATATTCCTCAAGGAGTCGCTCCTGGTGGATAGCAGCTCTGTTCACCTCAGTGTGACCTTAAAGAAGTCACACGTGGTCACCTTTTGGCAAGATACGGGTCACCCTGCGAGTGACATTGGTTTATTTGTCTGCCTGTCTGCCTGTCTGTCTGTCTGTCATTTGTGTGCAGGATTTCTCAAAAAGTTGTGTACGGATCTGGATGAAATTTGGTGGGCAGGTTGGTGTGTGACAAGAACGAACTGCTTAGATTTTGGTGAAGATCCGGATCCGGATCCAACTACTAGAATTTTTTAAGTGATTCTTCTCCATTGAGAGATAGGGCTAAACTAATATATAGCACAATATCTCAAAAAGTTGCGGACGGATTCATATGAAACTTGGTGGACAGGTTGGATGTGTGACCACAACGAGTTGATTCAATTTTGGTGAAGATCCGAATCCAGATCTGGATACGAGAATTATTTAATTGCTAAAGTGATTCTTCACCATTAAGAGAGATCGGGCCAAAAACGATACATAGCACGATATCTCAAAAATGTATCGAGTCCGATAAGTTTTCATGGATCAGGCATTACGTGGAGGTGGAATGCGCTCTACCGAGTGCCCTTCTCGTTTTTCTTGTAAATAATTAATTAATTATAATGAATTCCATGTTTCCCCTTTCTTCCCCCTCTCCCCCAACCTGCTGTTGTGATTCCACCATCCCCTGATATTTGTGTTTGGAATAAACCCCCATTTTAAAAGAGCTAAGGTTCTCGTGTGCTGCTTTCATTCCCACTCGCGCAAAGCTGCCATTAATCGGAGGTGCCCAAGGGAGTAACGGCCAATTCTGTCTATCCGTCCATCATCTGTGTTAATCAGCATGCACCTGACAATATTCATAACAGGTGCATAATTTAATATCCTATAGTTTTTCTTTTTCTTTTTGTATACAAGGTCAAGGCTTGTGGAAGAGCTAGAACCAGAGCGAATGGTTCAGGATGCAACAGAACATGAGGAACAGTAGAAAGAGAGATGGTGGGGGACACGAGCCTTACTAAATATTACAATTAGGCTTGCTCTCTCTGACTGATATCCACCAACCCCATTGGCTCATAACATATAATGTCACTTGTTACATAAAACATTTGTTATTAAAAGTCCTGGAAAACTGGAAATTTGGTCTTCCAAGGTTGGTACAGTTAGAGTTTGCAATAATCTTGACTTTATTTTTAGCTTTTTTTTCTCTTAATAAGGAAAACTTTCTCATGAGAGTGCAGAGTTTTTGTTTGATTGATTAATATGTCAGAGGAAGTTTACCATTTTTTGGTTCCTCCTCTTTACTTATGCTAAATTTGACTAATGATGATCATGCCCCATATACTGTCTCATGTTGTTACCCATGTGCTGTGGAGGCAAATGACCAAGCATAAATACTTCTTCTTCTTCTTGTTCTTGTTCTTCTTCGGAATTTGGAATTGGTTAATTGTGCCGACGATAGTTCACCTACTCTTCGCAAAGGACACCGTGGGATCTCTAATATCCACTGACCCATGCTGTTACACGGGACACCCAGTTTAACGTCCATCTGAGCGACGGTACACACATTGATGAATCACCCCCTGCATGTGAAACACCGTGATAACCATTTAGAGCTGGGGCGGGATTCAAACCCAGGTTAGACAATGCAGATGCAAAGATGCATACCTATAGGCTACCCTGATAGCCACTTGTGAATATAATGATGTGTACGTTGTTGAATATCGTTTTCAAATTACACGCTTTCGTTTTGGAATGATTTGCTACTTTACAAATATAAGGTTTGTAGATTTGTTTTTTGTTTTGCCGATGTTTACCTTCCAGAAAAGGGATGACTATTTTTAAATCCTAGCGTCATCTTTCTTATTCCTTCAATTGTGTATTGGATGTAGAATGTCACAGTATTGAGAATAGTCTTCGTTACCCACAGCTCCACGTGTGTGGTTACGATCGTGGTAAAGCTTTAGAGACCCTGGTGAACCGCCCTGTTCTTCGCTCGCTGGATCGACGCTGGACTGAGGATGAGACGGTATGAGTGACGAGCACATCACGAGATTTGAAACGCTATTTTTATTATTACACAACTGTCCGTTATCCTCTCTTGTCCCTTTTTACCTCCACCACCGAAGGTGAAGGGGCTTATGTTTTCACCCCTCTCTGTCTGTCTGTTTGTGTGCAGGATACCTTAAAAAAAGTTGTGGACGGATCCAGATGGAATTTTGTGGACAGGTTGGGTGTGTGATGAGGACAAACTGTTTAGATTTACACAACTCTCCGTTATCCCCTCTTGCCCCTTTTTACCTCCACCACCAAAGGTGAAGGAGGTTATGTTTTCACCCCTCTCTGTCTGTTTGTTAGTTTGTCTGTTTGTTTGTTTTTGTGCAGGATATCGAAAAAAGTTGGGGACGGATCCGGATGAAATTTTGTGTACAGGTTCGGTGTGTGACAAGGACGAACTGATTAGATGTTGGTGAAGATCCGGATCCGGATCCGACCACTAGAATTTTTAAAGTGATTCTTCACCATTGAAAGATCAGGCCAAAAATTATATATAGCACGATATCTCAAAAAGTTGTGGATGGATTTGGATGAAACTTGGTGGACAGGTTGGGTTTGTGGCAAGGACAAATTAATTTGATTTTGGTGAAGATCCGAATCCTGATCTGGATACGAGAGTTATTTAATTTTAAAAGTGATTTTTTAACTGAGAGAGAGGGCCAAAAACAATATAGTACTGTATGGCATGATATTTCAAAAATGTATTGGGTTTGAGATGTTCTCGTGGATCAGGCATTGCGTGGCGGAGGTATGCGCTCTTCCGAGTGCCCTTCTCTTTTTAACACTGTGGATAGAGTTTAAGGATTGCGTAACGGATAAGGAAAAAGTTATTTTAAGTACTCGAGGCACTGCGTCTAAGAATCGATTACATCACCATAATGCATGTAACAAGGATGTAATGTGTTGCACTATTTTTGAAGGGTTTTTGAAAGAAAGGGCTTCCATTAGTTTCCACAAAATTTTATAATAAATTTAACTTATTACATGCCACCTGCATTGTGCTGTCATTTTGCATTGTGAAAGAGTTGACTGCATAAAGAGGTTTCTGGCATACTCTCCAAAATTGGTTGATATTGTGTGGGGTCCATTAAGGGCATACAAAGAAACTAAGGGCACTTGGTCAGCATACTTAAACAATGGCCTTCTCTTTTCACTGGATCATGGGGTGTGGCGCTTTCAGTACCTGTGCAGGAGGACGAAAGTCCGAGTCTTCAGGTCCTTGGTGCTTCCAGTCTTGCTCTACGGATGTGAGACTTGGATTCTGACCAGGGATCTGTGATGGAGACTTAATTCCTTTGGTACTAGGTCTCCTTGGAGAATCCTTTGCTTTCGCTGGACTTTGTGGCCAACGAGCGGTTTCTGAGAGAGAGTCAAATGAGATTTGTTTCCTGTGTAGTCCGTGAGCATCAACTGCGGCTGGATGAACATGTGGCTCGTTTTCTTGATGCTGATCCTGCTCACCAGATTCTCTCAGCGATGGAGTCTCGTGACTGGAGGATGCCAATGGGCCGACCACGTGCCTAGTTTTTGCAACAGGTTGATCGGCATCTCAAGGAGATGGGGATGGGCCAGGCATCTGCCTGCGGGATGGCCAGATGGAGGCCCCTGGAGTAACGGCGGAAAGTGGACGCAGTGACACGTTGCTCCACGTAGTGCATGCTCCCATACCTGACCTGACCACCTCTTTTTGATTGATACTGTGAGATTATTAACGTCGACGTTCAACAACCTAAACACAGCTGGATTTGCATCTCCATATAAAGGGCAGAATTTTCTGAGATGTAGTACCTCCTGGCGGCATCATCAGTGCCTCCTGGCACTACATCAGAAAAGCTGCTATTGGTTATATAAAACCCTTTCATCCTTTTGCGATCACACCCAGACAAGACAACCCAGTGGTGGGTATGTTACCTACTGAGCTGTTTTACTGCCTCAACGAGAGGTGCTTTTTCTAAGCCTGCCAATTGAATTGCGCTTTACCAGTTGGATGTTTTGTGTACGATTGTAAGCCCATTTGTGCAAATGCAATTGATCGATACAGTGAATGGTGTTCCATACACCTCATTCTCGATTAATTGAGGTCATTTGTGTCACCATGTAGTCATTAAGGCAACAAACCAACAAAGTGCATGGAGGTCGCAGTTCACGATCTAATTGGGTTATGCAGAGGAAAACTAACGGCCAACAAATGTAACAATTATTTGGCATACTTTAAGCTAGTTTGTACTGATCCAGAGCATCTGTGGTCTACCAACTCAAAATTGCAAAGGTGCAGCAGCTTTATGGCATGCAATGATTGCTCTTGTGGAGCACTGTCAGGCAGCACCGAGGCTTACCAACCAACTGTCTATCACCAGCTCACCAACAGTTTGACTGGAACAACTGACGAGCTGAAAATAACCATCAACAGCTGTCAGGAAAACGGTCCTCCCGTCCTTTTTATAGGCGACCAGTCTGGGCGGAGCCTCAAGCAGACTTCATCCAAATCCACCCTGCCGATTGGCATCGTTGCACGTGACCAACCGTCAACCTCACGATCATTCCTTCCTCGTTCAGCCCTACACGAACAAGAGCCAGCCAGCATCCATGTAGCTGCCAAATGGGGCATCAAACATCGATGGAAAATGGTGGACGTCAACGTCGGTGAAAGAGGTGCTTGTCGAACGTCGATGGAAAAAGGTGGGTGTCAATGTCGGTGAAAGAGGTGGGTGCCGAACATCGATGAAAGATAGGTGGATAAGGTAAATGATCCTCAGCCGTATTTGACCATCAGAATAACTGCTCAGGAAAAGCCCGTGGTGTGCTTAATCAAATGTCCTGTAAGTCCAAAGTGTAAATAAATCGTCCACCTCCAAGCCAATGTGTCCTGATGGAAAAAGGGTCGATGAGCCTCCGTTGGGCTAACGGCTATCTCGCGTGCATGAATGTGTCGTAAAGAGAAAAAGGCCATCTCATAAGAAAGGGAATCTGTTCTATACCCTTCTCCAACGCATCAAAGTTAGAATCCCACCAGACATGGGGATGGGTCTATGCTGGACATGCATTTATGGAAATAACTGTCTGAGGACCTAAATGTTTGTATGCATTAGTCGGATCCAATTCTGAAATCCATAACAATATACGACTCTTCCGGTTCTGGGTTTGGAGCGTCGGCAGGTTCTCTCAGGGTTCTCTGACTTTTTTTCTCAAAGTTAAGTCTCCGGTCGATTTTTGTCCCGTTTAACTGTTTATTTTCTCACCTAAATGTTATTGCGTGTTCCTAGTTCAGTTTTGCCCCCCAGTGTGGTGACAAATAACAGCTTAAGCTGATGGTTTCCTTGCTTAAATTACATTGAGATGTCTCCTGCTCGTCCACGGAACATGTTACTCCATACAATTTAACCTTACCTGAAGTTCTTCCATCTACCCCACAAACATAACAATATATGTATATGTATATGTGTATATATTGTTGCGGATCCGGGGTCGGGGGCGAGAAGACCACGAGGGGGTGAGCTACCTCGGGTTCCCACCTGACTCTCACCAGTCGCACACAAATAACTTTGTGATGCGGCGGATCGCTAATCGACCGTGAACGCCAATAACTCAACCACGTGACTTAGGGTCCTCCTTCTGATACCGTTTACCAAGAGTCACATGGTTTAATTACCGGGGGACACGCTCTCGGTACGCCTTGCTCAAACCGGATCACCTTACCAGATCAGACGCAGCCGAGCATAACTGCCAATAACGTACCGGCTCGAAAATAGATCGTTGGGGGATAACATCCCGGCTAGACTAGAGTACGAATCATGCTGGGCCAATGAAGGAAAAGATGAAAACGAGCTGGGAACATTTCTACACAAGCATTTATTTATAATCAAACGAGGAAAGGTATGTGGCACAGTAAATTGGTTTTCTTTGTATGTACAGCAGGGGATAGCAAGGAATTTGTGGGGTGCGGCAAAAGGCAAGCAATCTTACAAAAGCAGACACAGAGCAGACTTATCCCGTTCGAACTTTTACAATCTTAACTTGGACTAGGACAGGTGCCATCGCACGCGCGCACACAAACACGCACGCACACACACACACCCGAGGAAGATTAGATATAGCCCAGAGAGAGAGAGAGAGAGAGAGAGCAGATGAGGATAAACGGCCTCCAATTACCTGGCGCAGACGAACGCAACCCAGTATGCTTAGGGAGAGGTAGGAGGGAGGAATACTGGTGGTGTCTAAGGTGTGGGAGTAAGAGGGTGGTGTAGTGCCAGAGGAAAATGGGATTGTGAGTCACTGATGATGCTCTTTTGTGCGTCCAAAGGAAACCGGATAGAAGGGTGGCTAGCGAGAGAGGAGAGAGGAGAGAAGATGCATGAGGTGAAAGATGCTTAACCTAGCCGTGTATAGGTCTGTTTGTGTATCGTGTACCTCTGTGGGACACTCCGCTTGAGCAGTCCCACCTTGAGATGTGGCGCGTTATCTCCGGCTTAGTCACTTTGTCGGGGCTTGTGGCAACGTGCGCTCTGTACTGGTCCGTCTAGCTGCACGGAGGTGGCGAACGTTCACAGCCTGGCCGGGAGTCTCAGCAGTCGCCCCGGACCAGGCCCTCAGGAATAAGCACGTCCTTGCAATCACACACCAACAGCAAGTGAAGAGCTAGCAAAGGGCAGAGAGGAGCAGAGAATAGGGGTGAACGGCTCCGCGCTCTGCCTTTTATAAACCCCGGGCGAAGGGTGGGGTGACGACCCGAAAGCGACGTGCTGTGACCCGAATCCTGCTTCTCTATTGGGCCACAGCGGCTCTAGCCACACCCTGCAAGGCTCCCTGGGCCAGAAACGGTCTCAGTCGCCCATCCGGCTCGACACGGCCCAGAGCTCCTGACTCAACAAGGGGTATGAGCCGGCACCCTGGCCCTGAACATGCTCCAAGTGCAGTCTGAATGCCGAATAGCAATGCACACCCGCCACCCACGGGCCCCCTCTCATGAGCCAAAATGCACACCCGTGCCCTGTACCAAACTCCCGGATCGCCCTTCCCGTGACCCCTCCTCACCGCCGCTGTCTTGCCATGTTCTAGCGACTGGATGAGGGTCGTATCAATTCTGCGTGTCCACCCGGGACATCCCCTGCGAGATGCGGTCAAGCTATTAACGTCGGTTGCTCGGCCCCACATCGCGCAGTCTGAGGGCAGTCCGAGTCGTACAGCACTCCTCTGTATAGTGGCGAATTGTATCGATGCAGAGGTACGAGGATGTGTGGGAATATTTTTCCCGTGTGCGGGAGGCATTTGTGGCCGAAGCGGTGAGGTTTGGTGAGCAAGGTGTGAAGCAAGGTGAGATGCCGGTTGGAAATTGGCACGCAGATTTGAATGAAATAATGGCGCGCGATGCACGTGCCGTATAGTGTGTCGTCGGAGTTTGGTGGTGGTTCCAAGCCACGGGAGGCATTATGGTGTGCTTGCTATTCAATCGGCTATTGCGTGGCTTGTGTGCTTGCTTGCTTGATTTGTACCATGGCTAAAAGGAAAGGGTTGGAGTCGAAATCAGAATAGGAGATGGAGATAGTTAATAGACCTAGTTATGAGACCCACACAACGCACTTTGTCCTGTTAACCCACGAGACATGAGGAGAGGTCTGACTGCACAAAGACTAACAAAATAACTGCCTGAGGATCACTGTATGTTGGGTGCCATTGCCTTTGAGGCATGTGGTTTTGTAGAACTGCAACTATATATATATATATATATTGGATAATTTTCTAAATGATATTTATTCCCTTCATCACCTGGTATACTAAGACACGAGTATATCGAAATGGTTACGTAGGTGCTCACTCTGTGGTGTCCATTTTCTCATTCTACATGTGGAAGAAAGCATCTTTGACATTGTCCCTTTTCTTCTTTTACATGTGAAAGATCTTACACAGGTGAAGGTAGATGCTGTTCAGGCTAGGGATGGTGGCAGGCATTGATCCATCGAATGCAATACAACGTTGAACAACAGGAAGATGAAAAACCGGATATAAAGCCGGTCGGCAACATCATCATGCAAGATGTTAATCGCTTTGGCTGTGGCATCGTGCCCCAGATACTCTTGGGTATGCCCTTTGCTAGCCAGGGCGGCCAGTTGGGCACATTTCTGCACAGGGCTATTGCTCTGCATGACCCCCTCCACCAAGACCCCCCTCTATCAGTGTTTGCATCCGTGTTACCAAGTCTTCAATGCCCGCTTCCACATCGACCTCCTCATCCACCGTTTCATCGCACATCAGTGCATCAATGTAGGCAAGCATGGGTTCCATTTCGCCATCCCCCTGCATGTGACGAATTATACCACAGATTTGTTCCAGTAGGTTGAAGTTATATGCCTGGTGTTGGCTTAATGGTTATGGTGGTGGGCTTGGGATCCTAGAGTCCTGAGTTCAAATCCCGCTCAGCTGTTGAATTAATACCAGGTGGGGTTAACTCGGCCTGTCATCCTTCCTAGGTCGGCAAAATGAGTGCCGGCATGCTGGTATCCTGTGTTGGAGTGGCGACCCGTCCAAAATTGTGCCCAATAGCCAAGGAGACTGCTTAGGCGCAGCACAACACTCTGCCTAGAGTATGGTCCCAATGGATGAATGGATGGATGGAAGTTGATGCCATCTTCATCGTTTTAATGTACATTATGTTGGAACAACAAGCAAACAACGATTTATTCTCTTTATCACTTGGATATATACGAAGACACAAGTATATCTGCTCACCAGCATATAAGCTCATGATATCGTTCTCTAAATGTCTGATCCCCCCCCCCCCTATCAAACTGCAACCACATTGCTGGAGCAGAAACAACTGGTGCGCTTGAGAGGGCAGGCTGCTACAAAACTGTGACTCACAATAAAAAGTATATAGGTGGTTATTGCCTCAAAATCTATTTTAGTGCTGGGGACCACGATGGGGTGAACGGCGGCACCAGTGGGGAGATTTCAGCCTTAGTCCCCCCCCCCCCCACCCCCGCTTTTATGTATACATAGTCGAGGCTCATGGAAGAGCTCGTACACTGAACGGATCAGGACGCAACAGGATAAAAGGCCGCTAGTTTAGAGGTGGTGGAAAAACACTAACGGCAGAGTTGAAGGCCAAAGATCGAGGGAGATTTGGATAAACAATGAGTGTGGGGAGGAATGGGAGGCAGGAGGGGACGCATGGGTGGACAAGATGGATACAGAGGAAAACTCCAAGGAGGGAAAACTGGAAACTTGGAAAGACGAGGGATTGGGGTGGGGTTGAAGGTGGTTAACGAGGGTAGGAAAGGTCATGCTTTTGGATTGGGGATGATCTGAGATTCTGTTGAACAGCTGTCTTGAAGACCTGGAAGGAGGAATGAGATTGAAGAGAATGTGGATGTTGATTTCACAGGCAGGAAAAAAGAGGAACAAATGAGTATATTTATGTCAGCTGTGGTTGGTGATCAAGCTTTCATCAATTTATATTTTGTAGTTTACCTTTGTGCTTGTTTGAAAGAAAATATGGCAGACTTAGTTGGAGCTTTTAATGTGTTGCAGTTGCTTTGTATAATGACAAGACTTGTTGTAAAAGAGGTACATTTTCAGCAGGGTTGGAATTGATTGCGTCATAAAGAATATTGTGTGTTTCTTTGTTTGTGGGTGTATCCATCATTCATATGCTTTATGTACCTTTGCCTTGCCAGAAACGCTTCGTTCGTGGGCTACGACAATTTGGAAAGAACTTTTTCCGGATTAGGAGGGAACTGCTTCCTCACAAGGAAACGGTAATTATCATATTGCTCTCTAACCAATCAATAATTCAATCCTTTGCTTTCCCTTGCCTCCCCTCTTCATACCAAACTTCATCACAGTTTTCTCCTTCCCCCCTCATATCCCATCTCAAGCTGTTGTCTCTATTAATATGGCTGCCCGTCTCCTTTCCCACTCTCTCACTGACATATTGTTCTCTGTATCCTGATTATTGTTATTAACACAGATCTAAGAATCGCATCAATGGAACTTGTACATACATCTCATATAGGACAAAGACATTAGTGGACTTCAGTACTCGATACTTTAATGTGAATTACAAGGACACTTTTCGGCAGTGGACGCATACATGTAGTATTTGGTATTTCAACCTGGGTTTTGTGCAACGTGAGCCATTGGTTCAGGTGGGAACACCAAAACAAGGTAACCAAATTCTTCACTCTTTTTCAAACATTTTTTCAGCTTGTTGTCTGTACGATTGAGAGTCAAAACATTTTCCCTTTTAAAAAAAAAAAATTCTGAGCAAACAACATTCCATGTATATTCCAATGACATGGGTGGAACATAACCACCCATGGGGGAGAAATGAGAGCCTGGCTGGAAACTACAAAGAAAATGCTTAACATCCGAGTTGAGTTTACTGGCACCCAATCCTTCTTAGTTTGAGGAAAACTTTTAAGCCCCCTCCCCTTCAGAATACTGTGCTCATCGAGTCCCCTTCCCTTTTTATTTTT
>CM068956.1:138614392-138634372 GCA_035128595.1 Eptatretus atami
GAGGGGAACAGACCATGGGAAGAGCAGAAGGTGCAAGATCAGAAAGGAGGTGGTAGAAGACAGAGAGACCACTGATCTTTCTTTGATGTGAAAGTGATAGGCCCGTAGACTCAGCGTCACTACAGGAGATTCCATTTATCTTGAAGGCCTCCATTTCCCTGGCATTAAGCTGAGCAAGGTGTGAGGCAGGGGTGCCATCCCAGATGGGAGAGCAGTATTCCATCAAGCTGTGGATAAAAGCCATGTCAGTGGATGGGAGTTCAGGTGTGCCAAGGATATACCTTGCACGATGGAGGATGCCTTGACTCGTGCTGGAGGCCAATTTGGAAGTGTGGTTTGCCCAAGAAAGATCGCATCTGATAGTGAGACCCAAAAATTTTGAGTGACTGAACTTTTCTTATTTTTAAGTCTCCTGGTTTGTTTTTGACTCATGCATGCACATACCTTCTACAGCACTCTTATTAGCATCATGACTCTTCAAAGTTGATCTTTTTCTCTTCACTCATGAACCCTTATCTACTTCATTCTACTGCTACAGGGAGACCTGGTTACTTACTATTACTACTGGAAGAAGACAGCAGAAGCAACATCAACTAGGCCCCACCGCCGTCACCGCCGGCAACCGGCAGGGTTCCGCCGCATAAAAACTCGCACAAACCCCCCTCAACCTCCTGATCCCCGTGTCATCCACGACCCTCGATCCCATCCCTCTCCTCCGCCAGCCTTCCCTCGAACGCGTCCCTCACCCCCTCCTGCAGAACCTCGAGCACGTCCTCCCTCTGAAGAATTCCGTAAGAACCACAAACACCACTTTATCTTCAATTTCATATTCATCCTCACACTTTGGAGCCACCAATTTTCAGAAAGAAAAAATATATATACAAAAAAGGAACTATTTCAATACGATGTGAATAACTTGTGTTTTTTTTTGTTTTTGTTTCATTCGAGGTTAATTTGAGTTTGTCCCAACATTTTATGATCAGAATCGTTGCTTGCATAATGATTTCAAAGACTCTTGGAAGCGTGCAAATGCATTGAAGTGAGGTAGTGATTGGAGCAGTTTAAGGTGCCATTGCAAGAAAATCCTAATTTCACAATTGATTGCAATACTAATGAATCATCCTGTTGCACCTTTCTTACAGATGCTTAAATTATTATTTTTTTAATCATTTGCAAATGCTGGCAGGATCGTCCATACATGTGGACTCACCCTTAAGCTATCAACTTGTAAATTCTTTGTTTGTGTTTGTGTGTGTTTTGTTTTATTTACAGTGGATGTGAGTTCTCCAAGTGACTATGGTTTTGATAGCGATGACAGTGATAGAGAGCTACGTTCTCCCGTCTGCCGCCACTGCTACACCACGGGTATCACAAGCACGATCTATATACCCACATACTACTTGTTAACATCCAAATATTACAAAGAGGTCTACATGGAAGTAGTATCCACATGTACTCGTATACAACAACACTGTGTCCTGAGTATGCTTTTTAACCTTCTGAACCCTGAGCTCCTTGGACTTCCGGCTCCCCCACCCTGAGCTCCCTTGAGAAAAATCCAGCCGCTCAGCTATATGGAGGTTTGAATAGTGGCCGGTAAATCGGCTGCTCGGGTATATGTAGATTAGAATAGCGGCTGGTAAAATGACTGCTAGGGTTCAAACGGTTAAAATTCATTGTGACATTTATTTTCAAGCAATGTAATGCTCGTGGAGTAGATTGTACTCTATCACATGCATAACGAGGACATGAGGGGAAATTTATGCACTACTGTAATGACAAGAGTAATCATTACATATCAGAGAGTGCGCTAGCCCTCTATGTGTAGGGATGGCGCGGAAAAAAATGTCGGTCCCACCCACTCTGTGCAAAAGTAAAGTTGGAGTATCTTCTCTAAAAAGTTGCTTAAGCTATACATGAGAGCCAACCTGGTCTGTTTGGCTGATTGGCTCAGCAGGGATCGCTTTTCAGCATTCCAGACGATGGCAAATGCAAAAAAACCGAGATCGGTCAAAACCGGCAAATCATCATGATGATAACAAGAAAAAGAGCAATCAGGTATTGCAGAACCTGTCAGGACTTGTTTATAAGTGCTGGCAGTGATGACCGGGTGCCAAGACGTCCTGCTTTGATACAGCCCCGCTTTGATCGGACACCTCATCCTGACCCGTGACGTTTATTGTTATTCAATTGAATTCAGAATGGTATTAAAATAAAATAATTTCAAATCAAATGGAAGACCAAGTAGGTACAGTTCTGCAATTGAGTCATCAGAAGGAACCTGAACAAGCAAAAAGTAAAGATGAAGTCATCACGAGGAACCTGGATAGGATTCTGGTTGCAGCTGCTACTCCTCTACCCTCAAACCCACTCAGGTACAGCCAAGTGAGCCTTATTCAAAATAAAAAAAAATTCAACAACTCCGCTGCCAGACCATACATCCTATCAGGTTAAAATTTAAAACATATATTCCCCATCACTATTAGATCATAATTTTGAAGTTTCACGTTAATCGATGAAGCGGTTCAAGAGAAAGAATTTTTTTTTAATTTTTGCTTGATCCAATATGGTTACCAGATCATGTGACCAACTGATCAATTATTTGTGAAGACCTTGGTATCCCCAAGGCTTGGAGAATATGTGTATGAAGTTTCCCCTCGATCTGTTCAGCTGTTCTGGAGATGAAGATTTTTATAGGTTTTTATGGTAAATCTAACATGGCTGCCACACCACATGACCTATGACGTCATAATTATCATTAAAAGATTCTACATGAGTAGTCGCTCCTTTGGTGAAAACTTCGTGTCAGTCCGACAAGCGGTTGCAGAGAAAAACACGCACGTTCTGTGCAGACAAACAAACAAACAAAAACAGATAAACAAACGGACCAAAATGCAATTCCCTCTCCTCCGGTGAGGGTAATAACAATAATAATATTCAGTCGGCCTATTTATGAGCTTCTTCTGTCAATGGCAATGACTCTGGTATCATCCGACAGAGTTTTGCATGGTGCAGCATCCTTTGCTATCGGAGTTTTAATAGCTTGAAAGGATTCCACGAAAAGGATGCAAAACTGCATTCCTTTGTAAAGGAAGAGAAAGGGATCAGAGGGATGGGTGGGACTATGGCTAGACACATTTTTCCCTCAGTTCAATCAGACCTGTGTGGTTAATGGTGGAATATTATCAGGAAGTCGGTGACAGCAACAGCCCACACACATTTCTATAAAGTACGTACAATTTATAATGTTATATCATCTATTATGTA
Organism: Eptatretus atami; assembly: GCA_035128595.1. Lineage (NCBI taxonomy): Eukaryota > Metazoa > Chordata > Myxini > Myxiniformes > Myxinidae > Eptatretus > Eptatretus atami. The sequence continues at coordinate 138,617,660 of CM068956.1, forward strand.
TGTACAGTGCCATTACAATGTGAGCACATTTATAAAGTTTGCACAACAACATTTGTAAATCAGGAATAGGACATCTATATATGAGGCATCGCAAGGAGGAGTGATGTAAGGGACACCGGCCATTTTGGAGTTAATGCCATATAGCACTATTTTAACCCTTACCCTATCATCCGAGCCTATCATCATCATATCATTAAAAAATGTCACTTGCATCACTCCTCGTGGGGCCTCATATACACTACATGGCCAAACCTATGTGGACACCCCTTCTAATTAGTGATTCGGCAATTTCAGCCACACCCGTTGCTGACAGGTGTATATAATCAAGCACACAGCCATGCAATCTCCATTGACAAACATTGCCAGTACAATGGGGCATACTGTTGAGCTCAGTGACTTTCAACGTGGCACCGTCACAGGATGCTACCTTTACAACAAGTCAGTTCATCAAATTTCTGCCCTGCTAGAGCTGCCATGGTCAACTGTAAGTGCTGTTATTGTGAAGTGGAAACATCACGGAGCAACAACAGCTCAGCCGTGAAGTGGTAGGCCACACAAGCTCAAAGAACAGGACCGCCGAGTGCTGAAGTGCGTAGCACGGAAAAAATCGTCTGTCGTCGGTTGCAACACTCACTACAGAGTTCCAAACTGACTGGAAGCAACGTCAGCACAAGCACTGTTCGTCGAGAGCTTCATGAAATGGGTTTCCATGGCCGAGCAGCCGCACACAAGCCTAAGATCACCGTGCGCAATGCCAAGCGTCGGTTGGAGTGGTGTAAAGCTCACCGCCATTGGACTCTGGAGCAGTGAAAACGCGTTCTCTGGAGTGATGAATCATGCTTCACCATGTGGCTGTCCAACAGACGAATCTGTGTTTAGCGGATGCCAGGAGAACACTACCTGCTCGAATGCATAGTGCCAACTGTAAACATTTGGTGGAGAACTAATAATGGTCTGGGGCTGTTTTTCATGGTTTGGGCTAGGCCCATTAGTTCCGGTGAAGGAAAATCTTAACGCTACAGCATACAATGACATTCTAGACTATTCTGTGCTTCTAACTTTGTGGCAATAGTTTAGGGAAGGCCCTTTCCCGTTTCAGCATGACAATGCCCCTGTGCACAAATTGGGGTCCATGCAGAAATGGTTTGTCGAGATCGGTGTGGAAGAACTTGACTGGCTGCACAGAGCCCTGACCTCAACCACATCAAACACCTTCGGGATGAATTGGAACGCCGACTGCAAGCCAGACTTAATCGCCCAACATCAATGCCCAACTCCATATTGTATCAGGCTGATCCACCAGCTGTCGCGTTGGACGTCAAGGGTGTTACAATCCCTGTTGCTGACCCTCCAATCAACTGTGGTCCACCTTCGCTTGTGGAAAACACGGGCTGCGGTGAACCGGTTGAAACGGGGTAAAGCTCCAGGGTCTGTGGCATCCATGCTGAACTTCTCAAGGCTGGTGGAAATGCTGCACTCGTGTCGTTGCAAGCAGTTTTTGCTCTCCTGGAACACAGGCATCATCCCAACTGATTGGAAGAGGGGCCTCGTTGTCCTCTCTGGAAAGGGAAGGGTGATCGCCAAGACTGCAACAACTACCGAGGGGTGACGCTGCTCTCAGTGCGGGCAAGGTCTTTCCCCGGATAATTCTTGATAGGGTTCGCACCATCTGCTTGAGCACCAGCGTCCAGAGTAGTCGGGCTTTACACCAAAGAGGTCAACGATTGACCGTATCCTTGCCTTCGGGTCCTCACCGAACGTGGATGAGAGTTTCGGCAGGGGCTGCTTGCAGCCTATGTTGATCTCTGTAAAGCGTTCGATTCAGTGAATCGGATGCCCTCTGGAGGATTCTTGGTCTTCGTGGGTGCCACCAAAACTATCGATCTGATGTCTGACTCTACTCTGGTACTGAGAGTGCTGTGAAATGTGGTGGTAACATCTCTGACTTATTTCCAGTTTTACTGGAGTTCGTCAGGGGTGTTACTGGCCCCACACTTTTCAGCACTTGTATGGATGGATTTTAGGGAGGATGTGGAAAGTCAAGCTGTGATGCATCGTTTGGGAATGGCAAGATCTCGGACCTTGATTTCACAGATATGCAGTCATCTTTGCGGAGACTTTAGATATCCTTTTTGGGGCCCTCGAGGGCTGAATGAGGAGTCGAGCTGCTGGGATTACGGGTTTCTTGGGTCAAAACTAAGATCCAGGCTTTCAATGACATCTTGGATGCTGCTGTCCTGTCTGTGTCTGTTTGTGGTGAGGATTTTGAGGTCATGGGAGATTCACTTACCTTGGCAGTGATATTCATGTCTCTGATGGCTGTGAGTCAGAAGTCAATAGACGTCTGGGTCGGGCCTGGGGTCATGGATTCATGGATCATGGGTTTGGCGCTGCTGGTACCTGTGCGGGAGGACGAACGTCCGAGTCTTCAGGTCCTTGGTGCTTCCAGTCTTGCTCTCTGGAGCGAGACTTGGACTCTGACCAGATCTGAGACGGAGACTTTAAAATAATAATAAAATAAAATATTTTATAAAAAATAATAAAATTTAATTATTAATAAATTGTTTAAAAAATTATTTAAATTCTATAAATATAATATAATAAAAATAAATAAATTTAAAAATTTAATAAAAATAAAAAATAATAAAATATAATTAAAAATAAATAAATTTTATAAAATAAAAAATTAAAATTAAATTAAAAATTAAAATCTTGGTACCAGGTCTCTTCGGAGAATCCTTGGCTATCGCTGGTCGAGTTTGTGTCCAACGAGCGGTTGCTGAGAGAGACTCGGATGAGATTGTTACCTGCATAATCCGTGAGCGTCAGCTGCGGCTGTATGGACATGTGGCTCATTTTCCTTGACGCTGATCCTGCTCACCAGATTCTCTCAGCGAGGGAGTCTCGTGAGTGGAGGAGGCCAATTAGGCTGACCACATGCCTCGTGGTTGCAGCAGGTTGACCGGCATTCTGAAGGAGATGGGATGGCCTGGCATCTGCCTGGGGGATGGCCAGACGGAGGCCCCTGGAATACCGGTGGAAAGTGGACACAGCGACGCGCTGTTCTGGCACATGCTCCCATACCTGACCTGATCAATGCCCGAACTCAATAATGCTCTTGTTTGTGAATGGAAGAAAATCCCCACAGCAATGTTCCAACATCTAGTGGAAAGCCTTCCCAGAAGAATGGAGGCTGTTATAGCAGCAAAGAGGGGGAGGGGGGATCAACTCCATATTAATGGCCATGATTTTGGAATGAGACGTTGGACGAGCAGATCTCCACATACTTTTGGCCATGTGGTGCACTTCTAAAAAAAGGTAAAGAAACAAGCAATAATAACAAAAGTGTGTGCGTGCGCACTTTCACGTGTGTGCGTTCGATGTAACTTTGTCTTTTCTCGGGATAACCCTTATTCAAATCGTGATCATTTCTTGTGACCATCCCAACCTTGTCAACATACATTTTGGATAACATCCCTCCATCCTTTTACATTTTTACCTCTGCCACCGAAGGTGAAGGAGGTTATGTTTTCACCCCCTTTCTGTCGGTTTGTTACTTGCAAAATCCAAGATTTTTCAAGTATATTGGTCATTCGATTTTGTTATTCTGTCTGTCTGTAAATTTCCTACAGGTCACAATTCTAAACTGATCATCATGAAACTTGACCAAGTTGTAGAGGTAGTCTCAACTGAGAAGCCTTCATTTTGAGGTCAAAGGTCATCTTGAGGTGGAATTTCTAAAATCGTCATTTTTCATCCGATTGACTTGAAAGTTGAACAGGATTTGCATATTGTGTTATTGAATTGGAAAACCAACTATATTTGACATCAAAAGGTCAACTCAAGGTCAAACTGCTAAAATCAAATTTCATCTGAAAAATCGTCAATTTTCATACGATTAACCGGAAAATTAAGCAGCAATTGCATAGTGCATCACTGATTTGGGAAAGCAACTATTTTTGAGGTCAAACTTCTCAAATCATCAATTTCAATCTGAAAAATAATCACTTTTCATCCGATTGACCTGAGCTTTGATTAATATTGTCGAGTTTAATTTTAATGACATTGACAATTTGATGTATCTATGGCATCTTGCACACAAACAAGAAAAAGACGTCGTGCAGAGCACGATACTTGGAAAATTCTCTCAAGGTTATCTTCTCCAAAGGTTATCTCAAAAAAGTTGTGGACAGATTCGGATGAAACTTGGTGGACAGGTTGGGTGTGTGGCAAGGACTAATTGATTCGATTTTGGTGAAGATCCGAATCCGGATCTGGATACGAGAATAATTTAACTTCTAAACTGATTCCTCACCATTGAGAGATGGGGCCAAAAACGATATCCATCCATCCATCCATTGGAACCATACTCTGTGCAGAGCGTTGGTGCTGCCTAAGCAGTCTTCTGGGCTATTGGGCACAATCCTGGACAGGATACCAGCAAGCTGGTACTCATTTTTACCGACCTCGGAAGGATGACAGGCTGAGTCAACCCCACCTGGTATTAATTCAACAGAAAAGCAGGATTTGAACTTAGGATCATAGGATCCCAGCCCACCATCCTAGCCATGAAGCCAACACCAGGCATAAAAATGATATATAGCATGAATATTTCAAAAATGTATTGGGCCCGATATGTTCTCGTGGATCAGGCATTACGTGGCGGAGGTATGCACTCTCCTGACTACCCTTCTAGTTGCTTTATGGATCATGTTTGAGTCGACTTTTCCCAACAGTGTTGTAATGCACTCCAGATCATAGTCGGACTGCTTACATAATTTTTTTTCCTTTCTCTCAAATGTATTCACCCTTCATTTGTTCTGTTAAGACAAAGTGTCATTCAATCATTACTCTTATAAATTGAAGAATATGTGTACATATCTTCACGATTATGACAAATCTGTGTTTGAAATCAGGACTTGAGAAGGCGCATCCAACCAAAAAGTAACTCATGGTTTCAGGTGTATGCTCTCTGTCTTAGGCATATGTTCGGCCTTCCGAAGATTTATCTGTGCTTGCTTGTTTATTACATGATTAGCAGTGTAGATCTCGTTGCTTTTTCGGTTGGAAAAGGAGACAAAAGGTATCAGAGCCAAAAACATGAGTTTTATTTCAGTGAGGTCAGGAAACTCACCAACTGATCAGGGAGGGGAGGGGGTAGAGTTCGGGGGGGGCGCAGTCTGACAGTGGCTGTAAATTAAATACAAGATGACTCACAAAATGATAACTATCATTTTCTTTGCCTTTTGGAGAGAGGAGATTGATCGCACCAGACGTAGCATTCCATAGTGGGGGTGGGGCTGAATGGATGGCATGGACCACAAAAGGAAAAATGGCAGTGACACTGAACATGTTCATAATATCCCAAAAATATTGTTCATTTTTGATAAATACATTGCTGAATACCTTAACATATAGCTTTTAAATTGTAATTTAAATGCCCATATCTCAGGAATCACCTTGTAATATATTGGCTCGGTGTTTTGTTTCCAGCCTTTTGCCCAAATCATTTCTGACTCCTTCTACATTTTTTATTTATTCGTATGCACAGCCTGTGGCTGCTTGGCTGCATCATTTTCTGGGGGTGCAGCTGTGCCGCTGATGCAATGCCTGCTGTTTCCAGCACACTGGTACTCATTTCGCCGACCTCGGAAGGATGACAGTCTGAGTCAACCCATCTGGTGTTAATTCAATGGTTTAAAAAAAACAGGGGCTTGAACTCGAGACCCTAAGATGTTAAGCCAGCCACCCTAACTGTTAAGTCAACAGCAGGCTTCCTTCTACATAATCTTCCTTAAGATGTCAATGTTCCAATTGCTTCTTTTACCCACCCTGATTGATTCCCAACCAGTGTCGAAGGATTGGCTGACGGGTGGGAGAGATCGGTTGCTGCTTTGCTCAGAGTGCAGGGTTTCTTTCAAGAAATATGGAGTCCTTCCTCCTTCACTTCATCATCCACCAGCACACATGACCCAGCCTCCTCCATTCATGTTCAAACCTGTGAGGGAGGAGGGAGAATCAGGAGGAATGGTTGGGAGCTCTGGGAAGCACGGCATGCGGACGCGGCGCAGCAAGACTCCGGTTTGTGGTGGACGTGTTATTTTAACAATGTAGAGTTACTTAGCACAGGATATTTCCACCTGCGTGTATAAATGAACCAGGCCAGAATTTCCAGCGACGGACCCTGCCAGAATGGAATGATCGAGCAATCGGTCTTTCAATATGCATGATACCATTCTGAAAGACTGAAACTCTTCTCCCCTTACAGCTCTCTTGCCTTCCGGATGGGCGTGTTAAGGTGGAAGAAGCCACAGATGAGCAGGCTGTGGAGAGGTCGTCTCCAGGAGCAACTAGTACTGACAGCACTGAGGGAAGGAAGGTATAGAGGGGTTTGCAAATTGAGAAGTACTATGGAAATCTATATTGGGTGATATTGAAAGCATTTTGTTGTAATTCTGTTTCACTGAACCAATTTTGTTTTCTTCCTCAACTTATCATTCAAGAGGGTGAAAGGGGAAGGAGGTGATACATTTATGCCTCGGCCATCAAAGCGACGAAGAGAGACGAGTTTATCAGATACAGACAACTGGGACAAGAAGTCAAAGACTCCGGTATGCAGATAGACAAAAATAGTTGCAAAAGAACATCTAAATAGATTGTTCTTCCAAACTCTGCACACTCCTTGTAACGCTTTTATACACAAGGGTCTAAGCTCATGGAGGAGCAAACGGGCAGTGGGTTTACAGACTTCCAAAGGGTATGTGGGGTTGGAGGTAGACATGCACAAGGAGGAATAACATAAAAACGAGTAACCTTAACCTAGAGAGGAACAGAATGGGAAATGATCAGCATGTGCATAAGAGATTGTGAATGTACTTGGGTGAATGCATGAGGTAATGATGGTGAGCACATTTGAAAGATTGAATTGAGAAAGACGAGACAATTCCACAATCGGGAGAGTAAGGGGACAAATGAATGCAGGTGCGCAACCAGCCTGGACTTGGGAAAGTGAGCCGGCAAGGATTTCTTGAGGAACGTGGGAGACCTGGGGTGGCTAGCAGAAGGCTGAGATAGAAGAGGGTAGGAGAAGCAAGGCCAGATATAAGCTTATATAAAATAAAACATACCAACTTGCTTCCAGAGATTGGCTGTCCCTGAAAATATGCCTCCTCTCATGAGATAGCAGTGCTGCATAGCAGATACCAATGTGCAGAAATCCTTGTTTTAGACTGCCTCAAACAGATCATGGTAGGAGGCAGAATACCCAGGCGGTGACTGGCTTTTGATGCTAGCTTGGTGATATAATCCTCTCATGAAAGGTCATGGTCGAAAAAGTGGCAAAGAGTTCCAGGGACTCATCTTATTTCAGGGGCTATCCAAAGAAGTTGATTGGATTGTTTCATTGGCAATCCTTTCGAGAGACAGTATGGCCTTGAATGGCATGTTCCAAATAGCTGACCAGCACCTTAGCTTGTCCAGATCTTATGATAGGGATTCAGCAGCAACCGGCCTTGCAAAAGAGTGATGTACCGTTCTGCACAGGCTAATTCACTTTTTATCTTGAGTAGTTCCGGGGATCTTATAGGATGGCACGTCGTCTATCTGTCAGTCCATCTGTCCGTCCGTCTATCCGTCCACAAATACCTGCAACTTCTTCTCTCACACTACACATACGATTTCGATGAAACTTTACAACGTTCATCACCGTGTATGCACCAAAGCTTGTCCATGGCATTAAAAAAAAATCACGCCCGGTATATGGGGGTTGCCCCCCAAAATCGATATTTCCTTTCTTCTCAGAAACTGCACAAGCGATTCTGATGAAACATGACCACAACCTTCATTACCCATGATGTACCAAAGTTTGTTCATGGCATTAAAAAAATCGCGGTCTGAAGGGGTTTATGGAGGGAGTTTACGTTTATGGGAGAGGAGGGGGTTGTCCCTCCAAATAGGTATTTGCTTTCTTCTCAGAAACGACACACAATTCCTATGAAACTTGACCACAACCTTCATCACCCGTGATGTACCAAAGTTCGTTCAGGACATGAGAAAAATTGGGGTCTCGGGGGATGCAAGGCGGGGTTTGCCCCCCAAAATATGCATTTGTTTTCTTCTCAGAAATTACAAACACAATTCCGATTAAACTTGACCACCACCTTCGTCACCCAAGATGTTCTAAAGTTTGTTCACGCCATTAAAAAATTGGGGTCTATAAGGGGTTCTACGTGGGGATTGCCCCCCAAAATATGTATTTGTTTTTTTTTCTGAAACCACACGCACAATTTCGATGAAACTTGACCACATCCTTTATCACCAGTGATGTACCAAAGTTTGTTCACTTCAATAAAAATAAAACTCTGTAGGTATTTACTTTCTTCTCCATTACATATTTGTGGGTCATCCATGCCTACCAGTGGTTTCCTGGTTATCTTATCCAGCCACTACCAGGTGAGCACCCAGGGGTAGTGCCCCTACGTTTTGTTATTGTTTATATGAAATCATCTGTTAGGGGGGGGGGGAAGAATTGAACAAGCAGAGTAATGAGTAAACAAACAGAAAAAGGGGAGAAAGGGTGAAAATGCAGCCACAGGGCCCAATTAAGGTTGATACCACGTGGCCTGGACAAAGACACCCTCAACACACAGGCACACAGACACACAAATGCATTACACAAATTAATATCAACAATTGACATGAACTGTCAAACAAAACCACTCTGGAGCAGGTATCATCAGCCTTCTCAGAGCAGAGAAGTTGAGGTCTGTCCATAAAGGAACTCTTAATAGGAGTTATTTGCATATATAGATGATTTTGTCCATCTGCATTATTGTCTCCAAGACATTGGAACTAGTATAGTACATTATTTTTATAAGCCTTAGCTGAAACTGAAAGTCTGACTTGCTGAGCATAGCACATTGTGTGCGAGGAACTGACACCTTTTTGGGTTATTTCTCTGAAATAAGCTCATAGTGGGTCCCAGTGTCCGGCCGTCAACATTTGACTAAAACATCATCTTACAAACTGCCTGACTGATATGGACCAAATTTGGAGCGATGCATCAGGACAGGAAGATCTCATGGGGTTGTGCTCCCCATCTGGATGCGCCCCCTATAAAGGGTGTAAAAGGGGGAGTTTTGCCACAAATATTGGAATTTTATTCAAATGTCTTTTCAAAAACCGCCAGACAGATCCAGACCAAACTTGCCACGAGGCATTGGGACCATTCCCTAACCTTATTTTCAATAAAACATGTTCTGCACAACTACTGAACAATTCAGACCAACTTTGGTACAATGCATCAGGACAGTAATGGCTCCATGGGGTTGTGCTCCCTATCCAGATCTGCCCAGTTAAAGGGGATGAAAGGGAGGTTTTGTCCCAAATATTGGTATTTCATTCAAAAATATTCTTTTCAGAAACCGACAACCTGATCCAGACCAAACTGGCCATGTGGCATCGTGACCATGCCCAAACCTTAAGTTGTGCTCACCATGGCCGTAGCTCCCCTGGAAAGGGGGCCATAGCCTCCCTCCCCTAATCCCTCAGATTTTGGGATTCAAAATAACCTTCAGTCCCCCACTGGGCTATTTTCTTCACTCAATTGCTCCAGATTGTTCCTTGGTGGTTTTAAATTGCAAGATCAACTGTGCAAAGCAAAACGTATTGTCCTGTATGTAGAAATTATTGTGGTGGTGGTGGTGGTGGTGGAAGCCCAAACTTTTGATAGAGCACGGGGCAATCTCGACAAGTCGTGAACTCTTTTATGACTACTAAGAGCATAAACCGGACAGGTCTCCACTCTGTCACAGCAGGGGAAACATCTACTCTGAATAAAACCAACCCATGTGAGCACAATGCAATCTGGCTCTTATCCACGACGCCACTAAACCACTCGAGAATTGATTTTGCCACTGGAATTAGTCTCGATTGTATGGAGGAAAAGAAAAATCCATTTTCAGAACTAATGAAACATTTCAAATGGTGTAGGCTTCAGATGTTAGAACATGGTGATGACATCAAAAGTAAAAGGAGCTGATGGACTATTATTCATTTACTTGCCTGAAAATTTATACAGAACAAGATACTTGGCTATAGCAGAGACTGATGAAATTCCTCGTGAGGCAACTCTTAAATTTTGGCAGATCTTAAATGTATAGAGCCTCAATTTGTTGTGTAAACTCATCTCGCATTCTGTTTAGTGAACCAAACATAATGGTCTTGTTTGTTGTTTTTTTTTCTCTCCTCTTCCTTATACCTGAAGGAGGCAAGCCGAAGCAGCACACCTCGCTCTCCTCCTTCTGAAGCTGACAGCTCTGACGGTCCTTCTGGAGCTGAATTTTCTTTGGGGGCACGTACAGGAGGGTCAATTGGAGGAAGTGGACTTGGGTCTGGTGGCGAGCCAGGTGTCTGCACCACACAAACTTCTGATCCAAAAGAGATTGACCAAGACAATCGAAGCACAACCCCTAGTGTGGCCTCTCCCCAAGAGCAGGAAAGTGATCCAGAGTCACCACCACCCCCAATTGTGCCCATCTGCCCTCTATTACCACTTGCAACATTTTCCTCAGATCCCAACTCTCACGACATTGCTGGTTCAGGATTTTCTATGTCTGGATTTTCCAACCCTTCTTCTATTTCATTGTCTTCCATTCATAACCCACCACTCATCACTGCCCCCTCCATCACAAACTCAGTTCATATACCCAGCTCTGGTATCCCCAATTTGTCAGGAATTCCTAGTTCCACTGCTCTCGTACCAAAAACCATGGGCAGCTGTCAAGCAGGAATTGCAGCTCAGTCTCGTCCACCAGCTCTTGGAATGTCAAGCCCCTTAACTCCAACAGCTATTCCAAATCCCTCAACAGGGATCAATGTGGCTGGAACCTCAATATCGACTTCGTACAGTCCCCACCCAAACTCTCACACTCCACCCTATGGACATGTCCCTGGAAAGCTTCCTTCTGCCCCACCTCCAGCAACCTCTTCAGCACCTCCTCTTCCACCTCAACTACTTCCTCGGGGCAGTGAGATGGTGGCTTCCCTTCCTACGTCACCTAACCAACCCCAGCCTGTTCCTCATCCTACTCAAACCCCCCAAACTCATAATCCTTTACCTCATCCTCCTTCAACACTTCTACCCAGTACACACCCACCAGTTTCTCACCCCCTCCCTCCATCAAAACCACTCCCCCCTCCTACCACCCCGATACCACCAGCCCATCCTCTGAAACCTACAGTAGTTTCTGGGACAATCACTGGCAGTGTGATTGGTGGGGTTCACCCTCCTCCTTCCCACTCACATCATCCTCCACATTTTGCTGCCCTCCCTCCAAATCTTCCACCACCCCCTGCCCTAAAACCACTTATCTCATTGTCTGGTGGAAGTGTAAGTTCAGGCAGTGCACTCCCAGCTCCTCCTCACCCTCCTGGAAATCCTCCTCCACCACTTCACCCTCCAGCTCTTACACCCCAGACAGATATCCCTACCCCACTACCGCCTACCTCTCCATCACAGGCACCTGCTTTGTCCACACCACTTCCCCATATTGACCTCTTCAAGCCTGGAACTGGAATTACAGGAGGAGCGGTGGTCGGATCACCTGATGTGGGGATCGTCCCACCCCTCCCATCACCTTCTGAAGATCTCCCTGCAGAGTCACCTCCCGAGTCACCACTCCCTCTTCCACGGAGCCCCTCTCCAGAGCCCGTACCAGTTTGTAATGCTGTTCACGTCAGCGCCTCTGCAAGGTACCATGAATGTTTCCCATATGTGCATCCTCTTAACATGCTTTGCATATTTGTCGGTTATTACAATCCGAGTATTCTACTTCGTTACATTGTCCTGACTGCTAATTGCAGGTTCCTAAGGCATTGGGATCGTGGTACAAATAGCTGTACCCGGACAGATCTTGCCTTTGAACCACTTTCTGGCTCCAAACTTGCCCGGAAACGTGAGGAAGCAGCTCGTAGACAGAGCACGGTGAGGAACAGTGATTTGTGAAAGAAAATATTTCAATTTTTGCACCAAAATACTTCTCCTGTGTTTTTATTTATTTATTTTCTTCCCAAATGTGGTGTATGTCTTAATATGCTCACTATATTCTTTCTTTCCGCTAACAAAATATTTCAACTAGTTGATAGATTTTTAGCATATCTTGAATTAATTCCAGAGAAGGTATTGTCCGTCATCGCACACCGTCCGTCCGTCTCCTTTTTCGATGTCTCTGGCCAAACCGCTGAGCTGATCTGGCTGAAACTTGGCAGCAACGTTCCTCTCCTGACCGGTAACAGGAATTTCAAAGTTTGTTTCGGTCACATGACTTTAAGTAGGTCAAAATGGCCGACTTAGTAAATTTCTTCAAAAATCTTCTTCTCCAGAACTACCAGTCAGAATGCTACCAAATTTGGGCTACAACATTAGGACAGGATCCTCATGTTAAATTGTGGAGGCCATGCTGATCACATGACCAGAAGTGTGTCAAAATGGCGGTCCCACAATTTCCTTCCAAAATCTTCTCCTGATCCACCAGTCAGAATGCTACCAAATTTGGGTTGCATTAGGCCAGGGTACGGATGTTAAATTGCCAAAGTCGTGCGGATCACGTGACCGGAAATTTGTCAAAATGGCAGACTTCGCCAACTTTGGGAAAATTGTGTAAATTCCTTCCAAAATCTTCTTCTCCAGACCCACCAGTCAGAATGTTACCAAATTTGGGTTACAACATTAGGCCAGGGCCCAGATAAGCTACAGATCCAGTGGTCCTATTTTTCAAATTGTTATCCTTTCACCAAGTTTATGCTGGGTTTTTTTGTCTTTTTTTACACATCTACCTCAGTTTAATGCCTTTCTCTTTCTTTTATGCACTTGTCCATTTATTCACAGAAATCTCTGCCCACCTTGTCAGAACCAGCTCCTTCGGTTGCTCCAGTCTCGGCCACTGTCTCCCAACCACCTCAGCTCCGGCCACCACTTTATGACACAGCTACTACCCTCCATGGACCCTCTGCTCCACCGCCTCCTGCCACGGCTGTGGCAGCCGTGCCACCATACCTTGGTCCGGACACTCCTGCTCTACGCACGCTTAGCGAGTATGCACGCCCCCATGTGCTTTCTCCAACTGCTCGTCCACACCCGCTTTTTGGTCCGGGGCATCCTGGGCCTTCTGCCCATGATCCACCTGGGCCACAGCATCCGGGTACCACTCCTTTGTTTTATCACCACGGACATCCCCATGGCCCTCTAGGACTCTATGGAGAAGGCCGCATTGGGGGACATGGTGCCTCAGGATACAAACCAGGCTACGAAATAAAACCGCCCACAGGAATGGGTGGTGGGGGTGCACCGCAAGCACCCCCTCTACCACCCCAACCAACAGACTTTGAACCCCTACATCTACACCCAAGTTCAGGACTGGAAGCGTTTGGATTTGCGCACCGACCACACCCAGCCTTGGCCCTTGGCCATCCTTTTCCACCTTTGCATGCTGTGGGGGTTGGAGTTGGTGTTGGGGTAGGAATTGGCCTGGGTGGAGAAAGGATTCTAGCAATGCCACCTGGCAGTGGTGGTGTAGGCCCATTTGCAGACAGACTACATGCAGAGAGATTAGCCTCCTTGGCAGCAGGAGGACATGGGGGAAGTGGGGGTGAAGGAAGTGCGATCCCCAGACTCCAACTGTACAATGTAACTCCACACCACCATCAGCACTCTCATATCCACTCTCATCTACACCTGCATCAGCCCGATGCACTGCACCCAGGTAAGGCACCTGTACGAATTGCATATATTGAGTCATCACAACCCTGATTCTTGTATTATTATCACATTTTGACTTTAATACAATATGCATGCAGAATTCCAAAGATTTAGGGTGTGAATTAGCGAGTTGGCAGATATGTACTTTGATGAACGGTCAGCTATAATGTCATATTTTCAAAGTTTAGATTTTTTATAGAAATTTTGGGCTAGGTCAGGCCAGGAGTAGTCTACCCATTATTAATTCATTCGGACAAGCTGTGCTCGTAAGAGCCATTTTCGGGTAAAGACAGCCCAGGAAATCACCAGGTGCACATTGCATGAACTCTGGCCTTGGCTGGAAGTGCTATTGATGTCATGTATGTAATTGGTGGTGTAAGCTGGGCGGAAGAAGCGAATACCCAGTTTTTATGCCTCTGCTGACAGTCGCCATAGGCATTATGTTTTGGGGTTGGCCATACATCCGTCCGTGCTAATTTTCTCTGTTTTCTCTGCAACTGCGTATCTGATTGACACAAAATTTTCACAATCGATGCGACTACTCGTGTAGAATGTTTTTAATGATAATAATGACGTCAAAGGTTACGTGGTGTGGCAGCCATGTTTGAAAAAGGAAGAACTTTGGACCTCTGAAACTGCTCCATGGAAAAAATTTAAACTTGGCACATGTCAAGGACTCCCCATTGGAAAGAATTCCGATTAAAAAAATTTTTTTTTATGTCTTGTGTGGTTTCGTTATGATGTCATAATTGCATACGTCAAACGCTTTATCTGATCAGTATGAAAAATTTTGAGGGTCATCTAGGGCTAAATTGTATGGGCGAAAGTGGTGGGGGGGGGGGAATTGATGACGTCTTCATTCACGTGGCTCGGCAGCCATATATATATTTTTTTTTTACATAAAAACCTTCAAAAATCTTGTCCGAAACGGTTGAACAGATCGAGGCGAAACTTTACAGGTATGATCGTCTGTCCACGAGAAACAAAACACCTCCAGGCAAAACACCACTTTTAGCCACACAAGAAGAGTATTACAGGTGAAGAGTTGTAGGGATTCGGGGAAACTTCACCCGCATATTCCCCAAGCCTTGGCAATACCATGGTGTCCACAAATAATTCATAGGTCACATGGTCTGGCAGCCATATTGGATTAAATGAAAATCTTTAAAACATTCTTTCTCTTGAACCACTTCATCAATCGTCGTGAAACATAGCAATTATGATCTAGCCGTCATGGGGGATATGTGTTTCGAATTTGGCCCTGATCGGACATCTGGTCTGGCAGCCAGAATTATTTAATATTTTAAATCTGGGTTCAGGGATTTAAATCAAACTTGCTGCAGGTATGTGTCATCATGTAATGATGTGGGCGCAGGCATATTTGGCGACGTCGCCATGTCGAAGAGTGCCCTTCTAGTTTTTAAACTTTGATATCGGTCTTCATCAGTATCATTTTTTTAAATCTCTGCATTGATAAACAGCATACAGAGGAAATGAAATGGTTAGTATCTTATTGAAAAACAGTTGAGATATGTCCAAAAAAACGTTTTGTCCAGATCTCGATAAAAGTTGCGCGACTTATTTGATACCTCGAGATTGAGCCGAGTCGGACAGAGCTACACTGCCTGTCCAGGCCCGTCATATTTACATTGTGGAAAATGGGTACAAGATGATCGATCAGAGATTCATCAAATAATTGGAAATTTCTGTCTTTGACTTCCAAATTCAATCAAAAGATTTCAAGTTTAAGGGTGTCATTAACGTTCGTAATTTGCTTCAGTTCCTTTTGAAATCACCAACTTCAGCCATGTTCCTATGGGTATGTAGTATGCAGGGATTTTGGATCATTTACTCTACAGAACTAACACTAAACCTGGCACGTTTGCTTTATTTTACTAAGTTTACTTGACTCGGCCATGATTGGAAACCAAATCGAATCCCTAATTCTGCAATATCACTTGCTTCAACTTGCACTTCCTTGCTTACAGTTTATTTATTTATTTAAACCCATGTCGGTGTTATTTTATTAAATTATGCTGTTATAAACACTTGTCTTCCTTTCCCATAATCCATTAGGAGCAACGGTGCACCCCTTGATGGACCCTTTAGGGGTACCCCATGTGGCACGATTCCCCTTTCCACCTGGCCTTCCTCCCCCACCTGTTCTGGCCCCTCCTTCCGAGCAGGAACTGCTCAGGCACTCGTTGTTTGGTAATCTACAATATTTAATACTCCATCTTAAACTCGACCTTCCTTTTTTTCATTCTTCCTTTTTGCACCACATGCTCTAATCCTATGGCTTTTTCTATCTCTTTCCTGTAGCCACCTGGAACTCTTTCTATCAGCAAACTTGTCATGTTTTTCTCTTATTATTCTCCATCTCTTTTTTTTTTTCTATTATTTTGGAATTATGGTGGTGCTCTGCAGTATTGCCGAGTGGCGATTCCTCAACTTGCTCATCGGTGTTTTGAATTTTGTTTCCTTTTCCCACTCAGGTCCGTACAGGGACCTCCCACCACTGAATGTACCCCACATGTCCGCCTCGCACCAGCTTCAGGCTGTGCACGCCCAGTCGGCCGAAATGCAACGCCTTGCCTTGGAGCATGCCCCGTGGTTTCACGCTCACGCTCTCGGGGTAGGACACGCCCCGGGCCTACATGGACATCCACAACCCGGGCCTCCTACCGCACCTCCAGGCCAAACACCACTTTCAGCCACACAAGAAGAGTATTACAGGTGAAGAGTTGTGGGGATTCGGGGAAGTGAGAAAATATTCCTTGGAAACGTGCAAGTTGTGGTTGGAGTTTCTTTTGACACTCTTATGTGCTCTTTCCTCTCTGTCTGTCAACCTTAGCCGGCTTAAGAAGGAGTCTGACAAGGCGCTGTGATGGAGCCATATTGTCCCCTCGCGACGTTTCTCCTGTAGCTACAGCTGTGAATGAAAAGGGGCTTGGGAT
>CM068956.1:138639448-138655874 GCA_035128595.1 Eptatretus atami
CTCCTTACCAGTCATGTCAGGAAAAGCGTGCCACAGTATTCCCATACGTAGTCCAATCTACTATATATTATGGGTACTGTATAATGTTATATGCTTAGTATAGTACTATGGTAAATGTCACTGTATTATGTGCCGATATATAGTATTAGCGGTTATATATAATTATTAAAGATATATATTTTAGATAAATAGAATGTGACAGTACTTATATACTAGATAGGATATATATCCTTTATATATCCGATTACGATACATTAGGGGGCCCAATTGACACCTGGAGCTCAGCCCTGGTAAAGAATAATGGATACTTGAAGGAGGGGAAGACAACCGTGTGGACCGAATGCATCAAAATGATACCCAATGTTATAGGCAAATACCTATTTGATTGGGCAACCCCACTGCGGTAAAATCCGCCCCTCCGGACCCCGTGTTTTTATATTTTATTTTTCCTAAAAAAAATTTTAAAATAAGCGACGTGTGAAACAAAACTTTGGTTTACATCACGGTGGCTTGGTTTTGATTGAAGGTTCCTGGTCACGTTTCCATTTGAAATTGTGGTGGTGGTGGTTTTCAAGAAGAAGAGCAAATACAGGAATATTTCTGGGGGCAAACGCCTAAACTCCCACGTAGACCAATTCGGTTTTAAAAATACAAGTCTGATAGACGGACGATGGTGTCGACGCACAGCGGGGTATTCTTGACGATGTTAGAGTTGTGTCAAGAAGTCAAGGATCCAGCGACATGTGAATTTAATGTGTGTACAAGTCCTTATAAAAAAATTGCGATCAACATCGATGTGGTACGGTCCGTGACAGGTTATTAGCTGAATAAAATGGTCGAAAAACCCGGCTTTCGTTCAACATACTTTAAGAAATTGAACACTTTGCATAACCTTTTAAAGGTTCCACAAAACAATGTTGTGGCCGACATTAAAATATAGGGAGAACAGGACTACGTGCTATAGCTTATTGGAGGTTAGTTTTCGTTCGAAGAGGTGCGATCGAAAAACCCGGTTCGATTCCTCAACTTTGAAAATTTTGGCCCTATTGTGGAGACCTTTAAAGCGTCAAAGGTTGCAAGGACTTATGACCCTTTGCGCTGGCGAAAACTGTCCTCTTGGAACAGTTCCAGGAGACAATTATTAACGTTCATATAGACTATTATACGCCCACTTTTCCGCCTATCTCTCGGATCTATTCCATACCTTGGATGAAATCCCCAGCGTAAAAAACAAACTTGACCCCGTCGGGGCGCCACGGGCAAAGCGTGTTCGGTGCGAAGATTAGAGCAAAAAGTGAGTTTCAAGGCTTTATTTGCGGGATTGACCTCAAGATCATGCATAAAAAAATATTGTTCATCCTAGCTCTCAAGTTTGTGCTCTGCAGTCCGGTATCTGATGATATTTCATAATGTTTCAATAATTCGAAACTTTTTCTAAGTCGTGACCTTGTGACCTTGTACCTTGGACGAAAAACTGGAAAAATCCCCGCAAGCTCCTGTGAGGCTATGCAGGGTGCCTTTGGGCTAACCAATTACCGAAACCCCTGGTCAGATTCCGACAAAACCCCTAGGAGAAGATGCAAATTGAACATCGGCTTACCCCCTAAAAACACCCAAGGTCTTTTTGGGGCGTCGGTCCCGCCCATAAATGCGGCGGCCCACCACGCCCCCATTCTTCCAGGAAAGACACCCAACCCGGAAAGATCCATGGATGATAAACTCTCCACCAAAAATGGTTTGCCAGGCGATCCGGCCATCCAAAAACCCACGTAGCCCTATGCTCGCGGAACCAGGACGCACGACGAGACCATACAGACAGACAGACAGCACTATACACGACAAGACTACACAACACATAACGAAGTATAGTGGTCAACTCGTATTTTTTTCAAGTTTGAAAAAATCATTTTTTCGTGAAACCAAATTATTTTTATGGTCCGGTGAAGCAACTTTCGTACCATTCACAGGGTGATGAAAGGGGTGGTGGGGTGCAAGTTATCATCAGAATTGTGTGGCTGCCAGTTTCTGAAAATGAAAGGAGGAATGCATAACTTGTCGGGGACCGCCACCCACCCTTACACCTCTTTTGGCAGCCCAATTTTTTTTTGTTGTTGATGGACAAACGTCGGCTACATCCATGGCGTGTGATGAAGATCTCTGTGGTTCATTTTACCATCCCAGACATTGTTGCTGTCGTTTCTCTTGCGGCAAAGAAAAAGCGAGTAACTCAATCACTCATCTTATACGGAGGGCAGCCTAAACCCCCTCGACCGATAAAACTCCCTCCGTAAACCCCTCAGTCCCGACCTTTTTAGAAAATCATACTTTTATTATTTTTTAATTCCATGAACACAACTTTGGGCTACCGATGCGATCTGCGCTGTGATGAACGCGTGGTTGTGGTCAAGTATTTGCATCGGGAATTTGCACGCTGCTAGCTTTACTGGTAGCAAGAAAGCAAATGGCCCTTATTTGTAGGAGGCAAACCCCTGTAGCACGTTCCTCTTGGGCGACCAATCTCATTTTCGAATGCCTATGGACACCACAACTTTCACACGTAAATACAATGCCATGTCGCCTGAAGGTTTCCGCGTCGCACGAGGCTCTAGGAGGCGGCTCTAAGCGCCTGTGGTTGGGCTAAGAGGTTCATCAAAATCATATGCTGTAGTTTTGAGAGACCGAGTGCCAAAGTACTAGTGGACTCGAGGCGACTGCACATACGTACCGACAGGTTGCCCATCCAGTAGAGCTTCCCGGAACTCACCGTTCTAGGGCTGAGCTAAAAGATCCCGCGACACAGCACGTTGAGGCACCGTGACAGCCATGGTCAGTCTGGGACGGTCCTATGAGTCAGTCCCTGAAAACGATCAAGGCTGAAGAGCCGTTTGAAGGTCTATCCTGCCTATTAATCACGTTCGCTGTCTTGAACCGTAAGTTGCGACTTACACGAACATTAATAAATTACGTAATATTGGAAATTTCCTTTCACAGGTGTGAAAACTGTGTGTGTGACGCTGTGACCTTATGTTCTATAGTTTATGATACTGCTATTGAACGTCATTGCCATCCCTGTCTTCACACACGATACCGGTCTATTAATTACGTACTATTGGATGTACGCTTTCGCATGCTAAGAATTGCCGAGCGACCCTTCAACCGTTTGAAGACCCTTTAAAACACCCCAAGCGGACCCAGAAAGACCCTGAATACCCAAAGGCACCGAGGACCAAAAGATTGGTACATGGCAACAACAATTGGTACCATGATTGGGTGTTACATCATGAACAAGACACAGCCAAATCTGTTGCACGGCACAATGCCCTCTCCTTGCAACGACGTGTGGACGTCGAGAGGCGAGCGTAGCGCAGTCCGATCCACGTTAGTCGATAATAAAAGAAGTAAAAAGACATAAAAATGCTCATAGCCCCTGTCTGCTTTTTAGTCAAATTTTAGCTGGACGGAGTCTAATATTGCTCGCCCATGATAATATACAACTAAAATGGCGCCCGACGGTCAGCCCAAACTTGATCTAATGGTTTCGAAACGAAAACAAGTGACCCGCTGCATACGTCAAGCCCATCGATCTGAATGCTCGAAAAAACAACAACATGAGGTGGCATCCTACAAGTGTGTCTTGCCACTCGATGTTTCTGTCTTCTTGTGCCCAAGTGCCGAATAAAATTCGGTCCATACGACGACCGAGGATATGGGGTTGCGGACGCACTACACACCCGCATAGACATAAAGAAATAAATCCGGAAGGCCCAAATCCATAAGCCCCCGTTCCGGACAAAGTCAACGCAGGGGAATAGATGATCAACTAATGAAATGCTAAAGCATGATCAACAAGATGCACTGAGCAAATGCAGCGTTTTGTATTTTTTTTTTTAAATCAAAAAAATTTCAGATCGGTTCTCTCTATTGGTCTACTTGCGGCAGTTTACACAAAATATCATGATGACTTTAAAAGCCGTCCCCACGAGACATCAAGAAAATGCATGCGTTTTGTTTTATAGAAGATGAATATGATTCTGGCTTCAGCCTTAACATCTTGACTCCGTTGTTCGTCGTTTCGTTGGAATAATATCTTGAAGCTATATTTCCATGTTATCTCGGTGCCCTTTATTTACACTCCCGTATTGTCCCTCGCCCCTTGCCGCATTAAGGCGTCATCTCGACCTCCAGCTTCACGGTTGTACGGTATCTGACAGCAACTTCCGCATCATGACTGGTTTCAAGCTGTGACCGTCCACATAACCTGGGGCATTTCTTGAAATCAGAAAATTATTTCAATCAAATTTCACTTCTGGCTATACTAAGTTGAAGCGAGTTGTTGGGCAGAGCCATCTATCATTGTGTGCTGACAATTCTTTCCCTCGCGATTATGCTTCACGCCACCGGCGTGCGCAGTTTATGGCTGGAGATTTTTAGAGCCGGGGAATCACAACGCGGTTTTGCTTGTTGTGTAATGCCGGTGCGCAACACTTCAAAACAATATTCGTGTCGAAGTGTGGGACAAAAAGAGCCACAGAACAAGTTCTTGCTATTGTGAGCTTCTATCACGAAATCAAGCAGTTCAGTTAATTACATCAAAACAAAATTGCATTATTCCCTTTTTTTGCAATCTACGTGAATTGCATTTCTGATGCGCAAGCACTGTCGCCCTCGCGTTAGCAGTGTAGCGGCCCTTCAGTAGCAGTCAGAAAGTGACCGTCATTCGTGTCACAAACGGACAGTTGGATCTCTTGAAGTCGAGAGTAGAAATTGTTCGTGTAAGCACCTATGAGAAAGACACATGGAGCTGCTGGCAAACACCTCCGCTTCCTATGCCCCTGAAGAGGGCCTTGTTCAGCCAGATCGATGTGTCCTAAGAGAGCTGTCTGCCATGGAGCTATGCGGGAAAATCACGAACTACGTGATCTGGACGGGGTTTTTCTTTCATTTATGTTTCAAATCTAAATAGTCGAATATGAATTACAATATTGTTTTCGCCAACACCAGTATGTGTTTTATAGGTTTGTGCCGCCCTACACTAAATTGTGTCAATGGTCGATCGTATAATCTCGTTCCATGGCGCTGTCTCGATCTGCAATTTACTTCCATCTGGCTCTGCCATTGTTCAGAGCACATGGATGGTTGTTCTTCCCCACTCGCTCTGGCTTCGCAACGTCTCAATAATTGTCTCCGGGTCTTCTTTCACCAAACTGATTGGTTTAGACGGCTTCGTTCTTCCCTTTTAGCTTTATTTTCGGTCTTTTTTTTTGTGTCTTCTCCTGCACTGCTGGATTGATAGCGCATAGAAAAAATTTCCCATCTGTTTATTTCCATCATTCTCTTCTCAGGCTTCATTTCATTCCAAGTCTCCACACCTGTATTATCTATCAGGTCTTTCGTTGACCTCACATGTTTACTTTTGTTCTTTCTGATAAAAATAGGCGCAATTTTGCTTCTTCTATGCAAGTGTTTTGTGCGTCCTGCTTCGCTATTGAATTCCGTCAGATTATTAGAACATACGTCACACCAACAACCTTTCGCTCATATACACACACCTCCTATAGAATCCTCTCCCCTTTTTCGTGATAGCGACTTTCCTGTGTGACTCTGTGGACGCTCACGTAACCGTTTAGCTACTCAATTTAGATTCTAATTGACTTACCTGCTATATCACTTCAACGCTGCTAAGTACGTATAGGCCAATTTACTGGCATGCTTTGTGCACACTGGACTATTGGTGCAAGTCGTACACTAACTTTATGGTGTGGCTCTACAGCTGTCCAGGAACGCGTCTACAAGACGGATCCATGGCGTAGGATGAGCCGCCGGTTACGCCACACTCTTCTCTTAAGCTGTCTAGCCCTGGCGATTCAAATCTTCAGCCACGCTTATAAAATTGTCACTCCCCCGGTGTTATCACCAGTCCGGGGCGCTGGACGCAGTCCCAGTCATTCGCTCGCGCGAGGAGTGACTTCCACACCATCGTGTAAGGTCAAGAGTCAGGGTGTCGGGTGTTGGTTGTTGTTTGTGCGCTGTCGCTGCGGCATGGACGCGTTTATACTTGGCGGCCCCTCCGTCTGCAGCATTAGGATTGTGGATCTTGATTCGGATCCCATGGGTGTCCTCGGCGCAAAGACTGGTCCGAGGCTGATCCAAGACCGGCTGGTCTCTCCTCGATGGACCAAATTTCCCGAGAATTCGCGTTGGCCAATACTTAGTCGTTCGCGAGTACTCGTCTCCTATGCCTCGCCTAGCCATCTGCAGTTCGCTCGCAAGATTCAGCGCCGATCCCGCGCGTTGGCAGCCCCACCACAGAATGTGCGGGCGACTGCGCAAGTATGAAGGGTACTTCAATGAATTGTAGCCACTCTTAAAAGAATCAATAATGCGCCGGTCGCCTGTGCGATCCATATCACATTTGTAAGAATGGCAATTATAAACTGAACGCATCACCGAAACCCTCGTTTGTACCAATCGCTTATAGATAACAAATGCGACAAAATTTAACTCATAAAAAAAAGCCTGGATGATGAGAGTGGATTATGGCAATGTTGGCAGAGAAAATATCAAAGTTAAAAATTCAAAAAGAAGTAAAAGTACTTGCCAATCTGATATTATCCATGTGCCTTCTCCTGTTGTATAAACCAAAGGATGTCTAACACATCAGCAGCTTGTGAAAAAAGGAATAATTAAATCGATCTGATAATGTCTTCATATATCGTTGTTGCTACTTCGAAAGAATGTGTCGGAAGTGGTTTCCTTTCGCAAAGGATGTAAAATGGGTGGGGTTGCTTGATTGCCCCCTTCCCAGCAGTACCACGGCTAGTGGTGTGGAATTTGGAGTGTACCAGGGGTGTTGGCAAGTAGCTCCGCCTCTCTTCACGAAGAGGGAAGGATCTTAACCCGCCTGTCAATCTAGCGATCATGAAGGATATGCCAGCCCCCGTCAACATTCCGAAACCTGAGCAACTCAACGATCTTCTCGTCGTCCTACGCCCTCCTCTCGAACGCCACCTCCTGCGCCGCTCGCTCGCCAACCGCGCATGTTATAGCAAATACCTATTTTGATGGGGCAACCCCCACCTGTAAATCCCCTTCGACCCCGTGTTTTTATATTTTATTTTAAAAAAAATTTTAAATAGTGTGAACAAACTTTGGTACATCACGTGTGATGAAGGTTCTGGTCAAGTTTCATTGAAATTGTGTGTGTGGTTTCATAGAAGAAAGCAAATACAAATTTTTGGGGGCAAACCGCCCGTAAACTCCCATAGACCATGGTTTTTAAAAATACAAGTCTGAAGACGACGATGGTTCACGAGCGGTATTTGACGATTAGATGTTTCAGAATTCAAGGATGAACAATTGATAATGTTTGACCAAGTTATAAAATGATCAACATGATTGTTACGGTGACAGGTTATTAACTGAAAAATGTCGAAAACCGGTTCGTTCAACAACTTTAAAAATTTGACCTTTGCATAACCTTTAAAGGTCACAAAAACAATTGTGGACATTAAAATAAGGAAACAGGATACGTGCTATAGCTTATTGGAGTTAGTTCGTCGAAGAAGGTCGAAAACCCGGTTCGATTCCCTCAACTTTGAAAATTTGACCTTTGGACCTTTAAAGTCAAGTCAAGGATTATGACCTTTGGTGCAAAACTTCCTCTGGAACATTCCAGGAACAATATAACGTCATATAGGCTATATGGCATTTCGCACTCCTCGGATTATCCATACTTTTGATGAAATCAGCGAAAAACAAACTTGAAGGGGCGCCACGGGCAAGTCGTTCGAGATAGAGCAAAATGGTTTCAAGGCTTTAGGGGGAATGACCTCAAGATCATGCATAAAAATATGTCATCCTAGCTCTCAAAGTTTGGGCGGTCGTATGATTTTTATGTCAAAATTCGAAATTTTCTAAGTTCGGTGACCTTGTGACCTTGACCTTGGACGAAAATGAAAAATCGAGCTCTGTGGGCTATGCAGGTGCCATTGGGCTAACCAAATACCGAACCCGTCAGATTCGACAAAACCCCTAGGAGAAGATGCAAATTGAACTTACCCCCTAAAACAACATTTGTTTTGTCGTGGCTCCGCCCATAATGGCGCACCACCGCCATTCTCAGAAACACAACGAGATCATGATATAAACCTCCCACCAAAATTTTGCCAGGATCGGATCAAAACCCACGGAGCTATGCTCAGGACAGACAGACAGACACAGACATACAGACAGACAGACAGACATACAACAACCACAACAACAATAACGAATATAGTGGTCACTTATTTTTTTCGTGAAAATATTTTTTCGTGAACCAATTATTTTTATGTCGTGAACAAACTTTCGTACATCAAGGGTGATAAAGGTGGTGGGCAAGTTTCATCAGAATTGTGTGTGCAGTTTCTGAAAAGAAAGGAAATGCAAACTTTGGGGGGGCCACCCACCCTTACACCTCTTTTGAGCCCAATTTTTTTTGTTGTTGTGGACAAACTGTGGTACATCATGTGTGATGAAGATTGTGGTCATTTCATCAGAATTGTGTGTCGTTTCTGAGAAGAAAGGAAATACCTCTTTAGGAGGGGCAACCCCCCTGCCATAAACTCCCTCCGTAAACCCCCTCAGTCCCCGACTTTTGAAAATTATTTATTTATTTTTTAATTCCATGAACAAACTTTGGTACATCATGGGTGATGAAGGTTGTGGTCAAGTTTCATCGGAATTGCACGTGTAGTTTCTGAGAAGAAAGCAAATGCTTATTTTAGGAGGCAACCCCTGTAGACTCCTTTGGGCCCAATTATTTTAATGCCATGGACAAACTTTGGTACATACAATGTGCTGAAGGTTGTGGTAAAGTTTCATCAAAATCATATGTGTAGTTTTAGAGAAGTTGCAAGTATTTGTGGACGGACTGACATACGGACGACGTGCCATCCCATAAGCTCCCCGGAACTACGTTCTAGGTGAGCTAAAAACGAAAAGCACGGTGAGGCAGTGAAGCCATGAGTCAGTCTGGGAGGCCATGAGTCAGTCTGGGAGGCCATGAGTCAGTCCCTGAAACCGTCAAGGAAGCTGTGAAGTCTATATGCCTATTAATCACGTCCTGTTTGAACGTAAGTTGCAGACTACACGAACATTAATAAATTACGTAATATTGGAATTTTCCTTTCACAGTGAAACTGTGTGTGTGACTATATGTCTATTAGTTATGTACTCTTTGAACGTCATTTGCATCCTGTCTTCACACACATACGTCTATTAATTACGTACTATTGGAATGTACGTTTCGATGCTTAAGAATGCCGAGAACCCTTCAACCGTTGAAGACCCTTTAAAACACCCAAGACCCAAAAGACCCTGAATACCCAAAAGTCACCGAGGACCCAAAAGATTGGTACATGGCAAAACATTGGTACATGATTGGTGTAAATCATGACAACACAGCAAATCTGTGACGGCAATCTCTGCAACGACGTGTGGAGAGGCGAGCGTAGCGAGTCGATCCACGTTAGTCATTAATAAAAGAAGTAAAAAAGACATAAAATGTCATAGCCCCTGTTGTTTTAGTAATTTTGCTGGACGGAGTTAAATGGCTCGCCCATATTTATTTACAACTAAAATGGCCGCCAGTCAGCCATATTGGATCTAATGTCGAAAAAAAATGACGTGCATATGCAAGCCATCATCTGATGTCGAAAAAACAAATGAGGTGCATACAGTGTGTCTGCCATCATGTTTTGTTTTTGTGCCAAGTGCGAATAAAATCGGTCCATACACGACCGAGATATGGTTGCGGACGCATACACACCCGCATAGACAAAAAAAAATCGAGGCCAAATCCATAAGCCCCCGTTTCGGACAAAGTCCAACAGGGGATAATGATCAATAATGAAATGTAAGCATGTTCAACAAATGACTTGAGCAAATGCAGAGTTTTTATTTTTTTTTAAATCAAAAAATTTCAGATGTTTCTATTGGGGCAGTTTTACACAAAATATCATGATGACTTTAAAGGTCCACAGAATCAGAAAATCATGTTTGTTTTAATGAATAGATCTGGCTTCACTTAACACTTACTCGTTGTTCTTTTCTTGAATAAATATCTTGAAGATCTTCATGGTATCTGGTGCCCTTTTTACACTCGATTGGCCTCGCCCCTGCCATAACGTCATCTCGACCTCAGGTTCACGCGTGTACGGTCTGACAGCAACTTCTGCATCATGATTTTAACTGTCGTCATAACCTGGGGATTCTTGATCAGAAAATTATTCATCAAATTCACTTTCTAACAAGTTGGAAGCGAGTTGTGCGGCCATTATCCATTGTGTGCTGACAATCTTTCCCTCGATTATGTCGTGGCAGTTTATGTGGAATTTTTAGAGCCGGGACACAACGGGTTTGCTTTTTTAACTGCAACACTTCAAAAAAATTGTTCGAATTAAAAACCACATAAAGTTCTTTGTTTGTTACTTAAAAATCAATATAATTACATCAAAAAAAATTATTCCTTTTTTCTGATTCTGTGAATGCTTTGATGGCAACACGTCCTTTGATGTAGGGCTTAAGAGCAGTCAGAAATGATATTCGATGTTACAACGGAATTAATCTCTTGAAAGGTCAATAATAATGTGTGTGTAAGCACCATGAGAAGAATGAGTGCTGCAACACTCCTTCCTATCCCCTGAAGAGGCCGTCAGAGATCATTCAAAGAGAGCTGTTGCCATGGAATGGAAAATACAACTAGTGATTGGAGGGTTTTTTTTTCATTTATGTTCAAACTAAATTCCGAATTTGATTCAATATTGTTTTCGCAAACAGTAATGTTTTTATAGTTGTGCTAAACTCTTTGTCATGTGTGTAAATTGTTCCATGGCCTTCATCTATCTCATTTACTTCATCTGTCTGCCATTGTTTCAGAAATGGATGGTGTTCTTCCCATCCTGGTCTTGCACCTCTCAATATTCTCGGGTCTTCTTTCACAAACTGCAGTTTAAGCTTCGTTCTTCCCTTTTAGCTTTTTTTGGTTTTTTTTTTGTCTTTCTCCTGCATGTGATTGTACGATAGAAAAAATTCCATCTTTATTTCCATCATTCTCTTCTCAGTCATTTCATTCAAGTCCTCCACACCTGTTATCTCATCTTTGTGACCTCACATGTTTACTTTGTTTTTCTATAAAAATGTGCAATTTTGCTTTTCTAGATGTTTTGTGGTCTTTTTGTTAATCGTAGTTTAACATACTCCACCCAACAACCTCTCATATACACACACCTCTTATCTCTCCCCTTTTTGTGATTTTGTATTGTGTGTAACTTTATCACATTTTCATGACTACTGTATATCACTTCAAACTCTAACGTTAGCCAATACTGATGTTTGTGAAATGACTATGGTAATTACATTAATTAATGGTGTGCAGTCCGGGTACAGAGGATGGTCGAGAGGTACCCACACTCTTCTCTAAGCTGTCTAGCCTGGGTTCAAATCTCAGCCCAGCTATAAAATGTCATCCCGGTGTTTCACAGTCGGGGTGATTCACCAATGTGTGTGCGCTGTCCCTCGGATGGACGTTAAACTTGGCGTCCCGTCTGCAGGCATTAGTTGGTGGACTTTGAAGATCCCATGGTGTCCTTCGCGAAGAGTCGAGCTATCACCGGCTTCATGACCAAATTCCAAATTCCTGCCCAAACTTAGTTGAACGTCAGCCCTGGCCAGCCAGTTCGTGAAAGATTCAGGCCAATCCCCGTGGCCAGCCCCACAAGAATGTGGTAATAATTGTAGCCATTAAAGAATAATAATGGTGTGCAATCCATATCACATTTTGTAAATGCAAATAAATGACGATACAAACTCGTTTTGTAAATCGCTTAAGAAAACCAAATGGACAAAAATTTTAACTTCAAAAAAACTGAATGATTGATTTTGTGAGGCATTTGCAAAAAATATCAAAGTTAAAAATTAAAAAAAACTACTTGCAATCTGATTATTCCATTGTGCTCTCCTGTGTATAATACAAAGTGTCTAACAACCAGCAGTTGAAAAAAGGAAATTAAATGTCTGATAATGTCTTCATATTCGTGTTCTACTTGAAAGAAGGTGCCGAAGTGGTTTCTTCGCAAGGATTACATTGGGTGGGTTGTGATTGCCTTCCCAGCAGTAGTTTGTGTAGGAATTTGGAGTTTGTACAGGGTGCTGGCAATAGCTCGCCTCCTCTTCACGAAGGAAGATCTTTAACGTCCATCAACTAATGCCGACAGATGGAATGCCCAGTGTAACATCGAACGAGGGCACACGCATTGCTGAATCATCCTGCCAGTGGAATGACAGTTTACAGCTGGGTTGGGATTGAAACCCAGGCTACACTGCTGATAGGTTAGTGTGCTTCACCTCTTGGCCTTCCTGCCAGTGATATTACATACAACATGTATATCTGATATAGCATCAATGTATATGCGGTGCAGCATGGACATCACATTTACATCTTGCAAATCACAAAGCAAACCTAATGTTCAAAAACATCTTGGAGAAAGATGCTCACAATAGTCCAAAATACACCAAGCTTTTCTTGTATTTTCAAATATATAATTAGTGATCAATTTTATAAATCTAGTTATTATCTATACATGATGCCTCGTTGTACTTTTTTTTTGCATGTCTTGAACACCCCACAACCCCCCGTACATAATGCGATGCATGAAACGAGTTTGTATTTTAATGTGAAGCAATTTGGTTCACATTTACCAGGCTTGTATATGAAATGTTGTCGACACTTGTTTTTACTCGCCATGGAAAATTGTTTCTCCAATCCAACACCCATGTCGAAACGCTATTTCTACTGCCAACCACAAAAGGTGAGCTGGCCCCTAATGTGTGTCCATGTTGAGATAAAAACTTTTGGTTAGTTTCCAACACAGAATAATCCACCAAGATGGTAGACCATCAGCCTTAAATTTCCTGTTCACCTGAAACCAGACTCAAAAATGCCGTTTTTGTGGTTTCAACTCTTTTGAATTGTAAACCGCAGTGGGTTTACTTTTGCTTTGTCGACAAATCGGTCGCTTTGCACGACTTTTATTAGTTACCCCGCACGCGCGAAGCAGTGTGACCACTCCTCATTTTCATAAATGCCAAGGTGAGCCAATGAAAAAAAGCCAAGAATTCACAAGGTTTCGGAAAAGCGATGATAATAGAAAATCTTTATGCCAAGAAAACCTATAGAAAAACCAAGACGCCAAGGTGAACAACGAATAGCCAAGATCTTGTGAAAAAAGCCAAGGAGTGGTCACACTGGCACGAAGTGAAAAGTGGGTTTAAGCAATTGGTTCACATTCTGTCTGTCTGCAGAATTCAGTCTGATTGAAGAACTACTCGATCTCAATTGAATGTTATATCTTGAACACTGCAGAATGTGAATCGGAACATGAACCTGCCATTTAGCAGTACCTTGGCTCTGAATTTGGCAAATTGTAAGGAATCTCATCCCGAGTGCGCATGCACACAGAGTGGTCAAGCAATTGGTTCAATCTGTCTGGCAGTCAAACAAAATTGAAAATCATTCAAAACAGGAAACTTACTGTTTTTAGGGACCTCGAAAGGACACAAACAACAGGCATGAATAAGGAATTAAACGTGTTAAATAAGGTGGTGTGAAAGATGCTGCATCAACAACGGTAAACTTTTGGGAAATAAATTTCTACAGCCTTTAAAACTTTTTTTTTATTTCAATTGAATGACGTACTAGAACACAAATCACCTTCTTGGCACTTTTTCAAAAATCTTCCGTTTAGCAGTACGTACTTGTGCAAAATATTACGCCGTCTCGGCCAATTAAATTTGCCGCTTGCTGTCAGCGTTGGGGAATATTCGAGATTCAGACAAAATCACAGCTCTCTAGAAATGTAGATCATTCTCAGAACCGGTTCATGAAAGATCTTGACGAAAAACTTCCCCCGGCCAACCCCATAACAACGCAGAAATAATGATTGTAGCTGTTAAAGAAAGAAAAAGGAAACGAGTCTGGAGACGGCGCATGGTCACGAGGGAACGCCACGGGCAAACTGGCGGGAATCGGGAAAAACGTAAATGATGAAAGTTGTAGTACTCGAAGAGCACGACTTGCATACCAACTTTCATTCGAAACAGTTGAAAACCCGAGGAGCTCGATGCCCAATTTATTGATTTTTTTGACATTTTCTAAGTTCGTGACCTTGTGACCTTGACACGAAAATGAAAAATCGAGCTCCGTGGGGCTATGCAGGTGCCATTGGGCTAACCAAATACCGAAACCCCTGCCAGATTCGACAAACCCCCTCGGAGAAGATGTAACTTTAAATCGGCTACCCCCTAAAAACACATGTTTTTGGGCGTGGTTCCGCCCATAATGGGCGCACCACGCCCATTCTCAGGAAAACACAACGAGATCATGATATAAACCTCGCACCCTAATTTTATCAGGATCGGATCAAAACCCACGGAGCTATGCTCGGGACAGACAGACAGACACACATAATGAATATAGTGGTCACTTCCTCGTGTAGTGTGGCAGATATGTGAAACGATTGTGGGTTTGGTGGTAAAAGCACCAAAATTGGCACAAATCAGGCTAAGAACATATAAATTGATTTTAGCTATAGTGCCAAGCCAGATTTTTCGTTGTTCTAGAAATATGGGCAAAAATCCAAGATGGCCGCCACCGCTGGTTGTGAATTTTAAAATCGCAATATCTTTGCCAATAATTGACATAGAAAGTTGTATAAAGTGTCTATATCTATGTTTTCATACCCATATAAACTGATTAAACACTCAGATTGTACATGAAGTGTTCCATTCTTAGTATAAATGGAATATGACTGCCAAAATGTGTAGATTTTGTGTAATTAATTCTGAAATAATCAAATTAGAATGTTATTTGGATAATATATTTTATATTCATAGCCATGAGCAACACTCCATTAAGAGCACAATATTATGAATTTAAACATTATACATGTACATTCAACTGCATTTCAGGTGAATAACCAGGTTTGAACATGTCGGCCAAGAAGAAATGTAATCTTATCCATGGAGCCAGCATCAGTGTTCCCAAACCTATTGACTGGACAATGTGTAGTCTTTGCCAAAGTGTTACATCTGAAGTGCTCCATTGCCCAGCAAAATCAAGGAAAGCTAGTGGTGTTGGTGCAGGTTACAAAACCCTGGGCGATAATTGACAATTTTCAGCGAAATGAAACAACAACCTATTCCAGTTGACATATCACAACTCGATGATGGTACTGGTATTGGAAATACACTGGAAGCACACGAGGCCCAGTGGCACAATTCATGCAGATTGAAGTGCTCATCTAGTCGTATAGCCAGATTGGAATCAACAATGTGCACGTCTGAAAACCTGAGCGAAGGCCAGCAAAGCAAGTCCCACTATACCCGCCAAGGTTCCTCGCACATTGACGGTGATCTCGATCAAACCAGAAAAAACACATGCTTTTTCTGTAACCAACCAGAGACCAAAGAGCAACCACTACATGACGCAATGATGCCAAAGGTCACAGCACGAGTGAAGCGTTGTGCAATCAAATTGCAAGATGAGAAGTTGATAGGAAAGCTTATCAGCGGCGATCTTGTAGCTCTAGTTGCACGGTATCATGCCAAATGCCTTGTCAAGTTGTACAATGCTAGCACTAGGAGTGGAGAAGATACTAACATAGGCATATCTGACAGAGTGTCCCATGGCTTAGCACTGGCTGAACTTATAGGTTTCATTGAAGATACACGAAACGACGACGATAACGTTGCCCCGGTGTTTCGTCTTGCAGATCTCATCCAGCTCTACAGTGAACGGCTTCTCGATTTTGGCGTTGAACAGTCTGGTCGGATTCACTCAACAGACTTGAAGATACGGCTACTTGCCAATATACCCGGTCTTCGTGCATTCAAGCAAGGTCGCAATGTGATGCTGAGCTTTGAAGATGATGTTGGACTAGCATTGAAAGAGGCAACCTTGGATGACTACGACGATGAAGCAATATGCCTAGCGAAGGCTGCACAGATAGTCAGAAAGATATGCAACAGAAAACCTTGACATTCACTGGATCGTTTGGAAACAACTGCCAGGAAGAAGCCATACCACAATCGTTACTTGCATGAGTTAGCATGATAATGGATGGAACAATATAAAAAACAAGGACCCAGACACATTTCATCAATCTGCTCTCACTGTGGCACAATTGCTTCAATTCAACAGCTCACAAGGAGACGGGCTTCGCAACTGGATACGTCATAACACAGACAAAGAAACACCTCTTCCTGTCTATCTTGGGCTCTTGATTCACGGACAAACCCGCAAGCGTGAGTTGGTAGAAACCTTATTCCATCTTGGTGTCTCCATTTCCTATGACAGAGTTCTGGACATATCTAAAATATGGCGATTGCGGTT
>CM068956.1:138656566-138672981 GCA_035128595.1 Eptatretus atami
GATGCTGAGCTTTGAAGATGATGTTGGACTAGCATTGAAAGAGGCAACCTTGGATGACTACGACGATGAAGCAATATGCCTAGCGAAGGCTGCACAGATAGTCAGAAGAGATATGCAACAGAAAACCTTGACATTCACTGGATCGTTTGGAAACAACTGCCAGGAAGAAGCCATACCACAATCGTTACTTGCATAGTTAGCATGATAATGGATGGAACAAATATAAAAACAAGGACCCAGACACATTTCATCAATCTGCTCTCACTGTGGCACAATTGCTTCAATTCAACAGCTCAACAAGGAGACGGGCTTCGCAACTGGATACGTCATAACACAGACAAAGAAACACCTCTTCCTGTCTATCTTGGGCTCTTGATTCACGGACAAACCCGCAAGCGTGAGTTGGTAGAAACCTTATTCCATCTGTTGTCTCCATTTCCTATGACAGAGTTCTGGACATATCTACAAATATGGCGACTGCGGCAGCTACTCAGTATGAGAAGGATGGAGTTGTATGTCCGCTAATTTTGAGAAAAACATCTGTTTACAACGCAGCAATTGACAACATAGACCACAACCGACATCAACAACTGCACATACATCATTCCATGGCACAGGCATCTCTTTGTTCCAAAATAGAGCTACTAATCAGATGGTACAGAAGAGAGAGAACTCCAACAGAGAACTCTTGGTAAATTGCACATTCCAGTTCACACTACAGCCTACCAGAATCGTATACAAATGTAAAGCCAGTTTCACTAAGAACGAAGGAACCAGTGATACCCCCAACTGAAGATCATCCTGCAACAAATGACGTCCTTCTGAAAACTGCATTAGGAGATGAACACGTTTGGCTGGAAAAAACAAGGAGCAGCGAAGTGATAACACCCAAAGCACGGACGACCCATTTTCGTGGTCTGCATATCACGGCAATCGTCACACTGAACACATAGAGCCAAGCATCAATTCCCTCCTACCTCTATTTCCAGATGATTCGAAATCCATTGGAATGATTCGAGATTCAATGGACGTTGTCAAGCAGGCGGTGGAATTCCTGAACCCAGGACAGGTTCCAGTAGTAACGCAAGATCAACCACTGTTCGCCATCGCTAAAACCATTCAATGGAATTGGCCGGAGTTGTATGGAGAAGACAAGTTTGTCATTATGCTTGAGGGCTCCATATCGAGATGGCATATATATCGACAATCGGGGATTTCCTGGATGGGAGTGGATGGACCAGCGCCTTAGCAGATGCAGATGTCACTACGCCAGGAAAAGCAGAATCTCTTCTCAAATCATCCCATGTAAAACGAGCCAGGCATGTACACATCGTCACATGCAGTACTCTATGGATACTTCTCCATCAGGCATATGACGAATACTGCCAAACAGAATGTTCTCTCGTGTAACATTAATCGGGATGTTTCATCACCGTCGCCTTGTCCACAGGAAGAAGCCGACACCAGAATGTTTCTCCATGTAGCAGATGCACTCGAGAAAGGCTACCGGAAAGTGATGATTCGAACTGTTGATACTGATGTGCTGATTCTGGCAGTGTATGCTGCTTCATTCGCGACAGACGCTGAAATATTGGTTGGCATTCGGCGTTGGAAAGAATCTGCGATATATTCCTGCTCACCAAATTGCAAAGGAAATGGGAGAGGAGCGATCTAGAGCCCTGCCAATGTTTCACGCCTTTACGGGGTGTGACACGACATCTTCGTTTGCTGGTAGAGGGAAAAAGACGGCGTTCCAGTTGTGGAAAGCACTTCCAGAAATTACACCGGTATTCGCTCACTATATGGCCTCTCCTAATGAGTTTGACGAAACGAAGATGGCACCATTTGAGAAGTTTGTGATCCTGTTGTATGATAAAACGTCCTCAGAAGTCAGTGTAGATTTAGCCACAAAGTACATGTTCACCGCAAAAGGCAGACCAATAGATGCGATTCCACCAACTGAAGCTGCCTGTTCGAACACACCAAACGTGCAGTACACCAGGCTGGATTTGTATGGGGACAGATGCACGTGCGGTCACCAGATGTTCCATCGCCAAGTTCCTGGGGGTGGAGAAGAAGTCCGACGCTCAAATGGGAGCCTAGTTGGACAGTACTACCAGAAGCTGCGGCCTCGTGCTCAGAACTACTGAAGTGTGGGTGCCAAAAAAGATGCGTCGGACACTGTAAATACGTAAAAGCAGCATTGAAAGTTCATCACTGTGCCGGTGTAGCGGAAACTGGGAACAAAATGGAAATGAACGAGATGGTTGAGGACCTCAAGCCAGAGCTACGATTGTCACCGTGAGATAAACGAAACACATACATTTTAGTGGATTGTTTAAAGTCGGATTTGACATTTTATTTCTACTTATTTATTGACATTTTATTTAATATTTCTCACGTAATACTGGTATTATGTTGTGTGCAATCATGCGTTTATTTCCAATTGAACACTATTATTGCGATTTATTTTCAGTCAGGATTGTGTGTTTTGAAAGTGATACATGTACATACAAATATGATGTTGTGTTATTAAATGTTATTTGTTATGTGTAATTATGTTTGCTGTTCAAGCAATCAAAAGTATTACTGTGTATGGTTTCTGGTCAAAAGTTCTTAATGAAAGTATTGTGTTCATGGCGTTGAAACTATTGTTTTATAGCTTGAATTATTGAAAGTTTGATGTTTATTATAAATGTTTTAAATGATCATGATGATGTTTGACTTGATTTATTATGCTCTTACTGAACTCTTTATGCCTGGGAGCCTGGGGTGTATCAACAAACGACATTCTGATTCGATTTATAGTTCAGAATCGATTAGTCGCATAAATCAGCACATTTTGGCAGTCATATACCACTTATACTAGCACGGAAGCATGTTGTGTTCAATCTGAGTGTCTAATCAGTTTCTATGGGTATGAAAACATAGGTATAGACACCTTATACAACTTTCTATGTCAATTATTGGTAAAGATAATGCGATTTTAAAATTTCACAACCAGCGGTGGCGGCCATCTTAGATTTTTGCCCATATTTCTTGTACAACGAAAAATCTGGCTTGGCACTATAGCTAAAATCAATGTATATGTTCTTTGATTAACTGTGCCAATTTTGGTGCTTTTACACCAAACCCACAATCGTTCTGATATTTATACACATATCCGCCGCACTAGTGAACCAAAGTTGCATGTACAGACCCTCCCAGAAGCACTAGCAACAAAAGGATGGAATCGTACTCACCGAAATTGAATATCCCCGTTTATATCTGGTTTAAGGATTAATTTAGACAATGTACCCACCATTCAAGTGGTCGTGTGACATGCTTCTGTTTTCTTTCCTGTCTAAATACATGATTAGTCAAATAAAAAGACTATGCCAATATATACATTTCCTTCCAGAGGCTTTCAATGAACAGAACATGGGAAAGATGGTGGGATCGTGGAAATAAATTAATTGCACATTCACATGAGACAAACGGTAATGGAATCCCAAATGCAGAAGACAACTCAAGTTGAAATAAGCAATCGTAACCAACAATGAACATATTCCTAAAGGCACCCAACGCATTCAAACATTCACACGACTGGACGAGATGAGTAAATGGTTTTCTTTGTGTGCTGGAGGTGGTGGCACAGTCCACAAGTGGAGCAGTTTCAAAGTACATTGTTCTTGTCCGCAAGTGGAACAGCTAGTACCTCAATTAATATGGAGAAGAGAGAGAGGAGAGAGAGAGAGAGAGAGAGAGAGAGAGAGGTCACAGAGCCCCTGCAATAATGGCCTTGCACCCCTCACATCCCCCTTCCCCATCAAGGCGTTTCTGTCAACACCTGGTGGAGGCCGAGCAATGACATGCCAGGCTCGCGCAGACATCGTCTCTGCTAATTAACATCCCAAATCAGCTAGCAGCACTGGCCAATGGCGGGACACTTTGCTCGGTGCCATGCTGGAGGCTCGACCTCTCACCCAATGAAGATCAGAGTGCTGGAGCGTCAGAGTGCCGTGCTGTGTGGGATGGAGGACGTACTACGGCACACACCGTGAACTGCCAGCCAGCACATACATATTGGGACCCCGGAGCACATCCCTCTCTCCCAGCAGCCACCTGATCAGACTTGGGAATGCAGGATGGGCATTCTTACACTGATTGGGCTAAAATGACTTGCATATTCACCAGCTTGGCCACACCAAAACAGCTTACCCTACTACATACACTTTAGTACATGTGGTCCAAAAGTCCTATTACTCTGCAAAATTATAGTGCCGAAGCCTTAAGTCTCAAGTTCTAACTATTGTCCCCCACGCCACAAATGTATAGTTGCCAACATTGAGAGAATGAAAAGTGTAGTATAGAAAGGATCTGTGGGACGAGGGAGTGAAGCGACCAAGGAAGGGATGGTCTGAGAGGGATGGTTCGCCTCCAATGGTAAGGAATTTTCTAATTGTAACCTTAAATTAGTATGTTCTAAGGACTTTTATGCAGCGGAATAATCATGTTTTCCTGATTAATGAAAGTTTGTGTTTTTGGGGTTTTTTTACATGTAACTCCTGAATATGTTTTGGACTTTACATTGTATAACAAATGTGATGAGTAAGGTATAAGCTCAAATTGAAAGATAAACTTAGACTTGGTGGTCATTCCCTAATCTCCAATACAGCCTTTTCGGAAGATCTACTGCCACTAAGATTGTGGTAGGTCGCTGTTCTTCGCCTGGCCAACAACTGACTTCTTTGATGGAGCCCAAGAAAACAGGCAGTGTAGCAGATGTTGATTTTGGCACCCAACAAAACGCATAGGGTGTTTCTTACCTCACTGGTAGGGGTGTAGACACTGTACTGGTACCCTTCTTCTCCTTTCTCCAGCTGGGTTTGTACATCTGTAGTGACCTTTCTGACCATGTTGAAGATAGTTTCACAAAGCAAATTCTTCCACGAATGCTGCATTGAATGAATTGTCATATCTAACCTGTTGTTTCATCATGCTCTTTCCTCTACTGTCAGCCATGATGATAAGCCTGGTGTTTGCTTAATGGTTAGGAGCTGGCTCGGGATCTTAGGGTGCTGAGTTCGAGCCCCGTTGGCTGCTGAATTAACACCAGGTTGGGTTGATTCAGCCTGTTCATCCTTCCAAGGTTGACGAAATGAGTACCAGTGTACTGGTAGAGGAGCACAGCGTCATTGGCATTGACGCGCTACAGCAAAATGATGGCTTCCTGGCAGCCAAGCTATCAAACGCAAGAAGATGAAGCCATGATGATGACCTTGATGAATAAATTTCAATTGAGTTAATTGATTTTAGCTTTGTCTTTGTGTGTACGTTAGGCTAGCAAGCGTTGTCGCGAGGCGAAGGCTGGCCGGCTCAGGGTGATATCATGTATGTGTGCACATGCGACTCGTGCATACGGCTAATGTAGCACAGGCGTGGTTCTCATGGGTAAAATATTTTGCTCTGAGTTGAATCATGTCAGGCAATCAATGAGAAACAACGTACGTTTCGTGGCTCTATAATGCTTGTGAATGGGACAGCATTTGTCATTTGGTGCCGCGTGCCCTGGGTAGTAGATGTCACCAATGAAATGCAATGAGATTACAGATATGATTTTCCATGCAGTATCGAGGGAAACTGCCCAAGGACCGACAGAATCCTTGTCACAACATGAAAATCGATGGAAAAAACTTCGATAAGACCTTATTTTGTGAAAGCGGAATTTTTCACTATTATTGGGCAATAACATCGGTACCTAATGGAGGTTCTCGTGCTGTTCAAGTATATAAAAAACGGTATATTACCGCCAAAAGCTATAGAATTGGCAACTATGCAAAAGTAATATTATCTTCTTTTCTATAAGAGAGCTATGTGTTTGTTGGTCTGTCTGTCTGTCTGTCTGTGTGTGTTTGTCGATCTGTCTTTGTGAATGCGTGTCACCATTTTTCTCAGATAGCTCAACGGATCTTCATCACACTTTCAGAGGTCCATCAGTGAGTGCTGGGGAGTGATCTCGACAAAATAGATTTTGAAAAAAAAAGGTTTTTTTAATATATATATTTTTTTAAGTTGCTCTATAGTGCCTACTCCTTTGTAGCTATGTGAAAGGTAATATTGAATGATCCCCATTCCCATTCCTTAGTGTGTGTGGGGAAGTGTTTTAGGCCCCCACCAAAAAATTCATTTCGTCAAAACGTCCATCTGCAGGGCTAGAACAGCACCGGGAAGGCCAGGTACCCACCGGGCAACGCCAGTACCACTGCTAGTTAATTATAAGTGCAAAATACACAAAAGTCGGACCCATACTCATTTTGAAATTACCTCCTGTAACAAGGGAAGGGATTACAGTCATCCACAAAGGGTGGAGGAGCTCCTTGTGAGCCAACGGCCATCCATATCTAGTGCCCAACTGTATCTGCGGACGTCCTCCTGCAGTTGGGTTACTTTTTATTAGGAGGTTGGTGCAGGATTTGCACTCCGGCCACCGAAACCCTTCATTCCGCAAAACACAAAAACGCTAAAAAATCTGAAAACCCTCTCCGTGGGAGTACCTCCTGTGCAGCTTCCTTCGCAGGGCAGCTTACCGGATGACGGGATTGGGGCAAAGCCTTCGGGACCCCCAATCTTTGATAGATAGGAGGGAAACCACGGGGTAACATCCCGGTCAGATTGCGGGAGAGTGTGTCGGAGTGGTGCTGAGGTGTCGTCCACCAGACGGTGGTCTCCTTGGGTTAACATGAGGCGGTCCCTTCGGGTGGGTGCCTGGAATGTCCTATCCCTAAGAGAGGATGATCACCTGTCTCTGTTATCATCTGAGCTCAAGCGTTTGGACATCGGTATTGCAGCACTCTCTGAGGTTCGGAGACCGGATTGTGGCGAGATAATGGTGGGTGGTTACACCTACTATAGGTCTGGTCGCTCAGATGGTTACCATACTCAAGGAGTTGCTGTAGCTGTGTCCAATAAGCTGACCCCAATGATAATTGAGGTAACACCGGTCAACGAGCATTATCAGACTAAGGATTCGCACTCCTTAGGTGTCATTTCCCTGGTCTGTCTATGCTCCGACTGAGGTGAGTGACCTCACCGTGAAGGAGCCTTCTACGCCACGCTCGAGTCTGTGGTTGATCAGTGCCCCACACGAGATACACTTCTCGTCTTGGGGATTCAATGCATCGACTGGAACTGATAGGGATGGTTATGAGACATGTGTTGGTCCCCATGGGTCAGGAACTATGAACCAGAATAGCACTAAGTTCCTTGACTTTGCAAGAAGTCATGGACTTAGGGTGGCTGGTTCATGGTTTCAGCGCCCACAAGCTCATCGCTGGACTTGGTATTCCAACGCTGGCGGTGTGGCAAAGGAGATTGACCATGTCCTCGTTGATGGTCGCTGGAGGATGATCCAGAACTGCAGGGTCTACCGGAGTGCTCAGTTCCTCAATACTGACCACGATTGTTGTAGCAACTCTGAAGTTGCACCTTAAATCCTGGAGAATGGTACCATCCCAGCCTAGGCTGGATGTTGGCAAGCTCAAGGATGAGAGGGTAGCTGAGGAGTTTGCGAACAGGCTGAGTGGACATTTGGGGTCTGGGTGCTTTGGGGGTCCTGAAGAGTTGTGGGTGCCTTCAAGACCACCGTCCTTGATGTTGCCGTGGATGTCTTGGAACTCACCGAGAGCAAAGAAGAATTTTGTCTCTCAAGGGACACTGGATACCATTGACCAGAGTCCAGGGCCAGGCTGAATGGCAGAGCTGACTGTTCAGGGAGCTGTGGCGTAAACTGTACGTGCACTAAGGGTGGACAAGGAGGCCTATGTGCGAGGAATCTGTGAGGGGGTAGAGCACCACCTGTGACAGGTATTCTTGTCCCGCTTACAGGGGAATTCGCGCATTGCGTTCATCCAACCCATCCCTCGAGCACTGCAGTTAGAGCAGAGAGTGGTAGGCTCTTCACAGAGGAGTCTGAAGTGAAGGCCCGCTGGCCGGTTACTTTGAGCGGTTGTACAGGCTGATCCCCCAGCTGTCGAGTTGGACGTCAGGGTGTTACAATCCCTGTTGCTGACCCTCCAATCAACTGTGGTCCACCTCGCTTGTGGAAACACGGGCTGCGGTGAACGGTTGAAACGGGGTAAAGCTCCAGGATCTGTGGCATCCGTGCTGAACTTCTCAAGGCTGTGGAAATGCTGCACTCTTGTCGTTGCATGCAGTTTTGTGCTCTGCCTGGAACACAGGCATCATCCCAACTGATTGGAAGAGGGCCTTGTTGTCCCTCTCTGGAATGGGAAGGGTGATCGCCAAGACTGCAACTACCGAGGGGTGATGCTCCTCTCAGTGCCGGGCAAGGTCTTTACTCAGATAATTCTTGATAGGGTTCGCCACCATCTGCTTGAGCACAGCGTCCAGAGCAGTCAGGCTTTACACCAAAGAGGTCAACGATTGACCGTATCCTTGCTCTTTGGTCCTCACCGAACGCAGACGAGAGTTTCGGCAGGGCTGCTTGCAGCCTATGTTGATCTCTTAAAGCGTTCGATTCAGTGAATCGGGATGCCCTCTGGAGGATTCTTGGCTTCGTGGGATGCCACCAAAACTGATCGATCTGATGTCTAACTCTACTCTGGTACTGAGAGTGCTGTGAAGTGTGGTGGTACCATCTCTGACTTATTTCCAGTTGTTACTGGAGTTCTCAGGGGTGTGTACTGGCCCCCACACTTTAGCACTTGTACGGACTGGATTAGAGGATGTCGGAGAGATCAAGCTGCGGTGATCGTTTGGGAATGTCAAGCTCTCGGACCTTGATTTCGCAGATGATGCAGTCATCTTTGTGAGACTTTAGATATCCTTTTGGGGCCCGAGGTGCTGAATGAGGAGTCGGAGCGCTGGGATTACAGTTTCTGGGTCAAAACTAAGATCCAGGCTTTCAATGATATCTTGGATGCTGCTGTCCTGTCTGTGTCTGTTTGTGGTGAGGATGTTGAGGTCGTGGAGAGATTCACTTACCTTGGCAGTGATATTCATGTCTCTGCTGGCTGTGAGTCAGAGGTCAATAGACACTTGTCGGGCCTGGGAGTCATGGATTCACTGGATCATGGGGTGTGGTCTGCCGTACCTGTGCGGGAGGACGAAAGTCCGAGTCTTCAGGTCCTTGGTGCTTCCAATCTTGCTCTATGGATGCGAACTTGGACTCTGACCAAGGATCTGAAGAGGAGACTTAATTCCTTTGGTACCAGGTCTCTTCGGAGAATCCTTGGCTATCGCTGGTCGGATTTTGTGTCCAACGAGGGTGCTGAAGAGAGCTCGGATGAGATTTGTTACCTGCATAGTCCGTGAGCGTCAGTTGGCTGTATGGACATGTGGTCGTTTTCCTGAGCTGATCCTGCTCACCAGATTCTCTCAGCGAGGGAGTCTCGTGAGTGGAGGAGGCCAATGGGCCGACCACGTGCCTCGTGTTGCAGCAGGTTGACCGCATCTCAAGGAGATGGGGATGGCCTGGCATCTGCCTGGGGGGTGGCCAGACGGGAGCCCCTGGAGTCCGGTGGAAAGTGGACGCAGCACGCGCTGTTCTGCACATGCTCCCATACCTGACCTACCTGACAGTCACATGGATATAAGCATCACATGTAGAGCAGACAGGAAGGCGCAAGTGGATGATCCGACTGTAAGGGTTTTTAATTGAGCCAGCTGTGTTTCACCAATAATCCAATAGAGACCTGGCAATTGAGACAAGCTTGACTTGCTGAGGAGTGCAATCGAAATCCATTTATACTGCTCCCTTCAGTTGAATTTGACAACCTTTGTGATGCCGGTGCAGCATCTTCACCATGAGGACACAATTGCACCAAAACATGCAGAGCCAAAACAATGCTCCATACATCTATAAGGCTATCACTTGCATCCTCACCCAATCCCAATTATGTACTATGATCATTGGGCTGATGGCAGTATGGCCTAGAGGTATGCACACGAGTCTCTGAACTTGTCTAGCTTGGGGTTGAATATTGACCCAGCTATTAACCGTCATCCTCATGTCTCGCCGGTAGCGCAAGGCGCCAATGTGTGTGCCGTCCCTCGGATGGATGTTAAAACTGGCGTCCCATCTGCCGGACTTAGTTGGTGAATGTTAAAGATCCCAATGTTAAAGATAAAGGAGAACTATCAGCACCATGAACAAATTCCAAATTGCTGCATTAACCTATAGGGATAGCATTGCATCAGTGACAGCTGTGCTCCCAGCAAGGATGGAACCAGCAGCCACAGGCTTAATGTGATGAATAAATAAATAAAAAAATTAATGAATGTTATTAATAAACAAGTAACGAGAATGCACATAATGGAGGTACTGACTCGTGCTGTTGTTTTCTCTTCATGCAGTTCACCGCCCCAGGGGGCGCTCACCTGTACCGTCACATGGCCATGGTGTGAGTAAATGCAGTCTTTCGGAATTTTCATTGTATGTTTTTCCTTGTGAGCTCGAAGTTTAACTCGTCCGAGATATTCACAATTTACGCTCTGTGCCAAATTGACGATACTATAGCTGCCTTTGCTATCCAGTTATTCTGCCGACAAACTAACAAACACACAGAACAAGCCGGTAGGCGGCGATGGGTCGCCGAGCATGGAAACTATAAGATATAGAGCAAAATGGATGTCATATAGCGGATAGGGAACCACCTTAAGATTATGCATATCAAATCCCATCCAGTTCCATCTACTGATGGGTCTCAAAGTATCCGTGTGCATGCGTGCGTTATGCATTAAAGTTTATCAAAAAAAAGGAGCAAACTGGTCTATAAAGGAAAAAATCAATATTCATGTTTTTCAAAAAACAAAACTTCAAGAAAGTATTCCATTTCA
Organism: Eptatretus atami; assembly: GCA_035128595.1. NCBI lineage: Eukaryota > Metazoa > Chordata > Myxini > Myxiniformes > Myxinidae > Eptatretus > Eptatretus atami. The sequence goes on from CM068956.1 coordinate 138,667,406, forward strand.
CAGAAACAACAGTTTCTTTACATTTGGAAACAATATACTCCAGCAGACAGAGGGGATATCCAGGGGTTCAGATCTGACCCCTTTCTTTGCAAATTTATTCCTGCACATGTACGAGTCTAATTGGGTCCAGAGCGAGTGCAGGAATGAACTAACAACTGCACGAGGTGTGGAAACATCTTTAGATTTTCTATTTGTGATTCACAAGCAATTTATTGGGTGATGTATTTGTTCAGCTTCATAATTATATACTGTATATTATATATAATATATATATATTATATTTATATATATATATATATATCCAAAAACTCCAATTAAACAAGTTCGAATTGCGAACATACCCGTGGGAGTTATTCGTACAACTCTCAGGTGAGCGATAGCCGGACACAGATAGTTTTGAAATTTGCTAAGATTTTCATCGCATCAGAAAAAGAAACCAGAAACACCTCACAAGAGTGAGGCTCGTTTCATATACATCATTTGCGACTAATTTTGCCCAGGCATTAAAAGTTTTTAAGAAAATGTGTCAAAGGGCCGTTTCTCGTCCAAAGGCCAGAATCGCACTTTGGGCTCAGTTAATGCTGGGAATGGTCTCTAGAATATACCTGTCAAGTTGTGGTTCGGTTCCGTTTACAAACAACTTAGAAAATAGCAATTTTTAAAAAAATGGGCCGAGGGCCATTTGTCAGCCCAAGGGCCGGAATTGCACTTTGGGCTCAGTTTCTTGCCTGCAGAGTGACTCAAGAATATACCTGTCAAGTTTGGTCTGGTTTCTGTCACAATAACGAGAAATAGCAATTTTAACTAATGGATCGAAAGGGCCAGAATCGCACTTTGGGCTCAGTTCTGCCTGCGCATATGTGTTCTTGTATGTCTGTAATTTTCATCAAAGTCTGTTTCACGAATAATGGAGAAATAGACGTTCAAATGAACTGTACACAAGAAAAGAGAGAACGCGAGCGGCGCTTTAACCCGTGGGTGGAAGACCCCACGGGGTAAAAGGAAATCAAACTCACACTTTAATTTATTTTTTAGAATTACGAACCGCATATCAATAATAACTAGAGGGGGAGCACTCGGTAGAGTGCAAAACCTCCGCCGCCAATACTGCTGATAAACTAAACTAGATCGACGCGCATGTAGAAATGCCCAAAAATAAAATCGAAATTTTTTGTGGAAAAAAGGTGCAAAATTTGTTGTTTTTTCTCTAACAAATTTTTGGGTTGGAAATCACTTAAACATGTAGAAATGCAAAAAAAAAAATTCAAATATTTTTCAAATAAATCGAAATTTTTTGAAAAAAAGTTGCAAATTTTGTTTTTTTTTCTCTAACAAATATTTTTTTTTTGTTGGAAATCACTTAAAACATGAGAAATGCAAAACAAAAATTCAAATATTTTTTTCAAAATGGCCGCCATAGCGGCCATATTGGACTTTGGACCAAGTCCAAAATCTAATGGCATGATCCTGGACCATACCTAATCCCCCCACCAAGTTTCGTCGAAATCCGTCCAGGAGTTTTTCCGTAAATCTGTTCACAAACAAAACAAACAAACAAACAAACAGACAGGGGTGAAAACAGTAACCTCCGTCTCTCACTCGATGGCGCGAGGTTAACAAGTTTCACACCCAAATTATTTGATAAATGAGATGCTTTTCCATTCCACATTGCGCAAAAGCCTTTCTTCGACAGCAATATCTTTAAGAAGCTGTTCTATGGTGCATTTGCAGGTGAAACTAGAAGGGCCCTCGGTAGAGCGCATACCTCCGCCATGTAATACCTGATTCCGAGAACATATCGGGCCCAATACATTTTGAATATCGTGCCACACATATACATAGCAATTTGTCATATGTATGTCATATGTTATACAGACCATATAATGAACATTCCGTATGTCATATGTTATGCAGTACTTATCGATTTTGGCCCTCTCACTCAATGGTGAAGAATCACTTTGCAAAATTAAATAATTCTCGAATCCAGATCCGGATTCGGATCTTCACCAAAATTGAATCAATTCGTCCTTGTCCCACACCGAACCCATACACAAAATTTCATCCGAATCGTCATGCAACTTTTTGAGATATCCTGCACACAAACAAACAAACGAACAGACAGAAAGGGGTGAAAACAATAACCTCCTTAACCTTTGGTGGCGGAGGTAATAATTAGGACTGTGACAGCAACCACACACAGCACTGAGCTTGCCAACAAATTAAAACGACAAGTTAGATGTTTACTAAAACGGCACTGAACTTATCAATGGATTAAAACTTATCAATGGATTAAAACTTATCAATGGATTAAAACTTATCAACGGATGTTAGCATATCAGACATATGCTAACACAGGGAGCTACAGTTAGCAGATTAAAACAAGTTTTCTTTAAGATTATAAAACGGCACCAAGTAGAATTAGTAAAATACAATACGAATTGTAAAAATATTATTCACGAGATATTTATATAAATACATTATGAAAATAAATTTGAACAACAGTTTGATCCAGGGGTGAGTAGGGTGGTCGTGCTGGTGGGTGGACGTGTTATATTTAATGTAAGATGTGCGCGATTTAATGTATTATCATATAATATAATGTATGATGAGAGTTGTAACTATGTGATAATACATGAAATCATCTTGCGAGTAAAGTCTGATTAGTGATGTTACATTGATGGGTTGACTGACTGCCTGGTCGCAACTGAGGTTGTGGATCTACTGATGTGGATCCGTGACCAAGGTTGTGGATCCGCCGTTTGGAGAGGTTCTGGGATGAAAGGATTGAAACCTTGAGGAAGAACGGTGCCCGGCTGATGATCTGTGCAGTTGGGAAACCATTCAATTGTTTACAGGTTAACGTTCTTACTATAGGTGATGGAACTGTGTTTTGAGGTTCACATCATTTACAGCAATCCTGAAGTTATATTATATTTTAGAAATAACTGATACTGTACAATTAATGAAGTGTGTGTGTGTGTGTGTGTTTTTTTGCCGAGACCTCACCGTGTTAACCTTGGGCACCTCACCACCAATCCCTACTTTGGTGATTCTTGTTTGTTTCCAATATTTTTTCATTCTTGTTGCAGTTTACTGTTTCATATTATCAAACCATCTCCAACCCATAATGTTGACTCTTATCAGACAGAAAATCATCTTCTTTGTCCATCATTTCAATGCTCAACCGTCCTGATTTGTGTCCCCAGAGTGGGTAAAAAGCCACATTTTGATACTTTTTCCACATTTGCATAATGATAGAATACACAACACCTGTCGAAGTGGCATGACTCCATTTCACCTAAATGAACAGTGTAACGGGAGATAATTTCCTGGTCATTTTTAGCCGCGTCCCCTACTTCTATCTATTAATTTACTAACTATCTCTTGCTTCTTTTACTCTTTATTCATTCTTCTTCATCAAATTTTACTCTCTTCCCTTCACTTCATCATTTTACTCTTCTTCTACATCTCTTACCTCTTTCTATCTCATTTTTTTACTCTTCTTGCTTCTTCTTCACTATTACTCCCTTCTATCTCATTATTTTACTCCTTCTATCTTCTCATTCTAAATTTTTACATCTTCTTCGTCAATATTCTGACTCCGTCTTACTTTCATATTTTTTTACTGCTTGTCCTCATTATTACTCTTAAATTCATTTTCTCTCTATCTCAAATTTCTACTCTTCTTCATTTTTTCTCTATTCTTCTCTACCTTTTTTTTTAATACCCTATCTAACTTCAGTTTCTGATCTTCTCAATCACTTATTCAAAACTTACTTGGTCTCTCTCTTCCTTACATTTCTCATACTCTTTCTCGGCTTCATTTTGATACTCTTCCTCTTCTCGTGTCAGTCATCTTACTTCTGCTACTCTTACGTTATTCAGTAACTACTCTCTCTTCATTTGCTGCGTAGCTATCTCATTTTGTCTTACTTCCAATTTTTACCCTTCTTCTTCATCTATTACGCCTTACTTCATTTTTGTCATTGCGCCCATAATTTTACTTTCTTCTTCACTATGTTTTTCACTCCTTCTTGCTTCTCATCTTTTTTAACTCTCTTCCTTCTTCACTACTACCCTCCTTCTTCTGTCCTATTCATGAAAAGTTTACCCTAAACTAATCATTTTTTTTATAAGCTGCCTGGCTTCATATTATACTCTTACTCCATTCTTATTTATTAACTCTTATTCTATACATCCATTTGGACACAATGAACTGTTCTTGGAGCATTTTTATCAATCTTCGTCAATTTTAACATCTATGATATTTTTCTCTTAGCTCTCTTCATTTTTGTCTTCTCTTCATTTTTACTCTTTTGTCACATTTTATTAGCACTCTTCTTGCGTGTCGCATTTATAATACTCCTGCTTCTGCAAAAATTATAAACTACTCTTACTTCCTATCTTTCTTTAATACTACCTTGCTTTCTAACTTTTGGTATACGACTTGCTTCCTTCTGTATTTATATAGCGCGTATCTTCACTATCGATACAATTATATATAATTAATCTTCCGTAACTTGCTAAAGTATATTGAATACTGTGGAACCTCTCCATTCTTACTATAGAACTTTATGACAAACCTTCTAGGTATATTTCGACATATTTTATAAACTAAACGTGAGAGAACATATTTCTTCTCTCCGTTGTTAGCTATTTAACGTGCTTTCTTCTTAAACATTATTAAATAGACTTCTTGTCAAATACACTTATTTGTTATCCTGAAATACTTGACACCATAAAGAATTCTTACTTCAATTATCATAGATCTTGAACTCAACTCTCAGAAGTCATTGGTATATACACTTCTCCTCTAAATTAACAAATTCAGATTACTCCATCTCTTTAAAATTAACAACTTAAGAAGTCATACAACGGCGTTGTCGATAACCTATACCTTCTTCTACGATATCTTTCTGGGTTCGATATTACACACACACACACACGAAAGATCCTTTTTTAGGATCCGAACTGCGTATATAGACGGATCCCGGACTCTAACCAAAATCAAATAACCCAATAAAACCCCATGAGTAACTCTACATCCATCCCTCTGACTCGACCGCATCATAGACGCGCGTGCCTGACTTTTTTGACGAAGAGCGTTTTCGGCTCACATGAACTTTCACGATATACTAGTCAGCGCAATTGCTATGTGCGAAGCCAACAACTCGTCAATTCTTCACCCATCGAGTACAAGATTAAGGTTAGTAGTCACTAATTAGCAGCTGGTTATCATCCTTATTTTTTCAATATTGCTATGTCTTCGGTGGGGAAAGAATTTTAATTAATGCATTTGCTATTTTAAAAGTTTCGAAAGAGATTCAAACTTGTTATTATTTTTTGATTACCATTTAATGTATTTGTAATTTTTTTTCGTAATTACATCATTACTATTCTTCCTTGTCATTATCGAACGATCGAATCGAATGATAAGACCATTCGATTGACCCGGCGCTATTTTAAGTGACTATGCGTCAAAGGCATGTGACCTCGAGAATACCCGGAGATGTTTGTTGTTTTCGTTTTTTTTATTTTCTTCTTCTTTCTCTTCACTTAAGGGTTCAGTCGTGTTC
>CM068956.1:138689825-138704838 GCA_035128595.1 Eptatretus atami
AAAGGGAGAAGAGAGAGATGAGATGTTGACCCATCATGAATCTCACACTTCGGATGAGGAGGACAGGATATGTTTCAATTGAAAGCTGGCCAGGCTATAAGGGAGAAGCAGGCTCTTATATTTGTTAGATTAATATATTTCAAAGGCCGCTGGCTATCACGTTCAAAAGCAATACCGGAGGACCATCGGGGGGTGAAAAAGAGTCAATGAGATAAGCGGCTGGTATGAGAGATCCTCGCAAGAGCTGAGGAATCATGTCCAAACTGGGAAACTGCTGGAGGTTCGGTGCAGAGTGTGAGGGGATGGGGATTGGGGATACACGGGCACATGGTGTGGATTGGCTCGGCCCAATGCAATACACGTCAGCGTCACTAACCAACACGTAAGTAAAGTTATATTGCAACCACTCAAACAACTTTCACCCTGTATGGTGTCATGAAAAATAACACTTATAACCCTCAACTTTTATTAATAAACAATCATTGTTGTGTTGAATTATATCTGCACTGCATTTTGGGGAAGTTGAACTGAAAATTAATTAAATTATCGTGAAAGAATATTTAAACTGATATATATATGTATATATATGTGTGTGTGTGTAATCTTTAAACTTACAGGGTTGGGAAACATTCTTAACTTTCAGAATAATTATCTGACCATTCTGTAGTGTATCGATGGTAGGTTTATGCACAGGAATGTTTTTAAAATACAGGACAATGTTTTTGTTTTAAATAAGTTTGAAACAGATACACCCATAATGAACCTTTTAACAGAATGGACCACTCCGGTGTACTTTGCTAAGTGTAATAGTATCTGTGGTATATAACCTCATCCAGACTATCATTCATAATTGCAAAATTGACAATGCCATGAGTTTTTAACTTTTAGACAACATTGAACTGACAGCTGCTATGGTGTCCAAACCGTTTGATTTATATCCTTCAATTAACCTTTGGCTTCTGTGTGACATTGTTTTGCGATGGATACTCCTGCCCAAAACGTGCATGATTGGCTTGTAATTAGAGCACGTGTGATTAAGAAAGAACAACCTGTACATAGGAAAGTGGTTTGGATCCCTGTTCTTCATTGCGCGGCCCGTGGGCCATTGGTGGCCCTGGTGGCCTAAAGTGCGGCCCCTGCCACACGGCCGATAACACAAAAATGTGAAAACATCCCATCATAATCTGCCATAATTGCTACAAATTGACCCAAAGGGTTCAAATGAGTGTTCCAATGCGAAGCGTAAAAGTAACATCACCACATCGTAGATGGCAGTATACAAACAATTATGCTTGTAGCCCAGTAACCGCAATGAAAAAAACAGAATAGTACGTGTAGGGGGGCCTAATAGCAGCATTTTTGGAGTCCTGCAGGTGGTGTGGTGGCTCCCACACTGAGGTCTCATTGGCAAAAGTGGCCTCCTCTAAAAAAAAAAAGGTGAAGATTATGTTTGGATGATAGAGCAGCTAATCTAAATCGATGGACTGAAAGAGGCAGTTATGGTCCACAGTTTCCTTCATAACTGCCATTTATAACTAAGATTCTCAGAAGTCAGTTATTGACTAGATATTTGTGATCACCCGTGACTTACCCTTGGCCTGCAATCCAATGATGGCAATATTTGTTTGGACCACCATATGACCTCAACCTTCAACATTTAGGGATAGAGTGTAGATAAACAAAATGTGTCCCCATCTACAATCTATCCATAAAGCTCGACATCATGAAAATCGGACGGCAATTATTAAGTTATGATTTCAAAAAAGGTGTTTTTTGTTAATTACATCACAATCTGAAAAATGTAGGTCAAGGACGTGAAACAAATATGAGGTGCACAACTTCAGTGGAGATGCACTATTATGATGCAACAACATCTTGGGAGACCACGGTCTTTGAGATTCTGCATTGGCAAAATTGAGCGATGACAAAAATGTTATTTTTCTTCAGACTGCTATTTGGCCCTGAGCTTTAACTCGGAGGGGTATGATTTAAATGAAGCGTAGATGTGACTTCCTATGGCGATCCAGGGAGGGCAATTGAGTTCCGATTGGACAAACCTTAGTCGAGTTGTGGTGAAAATGTTAAAATGTTTATAATTGGGTCATGACCTGAAGGATTCAGTCAAGGTCAAAAAAGTTGTGTCAACCTCACATACTTTAAATTCCCATTGTTGATGCAAAATTTATTTCCGAAAGTCGTGTGCGTGCGTGCGTGCGTGCATGCGTGCGTGCGTGCGCGTGCATACCATTGGGGTACCATTGGCAGAAAAAAGAGAAAATCCTAAATGGTGGTTTAATACTTCAAGGGGTGTAAGACCTTGACCTTTAACCTGGCGGGTATGATGTAAATTAAGTTTAAAATGTGCCTTGTCAAAAGCTAGCTAGAGAGGACAATGTTGTTCTAAAAAGGACAAACTTTAGTCGAATTATGGTGAAAAATGTGAAAATGACTAAAATTACATCAAGGTCAAAAAAAAAATTAGCCAGACCCCACGTACTTGCGATTCACATTATTGATGCAAAATGTCATTCCGAAAGTCCCAGCTGGCTGAGATACAGCTTGGAAATTGATGCAGTTATGTTGAGCGTGCAGGAAGAAAGAAAAGAAATCGAAATGGTGGTTTAGTACTCCTGTAGGAGGGAGGGAGGGGTCTAAGAAACTCTGTGGTACCATTACAAATTTGGGGCACCAATTGCGAAAACAAACCAAACCATACAATAGCAATAAACCTTCCCCTATGCTATCAGGGAAGGTTTATTAATAGTCCTGATGAGGTTTTTCATTTAATTACATTAAAATTGTTTAATTAAATAAGTATTCAACTTTTAAAATGAATTAACCACATTAATGGGACGTGTTCCACGTGTGTTTTGTAGGAGACTCCAGTGAATCTACCACTCCGGGTAAAACAACACAACACCGATCCCATATACATCGAGTCCACAATGCCGAACTAACTATACAATAAAACTGAGTCCATGTATGTTTAAAAAAATGAATGCACAATGATGGAAACCGATATAATCATTGCCAACAGTTCTGCTGTTATTATTCCTTATCTAAATGTATAACACATTATTATGTATTGTTTGTAATACACCTGCATTTAGCAAATTACTTGCATTTAAATGAAACCAAGGGGTTTGTTCTTTTGTATGTAGCACAAGGCTGTGGGGTAGCATCATTGGCTGAGGGTGCAATTCTGCCTCTGATGTAATGCCCTCTGCTGGTTATGGCAATAATATGTAATTTGTTCAGGGTGCTGGCGATGGCTCGCATCTCTTCACGAAGGACACCGTGGGATCTTTCACATTCACCAGCTAATGCTAGTAGACGGGACACCCAGACAGGATGCCCAATTTAACGTCCATCAAGGGACGGCAAACATATTGATGAATCACCCTGCCTGTGAAACACCAAGATACACAGTTTATAGCTGGGTCGGGATTCAAACCAGGCTTGACAACTTCGAGGTGAGTATGCGTACCTCTCGGCCATCCTGTCAGTCCTAATGCCATAGTATAAGAAAGTTGTAAAATGTACTTAATTGGCTGTCATTGGTCAAACGTTATAAATTACCCAAGTTTATCAATTATCTTCAAACCACACTTTGTTTATATCGGAGATCATGATCAGAGAATTCCTTATTTGCTGAAACGTTCAGAGAAATACAATTGCTCAAAATATTAAATAACAAGTTTTTTTTCTTTCTCTATTTTAACTGTAACTGGTTTAATCTGAATTGTTACTCTGCAAATTACAGAAGAATCCAATTAAGTGCATTTCCTGGCACAGAAAGCCCTAGCTAATTGCTGCCTTTGTTTCACAGCATCCAGGTTGTATTTCCTGATGTTCATCACAGAGACACTGATGTCTGTGGTCCTCCTCATGTGTGGAGTGGGATGCACCGTTGTGATAAATCGTCTGAAACGCAGAGCGGTACCTGCTGATAAACAAGGTGTCGTTTAATACACTCATACTAAAACGAACCATAACGTCTCGAATGCTCATTTTTGTGTGTTACACCCCCCATGTGTGCTTGTTCATCAAAAGACCCCATTGCCTCATATGTTTACCCTTACACTACAATTTAACTCTTTCAAGCACTTCAATTATTTGATAGGAAGAAAATCCGTTTCCACAAGTTGTCGTGCATCAGAACATGAGCATCTTCTGGTATAAACTCCTCAAAATCTGAAGCTTGGTAAAAGCTCTGATGATGCAAGTAGCAGCAATTTGTTGAAGAAAAACCACAAGCACTGGTCAGAAAATAACTTGTTATTAGTACAATGAATGTCAAGGTTTCTGCAAAAAAAACTTTTACAAGGAGCGTTGAAAATATTCTCTTAACGGGATACAACAGTCCAAAAATGACCAACATTTCTATTTTTCACTATATAGCAAATATATATATATATATATATATATATATATATATATATATATATATATTACATATTATGCCTGTAGAAGAGTCTACATCCCCTTTCAAAATTTTTACCTTTTGTTGCCTTATAACCTGTAATGAAATTGCATTAAATTGCATAAATGTTCACACCTTCAGACCTTTTAATACCCTGCAGACCCATTGACCTTTCGACCCTTTTTAGACTATTTTAAGACCCTTTAGACCACTTCAGGCAATCTAACCCTTTTGACCTTAAATGACACTCTTAAAACCCTTAGACCTTTTAAGACCCTTTCGACCATTTCAACCCTTCAAACTCATTTACACATTTTCAGACCTTTCAACTTTTCAGATTTTTGACCTTTATACATTTACAACTAGACCATTTAGACGTTTCATTTGCAATCAACAGCCTTCATTCAGTACATCCTTCCATTTATTTGCCCAAAAATAAGTCCTGGCAAGGGTCTCTGTTATCTTTGATTGCTCTTTCTTATTTTTGTTTTTGCATTAGCGGGAACAACAGTCTGGGTGGGACATGCTTTTCTCATTTGCAGATTATGCTTCTTTTTTTTTTTACCGTGTGAGACGTGATCCGTGATCCGTGTCTTATGCTCACCATCAAGGCTAGGAAGTACTGTTTTCAAAATTCCAATATATGTACACGTTCATACCACGCCATGTTATGTCTTGGACTATTATAAGTATCTTGTTCGTAGAACTTTATAAACGCCTTTATATGTGACCATTGTTTATACCACAATGAAAATTAGGTGTGTTTTGGGTTGGTAATCATTCCAGTTTGAGTGAGACTTGCGATGATGTAACTTTTATTGAAATCCAAGATGCTTTTTGGCATTAAAAAAAAAAATTGTTTGTATAAAATATGACAGCTGAACCACAATTTACCTGCATTGTTGGTTAAATGCCTTTCTTTTAAAACCCAATTTGCAATGATTCTCATATAATATCTTCCTCCAGGTTGTGCCACTTCCAAAGATTCATCATCGTATTCAGCAAGGCAATGTGGCTCGGTATGTGTGCAAATGTATCGTTAATTCATTTATATAATCATTGCTACCTGAATTTGTTTTTTTGCTGATGTCAATTGGCCTTGTTTCAGCATTTCCATTGAACCGGTCTCATGCAGGATACCAAAGTTCAAATCCCATTACCATGTCACATGTGTTTGTCAATTGTTTGAACTTGACCACTGTCATTATTATATTAAAACGCTAAGCCATATTTTGTGGACGTATCTCCTCCAAAACTGCTGGACGGATTGTCGCCACTTTCGGCATCCGGGTGCTCTGTGGTCTTATGTACAGCATGGGCTATGTGAGATCGCGCCAGATGGACAGGTTTGGGGATTTTGGCGATTTCTATTTTAATATTCGTTTGCACGGCGACGTGTGACGTCACCGCTGAGAGGTATAATGACGTCATGCATCATCGGTCATTTGCTGACGTCATTACGTCTGTCGTCGACAGACCGTCACCGCTGAGAGGCGTAATGCCACTCCTAGAAAACAGCGTCTGCAATGTAAAACCCTCTTCTGCACATGCTGACTACCTCAGAAGGTGAATTTGACACAAAAATGTAACAAGAAACATTGTATACAAGCCGGTAGGCGGCGATGGGTCGCCGAGCATGGAAACTATAAGATATAGAGCAAAATGGATGTCATATAGCGGATAGGGAATCACCTTAAGATTAGGCATATCAAATCTCATCCAGTTCCATCTACTGAAAACTACTCGGTATCCATTTGAATGAAAAGTACCGAAAATGCGGTTTGAAATCGGAAATCCCAAAAGTTCGAGGGGGTGCTGCGGGTGAACAAAGATCTAAATCGAAAATCCGGCTCGTTCGTTTGTGCACAATGTATTCCAGACGATTAGTGTGAATTTTCATGACAATCCGACCATAACCCTAGGAGGAGTAGCATTTGGCGCGAAGGCACCTCCAGCTCTCGCATATTATCGTTTTTGCACTAATTGACCTTTGACCCCTGACCTAAGCGAAATCGGTCAATATGTCCTGAGGCAAAGTTGTAGTACTCATTGAGTACCATGAACCTGCAAAGTTTCATTCGTATCGATGTGCTCACCTGGTCGCTAGGGGCCTTAAATTTTCGCCAATTTTGGCGCATACCCTAATTGTAGGGGGCGCTGCTGGTAAACTATTCCATATATCACAAAAACCGGAAATATATTTGATAGAGCATCACCTGTAGATCATTCATGCCAAATTTCATTACCCTACGTGGGATAATGGCTTTCGGAATTGATTTTGCGTCAACGGTACCGATTTGAAGGTTTTTTCGGTTGTTGCTAGGGAACCAAAGCACCCCTAGCAACCATCACAATTTCAAAGCACTAGGTCATAAGATGTACCTACCACCCGAGTTTGTCAAAATCGCCCACGTTTACTACCAATTATGCTGATGACAAACGAACTAACATCCAACAAACAGACAGAATTACTGACAATAATGCTTCAGTCACATTTGGCTCGGCGGCCGTAGGGTCTAAAAAATCTACGGCCACTAGCAATTATAGGGGTGCTGCAGTATTTCCACGGTCACACAATGTAGCAGTCACATATGTTTTTTATTTTCGGGGAGCCGTACGGGGTATTTAGAAATTGTGGAGACCGAAAATGTGGGGGTGCCCTACGGTCTTTGATTTGATGTCGCACGGTGACCTTAGGGCGTCCCTGCGGCGGCCATATAATTTTCAAGGCAGACGCAAGGTAGCCTCAAGGTGCCCGCCAGGTGACCGCAGAGGGGCCCTAAGGCGAACGTGCGGCCAACGGATGGTAACGAGTGGGTATATATACCAGTTCTTTTTCATATGTATATCACATCTCATATCTGTCATATAGATTGTGGACCAAGTTATATACAGATGGCGCTGGTTGTTCCTCAACGGCAGAGGCCTTTGGAGGCATGGTGATGTGTCTGGTCTGAGCTGCTGGTGAAATGTGATGATGTGTGTGGCAAACACCTATACTCCGATCTCTAGCGGTAGCAACGGTGGACGCACGGTCGACGCAGACTGCCACGGAGGCCGCACGTAGGACGCACGGCGGGCGTAGGGGAACCGTGCGTCGACCCTGCGTTGCCCCCAGGTAGTCACACAGACCGTAAGGCCACCGTACGGTGAACACAGCGACGCCTTAGGACTACCCACGGCGACCGTGGAAATAGTGCGGCCGCCGTATTTTTTGGGGTTGGCAAAATTCATTTTCATTGATAAGAGCTTACGCCAGCCGCACGAATAACGCAAGCCCACTGTATCCCTACGTACGGTCGACGTGGAACACATCTACGTCATGGCTACGGCTTGTCGAATTGCTACGGCCAACCTAGAATGAAAAAAAGTTATAACTCGCGCTATAATTCCACGGCGACCCCTACGGCCTGTAAAAGATAGCCATACGTCTAGGGCCACCCTGAGGCCCACCTCAGAAACTCTGCGGCCGCCGCACGTTTCTGTCAATTCAGGGGGGGGGTACGGCCGCCGTATCCTAGCCGGAGAGCAAATGTGACTGACGACTTGGGGTCACCTATTTCGGCGACCCAATAAAGAAATTCTATAAATCACATTGTGAACACTGGATATATTGACGTCCTAACGAACCCCCACTCTAGAAACTTCGCGCGGAGCGCGGGTTTGGCTTGGACAATTGTGGATAATTACAAGGACTTACAAGGACAATTGTGGATAATGGATATCGTAAATGGGATTTGAACTTGTGTTCCAAGTGTCACGAGGCAGCAATTCAGATGAGAATGCAAAACAGGCCACAACAATGTTCCTATCTCATGCGCCGCATATGAAACCTGTTTGAATTGAAAGCAGGAGCTCATTGAAACGAGACCAAGAAACCAACATCGTGGGAGAATCTTGGGAAAACAAGACTTTGATTGCTTGGATCGTTCACGCCAAGTCGGCCAGTTTCAAGTCTACAATACACCAATCATGAATGAAACAGAAAACGTTCTATATGATACATTGAAATAATACCGAGGCCATTGTAAAGGGAAATATTTCGATCTATGGTGGACGTAACTGTTGGCGCCACATTTACCATAAAGCTTGATCCAATTACCATAAAACCTATTTCGCAAAATTATGATGGATCCCATTCCAAGCAACTGCCAAACATGGCTGCTGGTTGTGTCATTTTGAGATGTTGCTGTGATCCTGCTAGGTTAGAACAGAAATTTGGAGTTTGTCCAGAATACCAGTGATAACTGAACTTGTCTATGCAGTTGATTGCAAGACACCATGATGTCATTAACGTACACCAGGTAATGGTAGCAGACTGTACACCTAGGTTAATGTCCAATCAAGGGACGGAGCAGTTTGTGATGCAACACCCGACCTGTGAAGCTCCATTCCGACAGTTTAAAATGCCATTGGGAATTGAACCCAGACTAGACAGTTCAATGGAGAGTGTGTGACCTCTGAGCTATCCCGTGAGCCAGAGAGTGGTTATGCTCCACACACACCATTTCCTCAAACAGAATATCCCTGTTGTACAGATTGTTCAGCTTGAGACTAACATTTTAAGTTTGCAGACAAACATTCACAGCATCCCTGATTTTGCTTTGTTGTTCGTTAAAGCCCCTGGTGGTTAGTCTACAAATGTATCTTTAAGTTTGACACCCAAACCAAAACAACACAGCTGGTTTAACGCTCCCTCAGAAAAGCAACGCTCTGCACGAGGCAACGCTTACTCTGGGCTGAAGAAGAATAGATGTTACACTCGGGTTTGACTTGTGTGGCCAAGTTGGTGACGACCAAGTCTGATAACCACAGAAAAGCTCAATGCTGCACACGTGGCCCAGCACTTGAACCTGAGCTGAATGCCAAAGGAAACTTCATAACCAATTCTCAAAGCCACTTTTATCAATTTCATTCTTCAGCATACTTCTTTGGAAAGGAATGTAACGATGATTTGGAATGTCTATCTCTCTGTCTCGCTCCCCCCCCCCCCCCATTGCCACAAGGTGATTTCCAGGGCAAAAATAAGCATTTGCATAACTGTCAATTCATTACTGTACATGATGATCATGAATGAGCCTCAATCCCTGTATTGAGAAGCGTTTCCGCTGATTATTTTTAAAGTGTCCTTGTGAATAAAGTTGCTTTTTTTTTTTCTTTCTCCTCTTCTTCATGTTCATCTCATTCATCTCCATTTCTCAAGTCACCCTTTTGTAGTTTTAGATTTTTCTCAAATTATTTTGAGCTGTGCTTACTTTGCTTATCAATCCGCTGCTCCACAAATACCATTTCAAGTTACCCTTGTAACGGTGATGGAAGCCATTGCTGAATGTCAAGGTTGATGAGCTTTCCTTGCATTTTTGATTATTTTTTTAATTATTATTATTATTACATTTTTTTGGAGGGTTTCCTTTTATACACTCCAAAATAAATGTTTTGCAAAAAAAAGAAAAAGGAATGGAATGATATAGCACCGTTATAGTCACATTGGTATTGCATCACAATCTATTAGCTGTTGTGTAGTTCATGAAAGCAGAGATAAAATGCCTTGTCTCCATTTTTGTTTTTATCTTTGCAAATAAAATGGTGAAAAGACAAATTAAGATTCATTTGTGAACCTCCGCCATCGAAGATGGACGGAGGTTACTGTTTTCACCCCTGTTTGTTTGTTGTGAACAGTATTACGGAAAAACTCCTGGACGGATTTCGACGAAACTTGATGGGGGGGGGGGGGGGTTAGGTATGGTCCAAGGATCATGCCATTAGATTTTGGACTTGGTCCAAAGTCCAATATGGCGCTATGGCGGCCATTTGAAAAAATATTTGAATTTTTGTTTTGCATTTCTACATGTTTAAGTGATTTCCAACCAAAAAAAATAAATTTGTTAGAGAAAAAAAAAACAGAAATTTTGCAACTTTTTTTCAAAAATTTCGATTTTATTTGAAAAATATTTGAATTTTTTGTATTTCTACATGTTTTAATTGATTTCCAACCCCCCCCCCCCCCCCAAATTTATTTGAGAAAAAAACCAGAAATTTTGCAACTTTATTTTCAAAAAATTTCGATTTTCTTTTTTTGCATTTCTACATGCGCGTCGATCTAGTTTAGTTTATTCAATCGTGGTTCAGTAGAGTCTGATCCGTTTTGACCTACAATGAATAGATATCAGGTTACTTAAGTGACCCAGCAGTATTGGCGGCGGAGGTTTTGCACTCTACCGAGTGCTCCCCCTCAAGTTTCACTTTGTAACCGTGACAAAGACAGAAAGCATCATTCATATAGGACAAAATAAAAGCTATATTTCAATGAAAATTACACCTGCGGGCAATGAGGGCTCTTTGACCTCCTTGCCCCTCCCCACAATTGCTGCTGGCCTAAAGCCTCTTGCCCTTCTCCCTTTTCCAATTCCTATGAGCAGCTAGCTGCCATGACTCCGCACCTAAATTGAAACAAAAGTTAATTTTCACCAATTGAGGCTCTCACTGACCCACGTTGGCCTGCGATACTTCTGGGGCCTGCTCCACACCCCTGCACCAGATGCCGATTCACACCCCACTTCCCCACAAGTGGGGATCAAGAGGTACATGAGTATTGATAAGACTCGTCGGTTGCATGGGTACGAATGGGTGATTACATACATGTTCTGATTGGGATGTTTGTGAGAGAGTCTCATAAAAAAATATGATGTTGGTGTTTTCTCTTCCTCACCTGACAATCATCTTGACCCCTGACCATGTTTAAAAAAAACAGGAAACAGCAGAGGATAATCAAAACAATTGTTACAGTATGTCTGTAGTCCCTTGTTTCAATAAAAATAAAAATATGTATTGTGACAGACGTGAGTCTTCAACACCGTCGCATCACCGGATGGGTTGGGGGACAAGAAGGTCTCCGCGTCCACCCGGATAATTTAGTGCAAGTTGGAATCTCCCTCCCTCCTTGGGACTACAGTGCAGTAATTGATCTTTATTTTGATTGCACTTTCCACAGTCTAGCTGTGGATCCTCCCCCTCCCACTTTCCACATAACAATATTATCTCACAACTGAAAGGAAACGATTGAGTACGTACTCTATGAAATCTTTTACAACATTAATTGAAAGGAATTTAATCCTTGAAGCCGAACATCTGAAAGTGAGCGGCAGGAGAGCTCTTGGTGGCATGGTTTCAAGAAAGACTGTGGGTGGAATACAAGGACAAGGAACAGGTATGATTTAGGGGAAGTTGGAAGAAAACAAAAGTTCAAGTTTACAAACACTTGTACAAACCTGCGTCAAAGTTCATGGTGTAGCAACGTTCTCTCAACTTGAGAAATACAAAACTTATTATTATTATTATTATTATTATTATTATGTGTGCGATAGGATTAAGTGGAGCTCGACAAAATCATGACGGGCACGGGAAATGGCGGGTTAGGAACTAGTTTTATTCCACACCAACAAGTCAACCCACACCACAATAAAGGAACATTTTACTCATTTGGTGAACCCAAGAAAACAGCATAATCAAAGACATTACAAGAGCATCATAACAATAGAACACTACAATCCATCACCTACAGCAGGTAACTGAAATGTACCATCGAGTGGATTGAGCACATGGGGTGAAACCGACCACGGCTCGAGATTTGGAGGGGATTATTCTGCCCCATAACTGAATCACTTCACAGATCCAATCTCTCTGGAGTCTTATGGTGTCTCTGCGGATACCGCCTTGTCCCCCAGAGCTACCTCGGTTGGTTGAGATGCATCGCTGTTGATGCAAGTGCAGCATCGGTCTCAGCAGGAAACGCTTCCGCTGGTGCAGGTATCCTCTCAGTTGACCCCTGACTCCTCTAACTGCATTCTTACAGGAGGGTCTGCTGATTGGAAAGGTTGAGCTTCACAGTTCAGCCCGGTATCCCACATTTGGTCCACATGCGGTTTCCAAACGCAAGGTCCAACTGCAACATCATAATTTAAGGGACCCCGTCTCGACCTTACAGCACCGGTTACCCGCTTGTGGTCCTGACAGTAATCGTGCACAAGAACAGGCTGTCCTACCAGAAATTTACACATGTTGCCTTTACCTCCTCCAAGGGCCCATTGAAAAAGTCTATCGTTGACCCTTTTTCTGAAATCATTTTGAACCGCATCCAATCCAGTACGCAGTATTCTGCCAACCTGGAAGGCGTGGCCCCAGGCTCAGTAGTCATCTTGTGGACCTCAGGTCCTCCCTTATTCTGTAACTCCACAGAGTCTTTTTACAGCAGTTTCCATGGCAATCACGGGTTCAACAGCTCTCCAAAAACGAAGCTCACTTTCCGCCAACAGGCACTTCTGAATACTCTCACTCGTCAATCCACGCACGAGCCTGTCTCGTCATGTGTCATTTCGATTGTCACCAGAGTCGCAGTGCTGAGACAACCTTTTCAACTCGGCGACAAAATCACAGTTCGATTCTCCATCACGCTGATCACGTTTGTGGAATTGAAATCTCTGTGCAACAATGCTGGGTTTTGGGCATAAATGATCCTGGAGAATTTTCACCAATTCCCCCACAAGGCTTTGTGCATGGCTTGTCTGGCGCAGTGAGATTCTGAAGCAGCCCGTACATTTTGCTGCCAACTACACTAAGAAATGCTGGCACCTGTCTTTCACCAGAAAATACTGCTCCAGCCTCTCCGAATATGCTAGCCCAGTCTTCCAGCCCTTCATCAAACGGCTCACTGCTCCCGATATAGCCTGCCATATCTTCGTGATAGTGATACAACACAAATGGCGCTCACTCACTCACAGTCCGAGTTCCACGGCCTTCGACGCTCCAGGACCCAACGTTGTCTTGCTGTTCCAGCAAAGCTCAACGGGCCTTGGACTTGCACAGCAGCTCAGCGTAGATCAAATAACTTCACCGCAGTAAAGAAATCCCATCCTCGTCACCAGTTTATTACGTATACAATACGATTAAGTGGAGCTCGACGTAATCATGACAGGCATGGGAAATGGTGGGTGTGGAACCACTTTCTTCCACACTGCATATCGATACGTAAAGCTGTAAATACACCACAATTATCACTCCAAATTCATGTCATTCTGGACCTCCACCGTATATGTTTATGGGAAATAATACAGTGCAGTGCAGGTACTGTTCTCACCTATGAGCAGTCATCTTGATAAACAATGTTCGGAAGTAAGAGGGAAAATGTTGTCGGGCCGTTTGTCGGAAACATCAGAAACAGGCCGTTTGTCCTTTGCTCCTGTTGGTTTATCAAGAATCTTGAAGTTATGTAAATGCTGTAAATATTTGTGAGATATAATCTTGGGTCTTTGTCAGCAGGAACCCACTTCCGAGTGTGGGCTTCCTTTTAAACAATGATGAGCAACAATTGAATGTCCAACACTTACTTTGTAAACCGAAGTAATTTCCCATGAACTCTGCTTTGGTATTTTCACAAACACTCCCTGGTTTAACCTCACTACGAGGGGTTTGTGAAAATCTCCCGGTTTGATGGAGGTAAATAAAGTACAAAAATTATTGTTTCTTTGAAACGTTTGGAGGTCAACAACTCGTTTGGAGGAGGTTATTAAAAACAAGGTACCTTCGGTATATAAACACATATTTTCATAAATTTCTCTGAAACTTCACTTCAGGAACTTTTCATCGTCAACACAACATAAGGATCAGGTGAGCTGCAATGAATCCCACTTTGCATGATGTGAGATGATCTCTGTCAATTTTATTTTTGGTATACAATGTCGAGGCTCGTATAAGAGTTAACACACAGAACGTACAACAAGGGGAGCAGGAGATAAGAGTGGTGGGAGAGGGAAGGACAAAACAGTGGGGAACAGAGATATTTGGAGATCGGTGGAAGGGAGAGGGATGGGGCGGGGAATACGGGGTATACAAGATGGACACTACAGGGACTTTCAGGAAGGAAAGCAGGGACTTTGAAGGAGGTGGCTTTGGGTGGATTAACGGGGTAGAAAAGATCGAGGTTTTGGATGGGGGACGATAAGAGATGGTGGTGAACAGCTGTTTTAAAAGACCTGGAGGGAAGAGTGGATTGATGAGTGGCAGGAGTTTGTTCCATAGTCTGGAAAAAATAGGAATGAAACCATGAAGGTGAGCAGTGATTCTTGACTTTGGTAGTTTTACCAGAAGGGGGTTGCTGGCAGACCTTAGCGCCCCATGGAAATAGGGGGGGGGACATATCTCAGACAGAGCAGGGGGGGGCAGGCCGGAGAAGGAGATGGTAGAAGACAAAGACCACTGACCTGCCTGAGGCGAGAGAGTGAGAGAGCCAAAGACTCAGCCTCATCGGCGGAGATACCAATGATCCTAAATGCCTTGGTTTCCACAGCGTGAAGCTGAGAAAGGTGAGAGGCAGGAGCACCAGCCCAGATGGAAGAGCATTACCCCATCAGGCTGTGGACGAAAGCTTTGTTTGTAGTCAGGAGCTCAGGTGGGCCGAGGAAGGACTTTGCATGACAGAATGCCCAGTCGACGACTGGCATTGGAGGCCAGCTTGGAGATGTGGCTTTCTTAGGAAAGATCATGGCAGATAGTGAGACCCAGAAGCTTTAATGAAAGGACTTCTTCAAGAGGATT
>CM068956.1:138766552-138782687 GCA_035128595.1 Eptatretus atami
TGGAGTATGCTCGCCCTCCATCCCTTCACTCACTTCAAATGGCACCACAGCCGACTCCGGTCATGAGAAGGCCGAGTGCCTCCAATCTGTTTTTGCTTCCAAATTTTTTGTCCACAACCCCTTGCTTTCTTTACCCACTCCACCCAGTCAAACCGAACTGCATTACCTTAACGAGGTGCAAAAACTCATCCTTTTAACTGCAGACCAATCAGCTTAATTCCAATAATCAGCAAGAAATCCATAATCATAGAATCCATCATCACAGTTGATCACATCCTTCCTTTTCTTCAAAGGCCTCATACAGATCACCAATTTGGATTCTGACGAAGTTACTCAACCTTGGGCATGCTGATTCTACTCTCCCCACAATGGATAGAGGCTCTCAATGTCAGATATGAGATCAGGACCATCTCTTGAGACATATCTGAGCTTTTGATACATTTCATGCCCTGCCCTGTTCTCCATACTCTCTGCCTATGGCATCCAAGTCCAGCTCCACTCATTGCATACTGACTTTGTCTTCTCTCAAAGCCAATGTGTGGCTCTCAACGGAATCAATTTATCTCCTCTCCCTGTCAAGGCCGGAGTGCCCCAAGGCATTGTTCTGGGCCCAGTCCTATTCGTAAACTTCATCAACAATCTCACTGACTGGAAAATCCTCTCTTTCTCTCTTTACTGATAACTCCACCCTCTGCCATGACATCCCTCATCCCTAAGGTAGGCAGCCTGCAGCCTCTCCATCTCTTCAGACCTTGACAAAACAAAGCTGGTCAAACACTTGGAATATGTCTCTCAATTCTGACATCTCACACACTCACTCTCTGAAAGGACCATCTGGCAAACCCTCCCATCTACTTCGTTAACAATCCTCTTGAAGTTCAGTCACTCAAACTCTTGGGTCTCTGATCCCCTCTGACTCAAACGTGCACCCCAATCTCTGATCATCCCCCACCCCAAACCATGACCTTTTCTCCTCCCAGTAACCCACACTCCCCCAAGCACACCTTTCTCCTTCCTGGGAGTTTGCTTCTGGATCCATCTTGTCCACCCATACATCCTCCCTTTACCCTCATTCCTCATTTGTCTCTCCCTCTATTTTGTACCCCAACTCTGCTCTTGGTGCGTTTCCCACGGCTCTTTCTACTGTTCCTTTTGTTATGTTGCATCCTGATCCATTTTATGTCCAAGCTCTTCCATGAGCCTTGACTTTGTTTACAAAATAAAAAGTGTTCCACATTTCATCGTTGCTTGCCATTCTTTAAAACAAAGTCCACACCTGGAAGTGGGTTCCTTGTGGGAGCATTTACCACTTCAACATTTACAGCATTTCCATAATTTCCTCATTTATCACAATAAACCAACATTTGCAAAGGACAAAACACCTGTTTCTGATACTGAACCCGAGAAACTTTTCTCTCTTGATTTGTGGGCATTGGTTATCAAGATAAAGGCTCCTACAGATTGTATAATTTTATAAAAGTTAACTTGCCGAAAAAGTACTTTTCAAGGCTTAACATGTCAGGCAGTACTTTGGTGGAAGTCCAGATTGACATGAATAATGAAAAATACATTTTGTATTGTTGTTTGTGGGGTAGATGGAGGAACTTTATCGTAAAGGTAGGATTGTATCGAGTAGCATGAACGTGACGTGTAGGAGACATCTCGATGTAAATTAAGTCGGAAGCTGTGAGTTAAATGTTACGTGTCACCACAAGGTGGGGGGGGGGGGGTGGTAGTTTAGGCTGTGTTAATTAATAGGGTCAAAGGCTAATTTCTCCTAGTATATGATTTCTCCTGTGAACTTTCGTATATTTTGTATTACAAGACCGGTGAAAAAAGGAATCAAACTTTCAACAAAGCTTTATATGATGAGAATATGGAGAAATGAAATTAGAATTAGGTGAAAAGGTCAAAGGAACAATTTAACATCCAGAAGAAGAAGTCTGAATTCTAAGCAGACAGGCTTTGAAGTTTTCACATGCTTTCTCGTTACCCTTGCCAGAGGAGAGGATATTGCATTTGGGTCTGTTGTCTGTCTGTTTGTCCATACAGAACTTGATATGGTTTTTCTCTGCAACCACTTGTCGGTTATTGACAAAATTTTCACATAGGAGCGAATGCTTCATGTTTTAATGACACACCAAAGTATGTTCAAGCATTAAAAAACAAATCCATAGGTATTTACTTTCTTCTCCTTTGCATATTTTGTGGGTTATCCAACACCTGCAGTGGTTGCTGGTTTCTTTGTCAAGCACCACCTAGGTGAGCACCCAGGGTGTCAGGAGTATACACCTTGGGTTTCCTTCCCTTTGGTGTAGAATGTTATTTTGTATTTGTGTGCCAACTCAGCTCGTTCTCAAACGACTGCAATCCAAGGTTTGCACTTTATGAGTATGAACAATTGTACTGGTCAGCTATCAATCGAATGGATTCTTGTTAGTTGGTGTCTGTGAATGCCGAGTGACATTTACAGTGATACATCGACAACGTAACGTTTTGAAACTTGTATTTCAACAAATAGATGCAAAGTCAAATTTGGAAGTTCACCTCACATGCAAGGCAATGTCCAGTCTGATTCCCGCGTCGAGTTGTTTCCGCCCAGTGTCTCTGTCTGCCGGCTCAACTCCACATGTTACCTTGTCCACCAGGGCTGTTGAACGATGAGTCCTGTCGCCGTGTTCCTCCTCGTACGCTGGTCTGTCCAGCATGATTGAAGAGCTCAAAGAATTCTTCCTCGATACACAATCTTATGAGTTTTAATCAACCTGATTATAATCGGCTCCATGCATTAACAAGCCGCTCTGGACATTAACACCTCGTTCACCTCATCAGAGTTATTGAGCACGGGGAGGATCGAACACACAGCTCGTCACTTGTCATCCATCTCCTTACACCCCCTCTCGCGGGTTTTTTATGTAGTATCACAGAACAATCCCACGCCTCCAGCAAAAACTTCTCATCCATACTGGAAGTTTCATCTGAGAACATTCCAGCAATCTTCACAAATCTCACGAGGCAGGTTATATTACAATACTGCCATATTACAGTCAAAATCAGCTCATTACATCAAGCAGTTTGTATTACAATTCACCGATGTGTTGCTGCAGCAAACATATAAATGCAACTGTCAATTTTACTTGTTCATTTATAAGCATTTATACTCATGCTTTATTCACAAATACCACAACATCTACCTTTTAACTGACAATGCATTTTGCCCCTATTTTTTGAATAAGGCTCATTTGACTGCACCTGGATGGGTTTGTATGTGGTAAGAATCCAGTTAAACCCGAATCTGATTCAGGTTCCTTCTGATGACTCCATCTTTGTTTTTTGCTCTTGTTCGTTTCCTTCTGATGACTCCAATGCAGGACTGTACCGATTCGTCTTCGATTTGCTTTAATTGAATTTATTGAATCCCATTTTAAATTCAATTTGAATAATAATAAACGTCGTGGTCAGGGTCAGGTGTCCGATCAAAGCGGGTTGCATCAAAGCAGGACGTCATGGTACCCGGTCATAACTGCCAGCAGTTATAAATGACAGTTCTCATGGATGTCTCTATATAATTACGAAACACGCCGATACACAAACACCCACACAAAACAGTTCTGGAGAGGGTCTGCAATCTCTGATTGCTGTTTTTCTTGTTGTTTTGTAATGTTGTGTGTAGTGTGTTGCAAAGCATGTATGGATGCACTGCAGGGGTGTAGGGAGGGAGAGATAGAGAGGGGGGGAGAGATAGAGAGAGGGGGGAGAGACAGACAGAGACAGAGAACACACACAAAAACACATTGGGGGTCGATTCTTACACAAACGCAACACATATTGCCATTTCCACTGACACGGGGAAAGGAGAAATTTAGCTACACCATATACTACGGAGATAACTACACTAGGGTTCCTCTATGTATCTGTTTTGTGTCTCTCCACTGTCTCTGAAAACCTTCACAAACATGTATAGTACATGTATGTAATGTTTCTACCGTACATATCTGTACTGATAGCAGGTTGGCCTTGAGGTACACTCTCGCTTCGAAGCTATGTTAGCCTGGATTTGAATCGCAACCCATTATAAACTAACATCCCAGTGTTTCACAGGCAGGATGATATCATCAATGTGTGTGCCACCTCTCGGATTGACGTTAAACTGGGCATCCATTTACCAGCACTCGGTGGTGTCGTGAAAGGACCCCACGGTGTCCTTCCTGGAGAGTGAGCGAAGCTCTCGCCAGCACCCCGAACAAATTACAAATTCCTGCCCTAAACCTAGAGGGTGTTGCATCAGCGGCACACCCACACCATCAGTCAATGATGCTACTCGCAGTCTTATGCTGCATACAAAAAGAAGAAGATCAAAAGAATGAACATTAGGGAAAGGAAAGAAGCAAGAGAGAAGATACGATTGTGACTTGTGAGCCCTCAGACTAATATTTTCGGTGTATCAACGTATCATACAGTTTAAAATTTGGTCTTTTGGGGTGTGTTTGTTGTGGTTAGTGATCTATCTACCTTATGTCAGGGTTTCCGTCGTTATGTCTGTCTGTCTGTCTGTCCAGGGCCAGTCTCCGTTAATCGTAGGCCGAATTTGATGAAACCTGTGGTAAGTTCATACCATGACCTAGTTGTGCGCGTTTGAGAACCTTGCTATGGACCCCTCGGTTGCCTAGCAACGGGCCTTTGAAATTTTCAAAAAAATCTAAAAAAATTAAATATCGAAATTCAAAAATCAAACTATGATCGTTTGTGGGCAACACATTCAGCCTCCTTGCAAAAAAATTCAGCCCGGCTCCCATGAAAACTGTCGGAGAAGGATAGACTTTGAATGAACCTGGTGGAAACAATAAAAAAACGAAGTTCGTTATACTCAGAGACTATGGTCAGATATACATGAAACTGGTATGGTAGGTTCATGGTATGTCCTAGTTATGTGTGGAAAAGAACAGTTGCTATGGACGCTTTTGTTGGCTAGTACGGCTGAAAAACGACTAAAATCGACTTGATCGACTTACCATGTTCCGACCGTGCTTCGTTGTTTGTTTGTTTGACTTGTATGCACTCCAAATCGCTGGACGGAAATGCTTGAAATTTGGTGTTGTAATTGGGTGTGCCTAGGAAGGTTTAGGTGTTTAAAAAGTTTGTAGTTGCAGGGGTTCATATTTGTAGATTTTCGTATATGGGGCAGGGGTGGGAGGGTGAGGGGTATATGTGCGGATACAAATTCTCTATGTAACTATGTATCCTATCGTGCACACTGTGGTGGTGGTGTGGTTGCAGTAACAAGTCAACATAGAGATCACTTGCAATTTACTGACCCTGCCAGAGGGAGAGAGATATTATGTTTCCATATGGAGATTTGTTTCTCAACCCTTAAACTTTTGGTTGCGTGCACCAACACTATGTTATTGCATTTCAGTCACGAGCAAATTATATATCACTCTGTAGCACTTGTAGGTGTGCTCACCTGTATAACAGGACGAAACCAAATATTTCTGCTGGGAGATTTTTTAAAGGCTAAAAACATTTTTGCATCGTTTTCCAAAACTTTCATTGCCATGCTTATGGGAATGCGACTACGATAATTTAATGACTCCAATTATTACAAGTAACTGGAGAGTTCATAGAACACCATACCACATTCATCTTCAGAAAAGGACATCATGGTCTTTCTAACTCTTTCCTTTGTGTTAACGAGCAGATTTTATTTCCTATGAAGCCAAGATTTTTGTCCAAATCTTGATATTCCCCAAGCTGAGAAAGTGAGCGGAAAATTTGATTGGTCGAAATGGCATTAAAATTTTGTCCAAGTACTGCTATACTGGAGGTTTTTTGGAAGAGTAAACAAGGCGATTTTGTGTCCACAGTGTACAAGACTACAAGTACGTAATTTATTTAAATTAAATTAATGCTTTAAAGGTTGTAGAAAAAGAACAAAACAAACTTTTTAATGGAAGTTTATCGTGTCGATGCACCTGTTTTGTTACAACACCTTATTTAACACGTTAAATTAGTTATTCGTGCCTGTTGTTTGTGTCCTTATGACACCCTAAAAAGAATAAGTTTCCTGTTTGGAATTTGATTTCAATTTGTTTGATGTCAGACAGGCAGACGAGATAAAACAATACCTTACTACTCTTTGCGCGTGCGTAATCGGGAGAGATCCGGTACAATTCGCCAAATTCAGAGCCAAGTACTGCGAAACTACAGGTTCTTGTCCTGATTCGCATTCTACAGTGTTCAAAATATAAAATTCAATTGAAAATTAAGTAGTTCCTCTATCATAGACAGACGTCTGCAGACAGACAAAGTGAACCAATTGCTTTAACCCACTCTGCGCTTCGTGCACAGAATAACAAGACAGATCTAATTACCAGCAATAATTATTTCCCCTGAAAATATCTTTTAATTCGAGATGCCATATTAATTGATCTGAATGTTTGACATTTCATTTTTCAGTACACTGGAGACGTGGACATAAAGTCAGATATTTAAAAGCGAGAATTGCATCAGTTCTCCATTCGTTCTTTTCGGCACACTTTTAAAGGAAATGAATGTTCCCTGACGTGGTATTGCACCTCCGCACAGTGACTTTTCAACCTTTAATATCATCCCCATACATTTCACACGTGTATTTGCCTTCATCTTGAAAGGTAATGTTCTGTATTATTAGTGAGAAGTTATTCAAGCCCAGTTGTAGAAACAGGTTGATTTCTTCTCATCCCATATTGATAATTTTATGTTAAACTTTTTATTTATTTGAATATGGAGAACCGAATTAGAACAAAAACATAATGGCAGCTTGAATTGGCACAAAGTGAACAGCTTGTTGAAGTACTTCTGCAGAAACTAAAGGACAAGATTTAAACAATTTGGAGGACTAGGTACTGTATTTGGTTTAGTGGTTAAATAGTGCGTGGTGGAATGAAGAGGCTGCAGCAGGATTGAATCCCGTCCTTTCATCTATGTTTTCAGGATTACAAAATATTTGATTGAGAATTATTTCAACCGTTAATATCAATTGGGTGTTGTGTTGAATACTGGCCTTACAGATTAAGTGCTGCAGTTTCAAATCCCATCCTTTACACGACTCGGTGGTTGAATGGTTTTGAGCATTCTCTCTGAATCTGGGAGGTGTGGTTTGAACCCTGCCCGAGTCATAGCAAAGACTTTTTAAAATGGTATGTGCTGCTTCCTTGCTTGGCTCTGAATTAGTCATAAGATAAAAAAATGACATGATCTCTCTCTGATTATTTCATGACACCTTGCAAACATGAACAGCAACAGACTTCCTTTAGGCTTTGACCCAGGGTGAGCTTGGGCCTTTGGATGCAATTCACCATTTGGAGTGCTGAAAGAAAAGATGAATGCAGTTACTGAGTAAATTCTCACTGGGGGTTGCACTCATAGGCTCACATAATTTTCGAAAAATTTTATTTGATGGATAGTGGGGGCACATCATATCTGCTGTGTGCCCCCACCCCTCTCCCAGAAAATCCGAAAATTATTAGAATACATAAAGTCATCACTATCCGGAAGTGCGTGCGTGTTCCGTATCGAATGTTCACATGCATTCACGAATTATCGCTTGCATTGAAGTAACAACTGCTTGATACTTACACCCACAGAGTTTAATTAAATTCCAAATTTAAATAAGTTTACCTCCCTCTGTCTTTGCTTCCATGACATCGCGTGCCATGACCATTGCCACTCCTATCCCGGTTAAATAAGGCACGATCGATCCCCATCGTAACGGCACGTGACGTTCATCGTGGCCGGCGGCCCGACCGCGCCACCGGCCTACGCGAAGTTAAGTCCTCCACTGTCCGGCAAGTCGCATTATTCGCAGTTACGATTATTCGCAATTTAGTTTTAATGGCCAATTATTCATATTAGCGCCAACGTATTTTTGCCTTTCGCAATGTCACTCAAGGAAAAAACCAAAGAGAGGAAGAGAGAGAGGGGGGGGGAGAATTAAAAACGTACAGTACAAAAAAATAATTCCTTTTCAAACAAACCACACATTCTGTTTCCTTCGCTCTCGTAAACGACGTACTGGATTGAGGCATTGTGTTTATTTCTAATATGGAATAGGCAATCCTAGAAGCGAACGTTAGAATTCTTCTTACATCGCTTCTTTAAATATATCAAATTTAAAACAGTCTTTTTTGCTGTGAAAATAAATATTACCTTAACATTACCTTACACAATACTGACAGGCTCATCCAAATAAATACCAACTTACCCCACAACACTACAGCCGACAGGATCTCATCTGCAAAAAAAAATAACATACTCAAATAGCCTACAGACACGAAAAAAATCTAACAACCTTCACAACACAGACTTCTTATAATACCTTGGACCAGCAAACGGCTCTGTCGACTGATGTCAGAAGTCGACTGAAGTCGCCATGTTGCGTTGCCAATCCGAATTCACAGATTGAATATATTAATCTGTAGTCCGAATTTCTCGGTGAAACAAACATTTTTGTTACACTTAATAAGAAGAACAGGATTTTTCATTTCATAACACAGTCTCCGCCGCCCATGTTATCATACAAGCTAATATAAGCTCGCAGGCACGAATCAATAAGGTGAGTGAGTACGGAAGGTGTCACAATTCTCATGAATGATATCATATCATATTCATATGATCTGATGATATCAGTGTAATGTGTATAGCTAACCCCCTATGGCCTAAAATATTTGTATACTTAGTAGCGGGCGTAGGGGCGGGCCCGTAGGTGCGTGCCAGCATGTGCAGCTTCCTTACCTTTCGCTGCCATTGACCATTGCCACCTCTACGCCACGTAGGCGAAGCGTAGGATTTGTACGAGACTGAAAGTACAGTGTCAATTACGGTATTCCATGTTCGAATTGTTTTAGTTTTATAAATAGTTTTAAAAAATAGTTCACTTCCTCCCTCTCTCGCCCCTCCATCTTCTCCCTTTGATTGTGACCACTTCCCCCCTCTGAATGAGCCCCCTTCTCTCCTCCCCTCTGCCTCGTTAATTTAGAAGAAATAATCTCCCCCCGACTCTCTCCCTCCCTCCCCTCTTGGCCACTAAAGAGACTAATCTCCTCTCTCGCACTCCTCTCCCTCTTCTTGAATTGTTGACGCCCCCTCTCTCTCCTCCTTCTCTCGCCTATCTTATAATTATAGTAGATAATCTATATAATCTCTCCCCCTCTCCCCTCTCTGCAGTCCTTCCCTCTCTTGAATTTGTAACCCCCCTCTCCCTCTTCGCACCTCCTCTCCTCCTTCAATGTGACGCCCCTTTCTCTCCCTCCCTCTCTCTCTCGCTATCGTATAATTTATTTAGATTAGATAACTCTATATATAATCTCCTCCCTCTCTCGCCCCCCTCTCTCGCATCCTCTCACCTCTTCCCCCTCTCTTGAATTGTGGACGCCCCCGCTTTCTTCTCCCCCCCCTCTCTCTCGCCTATCTATAATTATAGATAGTAATCATATAAAACTCTTCTCCCTCTTCGCCCACTCTCATCGGCACCTACCTCTCTCCCCTCTCTTGGAATGTCGTGACTGCCCCTCTCTCTCCCCCCCCCCTCTCTCCCCCATCAAAACAACAGACTAATATAATATTTAATAACACACAGACATTAATATCAACCTTGCAAAGGCACATTCCGTGGGGCCCCGGCAATATTCCATGGCAAGTTCAATCTGATCGGACCCGGTCGTCAGAAATGCGCTGTCGCCATACAGAAAAACAGACAGACAACACGACACACAAGAGATTGACTGGAATTTTATAGATAGATTATAGGCCATAGGCGGTAGCTTTCAGCTACCCCTAGTAATAATAGGCCTTATGGCCATATAATTAATAATATATCTACCAATCATCAAAACATTGAACAGAATCGGACAACCTCAATAAATATGTACCTATAATCTACGACTAACCTATGGCCTCCTTCTAATATGCTGTATATTTAGAGGGTGCTTGTCCTGTAGTAGGTCGTAAGCATATTAACCAAGTACCAGTCTCATTAATGTTTTCTATGATGATCAATATAATTATAGGCATGTGGGTAGCTTAAAGCTACCCCCTATGTGAGGAGCTTAAGCTACCCTGTATTGGCCTATAATATATTGATCATCATGAAAACATTGAACAGGACATTGGACAACCTTATTAAAACATTATCTATAATCATAGCACACTAATGAGACTGTTTAATATGCATGACCTATAGAAGATGACGATCAACTATTATAATCGCAGTAAGGTGATAGCATCAAGCATATGTCGAACCTCGGAAACACTTCAATGAAAAATGTGAGTAAACTATTGATGTGCCCAAATAGATCAGTTTGCTGAATTTTTTTCCTGTGGGTTTATCTTTCAATTCCTAGTGTTTCATGGTTCGAACAACATGGTGGAGACGAATCTTTGTTGTAGGCACTCACAGTTGTGCTGTAATGAGAGAATAATACATTGATTACAGTCTCTGCTCCGTTCAAACATGTCATCATACTATCAACATATATACGACCCCTAAACCCTAGGGGTAGGAAGCAAAATGATTTTGGGGAACATCGCGTTAGGTGGACCGCGGAGCCTAGGACTCGGAATAGGAGGCCTGGTTGCCCCTAAATGGAAAAATTATTGTTTGAGCTACCCGCCCAACTATTTTACACAGGCCATGGCGGTCGATGGGGGAATTGAATCTCCGGAAAAAAAATTGTCATTCCGACGCTGGAAAACTTCATATTTCCGCGTTATTCTGGGATAATATTCGTTTTTTACATTTTCCTTGAAATTATCACTGTACTTTGCCATCGTTGATTGTTATACTGGCGTTTAGCGTTTAAATTGTAACTTTCTTAAATAATACTCTAAAGACTAGATGACGATTGAAAGGATGAAAATAATCGCATTCTTTACCGATGAAAGCTGCATGTGAGCTCTTAACACACTTATTATTTCCATCCGAACCCACGCCGACTGTCTGCATTTTTTACGTTTCCGGGTTCAAAATACCGGCAAAATAGCTTATAAACCTTAATTGCGTCTCCAGTTTTTTTGAATTTGCGCGCGACCAGCGAAGTTTGGCAACGCAACATCGGCGCGGAGCCACTTCCGTCTCATTCTCCACTGCGGCGAGTGATGGCATTGCTTGTCCAGTTATAATAAAAGTCGTGCTCCACAACGACAACTACACCGCCGAGAACAGGATCTCATCTAAAAAATATAAATATTTACTTCAACGATTTACCTTCCAACGACAATTACACCGCTTGAACAGGATCTCATCTAAAAATATAATATTACCTCAAACTCATAACCTTCACGCGACACTACACCGCCTAAACAGGATCTCATTCTAAGAAATATAAATATTACCTAACTTGACCTTTCACACGACAACTACAAGGCCTAGACACGGATCGCATTCTAAAAAAAAACCTCAACTTACCTTTCACAACGACAACTACAACCGCTAGAACAGATCTCATTCTCAAAGTATAAATATTACCTCAAACATTACGTTCACAACAACAAACTACACCGCTAGAACAGCATTCTCATCTGAAAAAAAAATCCTCAACATTACTTCACAACGACACTACACCGCTAGAACAGGATCTCATCTAAAAATATAAATATACTCCTCACATTATACCTCAACATTAACCTTCACAGACAACCAACACACCGCCTTCCACCGTAGAAACACGGATCTAGAACAAAAAAAAATCCTCAACATTACCTTCACAACGACAACACCCGCCTAGTAGAACAGGATCTCATCTAAAAAAAAGAATATACCTCAACATTCCCTCACAACACACTACACCGCTAGAAACAGGATTCTAATCTGAAAAAAAAATCTCAGACATTACCTTTTCACAACGACAACCTTACACCGCCTTGAGAACAGGATCTCATTAAAAAAATTAATATTACCTCAGACATTACCTCAACAACAACAACTCCACCAGCCTAGAACCCAGGAGTCAATCTTAAAAAACAATTAATTATTACCTCAACATTACCTCACAACAACAATACCAACCGCCTAGAACAGGATCTTCATCTAAAAAATTAATATTCTCAACTCATTACCTTCACAACAAACTACTACCACGCCTAACAGGATCTCATCTAAAAAAATTAAACTAGAGTGAACGTAGAATTCTTCTTACATTCGCTTCTGACCTTTACCTATACTGATCACAACTGTATACGCAATTTCCGGTTACTCGGCCTGGATTCGGGGAATCTCAGCGAACAAAGTACGTAAATCACGACTTAAAAAATTTATTTGTTTGATTGATTGCGGCGAGATATCTTTATTAAAATCAGTGGAGTAAATATACACCATGTCTCAATATACATTTGGTCTTCATGTCTCCGGACGATAGCTTCGTATCTCGCGGCATGCATTCATTCCCCATTGACAAAACAGGAAACAAAAAAACCAGAAACAAAAAAAAAACGGGAAGCAAAAAACGGTTCATGGGCAACGACACGGATTCCAACATTGCCAGCGGTATTGTTGTTATTGGTGTTGTTGCTTCCTTTCTCTCATGTGGCAGCGTAATGATGACAGCTCACGCGTTTCGCTATAAATGCGCATAAGAAAGTCGAGAAATTATTAGAACTTACCACTAAGTCCATCACTATCCGAAGTCCGTACGCTTGTACCGTATATGGGATAACGCCGCTGAGCTCTCTTCCCATCGCCACGCCTACGCTAGCACACGTGCTGTCATTGGTTGGTAAATAACATGCTCATAACTTGGGAGAGCAGGTGTCCGATTAATATCAAACCTTGAAAAGGACATCCTCAGGTCTCCAGCAATGTAGCTGGAAGGTTTCAATTGAGATCGCGACCGAGTATTGTCTGAGAAAACAGCAGGTACAGAACACACACACACACCACCACACACGCACATCACACACACACACACACACAGAGATTGCTGGAATTCTTAGATAGGATTGTTTGTTATTTTTTTGTCAGACCGAGCTAATTTGGGAAATGTGAAGAAAGACAGTACGAGAGCTACGATCTTCTTTGCGTTTTACTTACATCAGCTGAACGTGATGTTGACACCAAAGCCACAGGTGTTCTTGCTGTTGGCAGGCTTGCCAAATGGAAGCATGAAGCCAACAAAGACGAAGAGCACCTCACGTCTGTCCATCCTGAAATTACATCGACAATTGTGGATCTTTTTCGTCGCCAAAGAACGCTCGATTTGAAAAGGTTTGGAACTTTGCCAAAACGTGGATTGCGCCCAACACAAAAGGCCTTGTCTGAAGCATCCTACAAGTGTTGGATGCACTTTGCAAACAAAAGAGCCGCACACAATTGAAGAGCTTCGTCAACCATTGCCCTGGGACATGTCGAGTGGTTGTGGATTGGAGCCGAGGACGGAAAAATTGAGTATCCAGTCGTCTTTGTCAAGTGATTCATACATTCCAGAATAGTTGATATTCTCTGCTAATATGACAGCATGGTCATGGAGCGAATTTGGCAGCTACCCTTGCTTCATATGCAACTGGATGAAAGTACTGACAATCCTCTCGTTGTAGCCAGCTCTTGTTTTTCATCGTTTTGTGCACGCTGATGCCATCAAAGAGAATTCCATTATTTTTGTACCCTTTCTGTAAAACTACAAAGGCATGAATCTATAGAAATGTTGAAAAGATTTATTCTTGCCAAGCAAAACTTTCACCGGCAAGAAAAATTTGGGTTCTCTGTGCACAGATGGAGCACCTCGATCTGCAGCACATCTGGTTTTTACTGCTCCGGGAAGAAAGAAACTCCTACGATCTCGTGATTCACTGTTTTCTACATCGGCATCACCGGCTCAAAACTCTGCCAACAATCCTGAAAGAAGTCTTTGCTTATGCCGTGAAGGTCATAACTTCATTCAGAGCCAGCTCTGAATCATCACGTTTTCAGGAGTTTTTTGTTCACCTGAAATGGGAGCAGCAATATTGAGGTTCTTCTGCCACCATCACATAAGGTTCGCTGGTTTCCAGAGGGACAAATCTTGAAGGCTTGATGGAACTCAGGGGCAGAAGGTTTCACTTTTTTTGAAGAGAAAAGGAAAGCCCACTCTCGGAACAGTTGAAGGGAGGAATTCATTCACGGCTTGGCTTTTGACGGATATTTGGCCATATGAATTGTAAGTCTTTCGATATCAAGACCCTGCAGTCACATTTTATGATGCTGCTGAAAACCTACAAGCCTCTCTTTGGCCACTGCACTGTGGAGAGGATTGGCAGGCAGACACTCTGCAAAACTTTCCAATGTGGAGAAGTGCTTTTGCAGGATGGAAGTCGAGAGAGGACAAGCCCTGTCTTTTCCTCTGCATGGCAGAATGTGCAGACACCTGGAAACACTGCAGGAACTCTTTCGAACGGTTACTTATGCTCAGATGACCTTAAAGTTTCAAACGTGGATTCGTATCCTTTCCTTGCCTGATGTAAACTGTATTACGACTGCAGACCTTGCAAAGATGACCTATTGACCTAGAGGACCAAGGAAATTTATACAACATGACGTTCAACTCGTTAGGTCTTGGAGAATTTTGGTGTTCCTTGACACAAGTTACCTCGTTGAGCAAGCGAGGCTATTGGATCTCTGATTCCAGTTTGCAAACCACATATCTTGTGGTCAGGATTTTCAGTACTTGTTACCATCAAACGAAGCTATTAAAATCGATGGATGTCAAACCATGACATGTGTGTTGTCGTCAAAGACCACTCACAATTTGATCTTTATATTGCAGCCAAACAACACACAGCCTTCTCACTGAAAGTATTTTGACAGAATTAAAGTTTGTTTTTTTATTTAATTTGCACAATTTGATATATTTCAGTTTTATTCAGGGGAATGGTCATTGATTATTTGCATGAAAAAGTGAGCGATTTATATTCTTGTAAGACTGTTTTTTTTAATATGTAAATGATGTATGTGAAGAAATAATTTTCTACGCAATAAAATTTATTCATTGTATGAAAAATTGTGTGTTCTAGGGTTATTTGCTCATTTTTTCTGGGAGGGGTCCGTACGCTTATCACCAGATTCTCAAAGGGTCATGACTAAAAAAAGGTTAAGAACACTGGTCTATGTGACCTTTCGCCTATGGTTGATCACAAAAATAATAGGTGGTTCAATTCAGTGACCTGAGATGTAATCCTTTTCAATTTCAACCCAATTCGATGAATTGAGATGTGGGAAATTTGGCCCAAATTGACTTTCGGCCTATTTTTGAACTTTTGTTTACGTTTACCTCAAAATTAATTAGTTTTGGGATCAGCAACCTCATATGCAATGGTCTTCAATATTTCAACTCTAATCGGATGAAAATTGAAACATTTTAGGAACAACTACAAAGTACCCGCCCAGGCGGGTACAGTTTCTGTTGAGTGGCGTTGGTCCCGTCTACGATCGGATGAATTGGAAATTGAGTATCCGGTACCTTGACCCCGTGACCTTTGAACCTGACTTGACCTTGATCCCCTCTATGATCCGTTCCCAACGTCAATTGCCGTTTTCATCTCATTTCTATCCAACGGTTTGGCCCGTCGTATAAGGACAACAAACATGAAAAAATTGACGTTTTAGTTCAATTTCATGAGTCTTAACTCGAAAACCGAAAGTCGGACGTAGTGAATGTGTCAATCGAACTGTCATCTTTTAATCTTTGATTACTGTCGTAATGGCGTTGGTCCGATCTCCATCGGATGAATTGAGAGAATTGAGTTACCCTGGTGACCTTGGACCCCTGACCTTTGACTTGAACTTGACCCCCCCATGTCCGTTCTTCATCGTCCCAAGGATCACTATTGGCCAAGTTTATTCTCATTCCACACGGTTCGGCGCCCCGACTATAAGGACGAACAACAAGCTCAGCACACATACACCCATACAAACATATTCTATTTTTGAGTATTGAGATAGAATATAAAGATCTTTTTGCCTTATTTTGGTGTTGACCTTATGGAACCGTATTGTTTATATTTGACTATTGATGACCCCAAAGTAAAGGTGGTGAATTAATGACGATATGCAACATCTGTTAAAATATTCAATCAATCGAATGAATTGGAGATTTATAGAAAAATTCTGGCTTCACTATATTGCTTTTTC
>CM068956.1:138791666-138803780 GCA_035128595.1 Eptatretus atami
TTAATGCGTCTCCAGGTTTTTTGAATTGCGCGCGACCAGCGAGTGGCAACGCAACATGGCCGCGGAGCCACTTCCGGTGACTTCAGTTCTCACTGCTGCGAGTGGATGGCATTGCTGGTCCAGGTTATTATAAGAAGTAAGATGAGGACCTATTCACCTTCTGTCATGAATGAGGCTTGTGATGTCTTCCCGCTTAGCAGGCCACAATCAGCAGCTCAGAGACCAACTTGCCTCGGTCATACTCCAAATGTATTTTCCCAGTGCAAGCAGCTTGGGGGCATGGACTCTTGTCTTCACCTAAATGTCTACTTGGACTATGAAGATCTACGAAGGCAGGTGTGCAGACCCTGAAGGTTTCATTCACCGACGTTATCTTCATTCCTTCCATGACACGCGCCTTATTTCGGATGTCTGGGTGATGTCTTCTGGAGCCGGGCAGACGCTTGAGATTGAGGAATCCTTGAGTTCTGACAGCTGGATAGATGTCTCAACGTGTTGCCACCATCTTTTACAGACAAGATAACTAAGGCATGGTTCTTGAGGCACTGGATGCAAACGTGTTTGCCCACAAATTGTGGTGTAAAATGCAGTGCCAGCAAAACGTGGTGTGCAAGCTTCCTCATGTTCCTATCCTTCTGATTGTTCTTCGTCTTGCCGTCACCACACCACTACCTCCTATGGGTGTATTAGACCGGTACATTGTGAGCCAAAAAATTTCTCTCTCGATGCCTGAATGCAATGCGTCCTTCCATTGTACATCGAGTCAGACAAGCTTCAATGACTGGGCCTTTCAATAGTTTATCAGAAAATGACTTTCAGTGCAGAGAAGCAAGCCTATTCACAGCTGCTGGTATCCCACACTCGAAACCAATGAAGATGGGTGGAGCACCTTTGAGCAAGAAGGATCAAAGACGAAAGAGGCACAAGAAGGACCAATGAGCAGTGGAAGGGAGTGGGAGGAGGTGGAGAGGACGGGGTGTGAGGGAAGTTCGACACGAAAGCAAAGCGAAAGGTTGCTCTTAAAGTGGAGAAGTGCTTAGAAAAGGACACTGAAGATGATGTAGCAGAGTAATGTCATTCACAAATGAGGAGGTGATTGCTACTTTGCTGCTGATATTCCAGGCCTCGTATGATGATGAAGAATTGTTGCAGCTATTGCTGAGAACTTCGCTCATTCCACTCGCTCATTGCTATGAGGATGAATGAAGCCTTTCGTGCAACATTGCCCGGCAGCTGTCCATCGAGTGAGACAAGGAGGACACCATAGATGTAAGCCGAAGAGCGACAATGCAATATACAGCATTGGTGCATTTGATCAAAGTGCATCTGCATTTGACGACGAACATATACAGCCATATATTCCCGCCACTTGCTCCGAACACTGGGAAATGAGGCAACGGCTCATTATTCGCGGCCATGGACCTGGAGGTCGAGGGAGCAGCTTCTATCAACAGATGCACGTTTCGGTCAAGCTAGCCTGCTTACCAAGGATCTTGCACGGCCCCCTCACCAGGCTGAAATATGCTGTGGTGGAAAAAGTTGTAACTGAAATACCTGATTAGCCTTGATTGAAGCTGCTCAGGCCTGTGCGTTACAGGATGCACAAAATTGATCACAGAGAGAAAAAAACTAATTTGGTGCGTTCACGAGGGAACTCTACGTGAGCAGCTCTCCTCCTGTGACAGTCCTCTTGAGGCCCTGCGGTTGGCTGCTGACTTTGTTAAGCTGCCCAGTTTAGTAAGGCCCGATTGTGTTACCCACCTCGGCAACTACCACGTCTGCTTGCAGACGTTGGTGGTGAGATTTAGGAGAATCTGAGCGGGCACTCTTTTTCGTTATCGTGAACTTGTGACACAACAACTGAATGCTAGCAAGGCCGAGCAGCAAGTAGGTCGAAGTTTATGAGAACTTGGACAGTTGCTTCCCTGCTCTAAGGCTCTTCTTTATGTTTCCACCTGGGTTTCTGGTGATGCTGATAGAGCAAAAGTCTTAGGATGGCGTCGAAGGTATGCACACTCGCTCTGAGCTGTCTAGCCTGCGGCTTGATCCAGCCAGCTATAACCTGTCCAGATTCTGTATTCACAGGCAGGGTAATTCAATGTGTGTGCTGTCCCTTGGATGGACGTTAACTGAGGCATCCTGTCTGCCAGCGTTGTTGGTGGACATGGAAAGATCCAACGTGTCCTTCAGCGAGATATTGTCGGCACCCTGGTTAAATTTCCGAATTCCTGTGCTAAACCAACGGGGCATGTTGGTTAGCATCAGTGAAATAGCTGTGCCCCCAGGCAATGCTGCCACTTCAGCCTGGGCTGCATATGAAAAGGAAGTGGCAAAGGTAAAATCGGAAGGGCTGCAGCAATTTATTTTTTTTTTTTTCTTCCATTAATTAGAGCAGCCATTGTGGATATAACTTGACACATTTAAAAGTTCTACATAAGTGGGTTAGGGTTAACCTGTTAGCTCCACAGTAGAACCTTCCATGATGTGAAACCACCACAACTTGTCAATGATAATCAAGTGAAAAATGAATGTATGAACGCAATTTCATTTCCTTCAGATTACCTGCTGCCCATTACATCGAATACGTCTGTTTTGTCAAACGAGCTTTGTCCATACGTTTTTCATTAATAGGGGCCTCTTGGAGGAAATGTATGCAAAAGAAAATGTGAAATCGACTTGATTAAAGCATTGCTTTTTCATGATTGTTTGTCGTACTATTATTTTGTATGTTTCATATCATTGTCAAGCTTGTAAATCTTAATTTATGCAGCATATTGCAAGAAGAGTATAATTAAAAAATCATGAAAGTGAACAAAAATGATTTCATTGTTTATATTTAATATTGGTTTGTGCATTTAGTAATGTCATTAAAAAAACCCCCCCCTTGTTATTGATGTGTAGTTGTGGCCCAAAAATATTTGGCACCCTTGCACTTTTTTTCAAATAATGCACATTTCTTTATTCCAGAAAATTGTTGAATGAAAAAATATTTTGGTATCCACAATGCATTTCTTTGGTTTGCAGTGGAGGCAAACAAAAAAAGCTGAAAAAAACTACTAAATCTTAACTTATTCCACACCAAAAATCCTGTAATGGCCCGTACAATATTATATGGCACCTTTAGAAGTTGTTAGAAATCATTGGATTTCAAGCACGTAATTCTCCTACTTGATTTGAACTCACTGGGCGTGAGTTGCAGGTGCCTGCAATATAAAACTAGAACGGGCACTCAAGTAGAGCGCATACCTTCGCCACGCTACTATTTTGCCCCCCCCCCCCCCCCAGAAACCGTTATTGTGAGGGTATTTAATCCATAACCACATCTGCCATCTCATATGTTGTTATGATGGCTTAAAAACATTTAAATTTTCCTGTGTCATAATCGTATATCACAAGATGGCATTGGAATTCACAACATTTTGGGCATTTGATAAAAATCGACCGCACTATGGCAAAATGACGATTTTTGACCTTCATGACCTCGAACCTACCTTTGTACTCTTAATTTGTAATGGTATTAGGAGTGTGGGACAGAACAGTCAACATTTTGGTTTGGTTTCATGCAAATCGGATAGAATTGACCGTGTTATGGACTTAAAACCGCCACAAATTTTGCCAATGTCGTGACCCCCCCTGACCTTTGGACTCCCAACGCTAATAAGGGTTATTACGTCATTGTGTCATGTCACATCACAAGATGGGGCATGAATTCTGAACATTTGGCATTAGGTTGCATGCAATTGGATACAAATTGACCGCGCTATGGTAAAAAGACGATTTTGACCTTTCATGACCTTGACCTTGACCTTTGACCGGATCGCTCCAAAATCTAATTCAAATGGTCCTCGATAATAACCAATCATCCCACAAATTTTGCTGCGATTCAGTTCAATACTTTGAGTTATGCGAATAACAAAACAAACAACAAACACACATATTCACAAATAAATAAATAAATTACACAGCGATCAAAACATACC
This sequence comes from Eptatretus atami, assembly GCA_035128595.1. Classification (NCBI taxonomy): domain Eukaryota; kingdom Metazoa; phylum Chordata; class Myxini; order Myxiniformes; family Myxinidae; genus Eptatretus; species Eptatretus atami. The sequence goes on from CM068956.1 coordinate 138,795,647, forward strand.
TTCGCAACAAAGTTCGAAGTTAATAATAATAATTTAAATTGTTCTCATTTCAACCAGTTTGAATGGAGAGAATGGGATTCATTCTGCTGTTTGTGTCACTGTGGGTACCACTGAGCCATGGAGAAAAGAAAGAAAACAGGAGAATTGTCTGAGGAGTGACACAAAAAATTGCAGCCAAGTATGGACAATCTCAAGGGCTACAAAGTCCATCTCCAGAGACCTGATGCCTGTGTCCACCATACGCAAATGTTATCAGGAAGGTTAAGGCCCATAGGCACGAGCCCAACTTCCTGGACGTGGCCGGCAGAGAAAACTTTGATCGAAGATTGCAGCAAGGATTGTTCGAATGGTGGAGAAACACTCGATTCAACTGCCAAACGATTCAAGCTGACCTTCAGACACACAGTATTGAGAGTTTCGACTTCATGCCATCCGTCGCCAACTCAATGAAAGGGATTCCATGGGAGGAAACCCAGGAGGGACCCCACTGTTGAGGGGAGAGAGAAACTTAAGAAAGTCCAACTGGAGTTTGCCAAAACCACACCTGAACAAGCCACAATTCTTCTGGGGAGAATGTCCTGTGGACAGATGAGACCAAATTAGATGTTTTTGGAAGGCACATTCATCTTATGATTACATAAACAAAAATGAAGCCTTCAAAGAAAAGAATACCTCCTTACAGTTAAACATTTGGAGGAGATCAGTATGTTGGATTGTTGTGCTGCCTGCTGGCAACTGGGTGCCTTGAATGTTGTGCATGGCTCATGAATCAGGAGATTACCAAGGAATTTTGGCGCACAATGTTCAACCATTGTCAGAAAAGCTGTGTCTCTGTCGAAGCGTTTATGGGTCTGCCGTATGGACAATGACCCCAAAACACACTTCAAAGAGCACCCAGGAATGGTTCAAGACAAAAACGCTGGATGTTCTGATTGAAAGTGGCCAGAACAATGAGTCCAGATCTAAATCTCATTGAACACCTGTGGAGAGATCTAAAACAGCAGTGGGCAGAAGGCGCCCTTCAAATTCTGGAGAACTGAGCAGTTTGCACAAGAGTGGGGCCAACCTGCCAGGAGAGAGGTGTGGAAGCTCATTCATGGCCTATTGGAAGCGCCTTGACTGCAGTTATTTTGTTCCAAAAGCTGCTAACAAATATTAGTCCAGGGTGTCAATGAATTTTGTCAGTCCATTTCTTTTTATTTTCTGATTTAAAAGGATATATTGATTCTGAATCAAAAACAAAGGTTCTGCAATATTAACAGTGAAATAAAGAATTGGTGGAGAACCAATACTTTGTCAATTTCAACTTATTTTTTAGAGAAAATTGAGTTATTTGAAAAAAAAGTGCAAGGATGCCAATATTTTTGCCACGGTGTAGATCTGTGCAAGGTGCAATGGTGAGTTTAGGGATCAGTTAGTTCCTTAAACTCAGAGTGAAGGGAAGACAAATTGGACATGACTGTACAGTCACAGCAGTAGGACCGAAGGGCACTCCGCGGTCGAGCTCATACCTCCACCACGTAATGCCTGATCCACGAGAACAATCGGACCATACATTTGAAATATCATGCCTATATACGTTTTTGTCCTTCTTCTCAATGGTGAAGAATCACTAAAAAGTAAATAATTCTCGTATTCTAATCCAGATCGGATCTCACCAAAATCTAATCAGTCGTCCTTGTCACACACCCAATCTGTCCACAAAATTTCATCCGGAATCCATTTCACAACTTTTTGAGATATCCTGTACACAAAGACAGACAGACAAAGGGGTGAAACTATAACCTCCTTCACCGTCGGTTGGTGAGGTAAAAGCCTGGTGTTGGCCCTTACAGTTAGAGTGGCTTGCTTAAGATTATTAGGGTCTTGAGCAAGTCCCCCTGTCAGGCATTTAAATAACACCAGGTGGGGTTGGACTCAGTCTGTCCTTCTGAAATCAGCAAATTAGGACCAACTTACCGGTAAAGTTTGGTTGGGAGGAATAATAAATGTGGGGCTTTTTTCATGGTTTGAGCTAGGCCCTTTAGTTCCATTGGAAGGGAAATCTTAACGTACAAGCATGCAATTGAATCTGAAGACTATTTCTGTGCTTCAACTTGTTGGGCAACAGTTTGGGGAAGGCCATTTCTGTTTCAGCATTGAACCATTGCCCCCATGCCACAAAGTGAGGTCCTTACAAGAAATGGTTTGTGGAGACGGTGTGAAAGAAACTTGACTAGCCTTGCACAGCAGCCCTGACCTTCAACCCCATTGAACACCTTTTGGGATGAATTGAAACGCCGGGACTGCCGAACCAGACCTAATCACCAACATCAGTACCCGACCTCACAAATGCTCTTGTGGCTGAATCGAAGCAAAATTCTTGTAAGCAATGGTTCCACCATCTTGTGGAAAGCCTTCCATGCAGTGGAGGCTGTTGTCTGCAGCAAAGAGGGGACCAACTCCAATTAATGCCATGGATTTTGCAATGAGGATGGTGGACGAGCAGCTGTCCACATACTTTGAGCAATGTAGTGAATGTCAATCATGTTGGCTGTTTTTGGTGCAATTCTGTGAATTGGTGTCTTTCAAAAATTATATTTTGTGCATACACACTAAAATCTTAATGGAATTGTGCTGTGGTTGTGTATTTTTGATCAATATTGCACACTGTGTACCACCATGTTATACATTTACACAATGTGTGCCAAAATTCACATTCACCTTGACATTTATTGCTGAAATGCATTAAATAAAGTGAATTCTGGCAAGCTCAGTCCCAATCATGAAAAGTCGTCAGTGAAAGCCCATTCCCAAAAACGTTTACATAAAGATAGATGGGAACTAGAACGCCCAGTCGGGCGAGCGCATACCTCCGGCTAAGTTGAACAGTTTGTGTTTTTGTATCCCACTCATAGGCCAGATCTCGGATTTTCTGACCTGAACAAAATCAAAATCGGCTTGTATCTCGTCAACCTACCCAACCAATCCACCAAGGTTGTTCATCACTCGTCCACAACTTTTGAAATTTTCAGCTATATATTGTTTTTGATGCGTATCGCTCAATGGTGAAGATTCATTCAAGAGTTTAAAATTTCTAGTATCCGGATCTTCACCAACCCTGCCGCCATGTTTGTCTGATCCGTCCCATAAACTTTTTGAAATATCCTGATCACACACAGGGCTGAAAACTACTCCGTCCACCTTCGCGTGGCAAAGGTAATTACTGAAGTGTACATTTTGTTAAATAATTGAGGTTTCGAACACGAGCCATGTGATGATTTTTCTCCGATCATGAATTTTGCAGTCCTCGCCAAACCAGGTTTGGTGATTTTTGGAGATTACCGATTAAAGGTAAATTTTGCTTTGATCAATATGTTGCAAACACAAATCTTGGAAATACCATAACGCTGTGCTGTAGCAATATAATTGCAATGTTCTTGCAAGAAATGGGCATTAGCACCCTCATTAGAGGAGGAGGGGGTGGAGGGGCATCAAAAAACCAAATCAAAAATGGCACAGGTAATTGGACGGAAGGGATGGGGCAGGTCTCACAACAACGAAGTGCCAAAGCAATTTTAAAAGAACACCTTTTGCTTAACTTTATCTGAAGGAATTATATTTCTGGTTCGAAATCAAGTTAAACTTAATCTCTAGCCATCACTCATAATCAACTTAAAATTTTCCATATTGGGGAAAGGAGCTCCAACATCTGAGTGAGTTCATGTAAAAATTTTCATATTTGGGAAAGGAGCTCCAACATCTGAGTGAGTTCTGTAGATTGGAGAGATTTGAAATCTTCATTTTACTTTCGTCTTTCCCATCAAATAGCCTCGACGGATAAGAAAAAACAAAACAAAGCATACTCGGATAGCTGAACATTAGTTCATTTGAGTTATAAGAAACTAGGTTCCGTACCAACTCGAGAGGATTCATGAACAAATAGTCACACACATTGAAGCGCTGCCTGTGAGAAACCAGGGATGCAATTTGTAGCTGGGCCAAGATTCTAACCCAGGCTAGATGGCTCAGAGGCAAGTGTGGTAACCTCGAGGCATCCTGTTCTTTGACAAGAGTATAAACAATGAATCAGAGAAAAAAATATATTTCCTTGACATAATGGTGATTTATCCCAAAAATGAAATTGACTTGAGCCTGACATGCTAGCAACGAGTTAATGGTCAACAGGAGATGGAAAAACTATTGCGAACTGGCAATGTAAAGAAGCACCCAAAACCAACATGAGGATGCAACCAGAGGTCGAGATGATGGAATTGAAAATTTACTGGAATACAAACAGAATGGAACATATCGTGTTGAGGCCCTTCATACTGCAGTGTTACCAACTAGGCGATGGGTTCAAGCCAAGCACAAAGCGTCACTATGTTCAACGAAATGGACCTGAGGGCCCCGACTGGTTTTGGTATTGCAAGGAGAAAAGAATAATAATGTACAGGAAAGAGGGATAGTGGCAACGACAATCAAAACCCCCAAAAACATGAGAAATAACGGTAAGAATGGAGTGCAATGAGAAGGCGAAGAGTGAACATTTGCAAAAAGTGCATTTCCTGCTAAGAAACCCAGGCAGATGAGCAGACGAGTGTCCACCATCCCACAAAGGCATCATCTCTAGCTCATCACAAATGTAGTCACCTTGTGCATTGCAATCATCATGTACAGTACTATAATGTCAAAAGAACTACAGTTACCCTGTCACAAAACCTTGGCAAGCTAAACACCACCTTGACCGTCACTGTCTCTTTGAGCACGTTCAACCAGAAAAACTTCAGGTTGGTGGATAATGGAAATGCGTCACTGTGGAAATCTCTTCTTTTTTATCTTTTTTTTTTTTTTTTTTATGCATCGTGATGGCGATATGGCCACTGTCTGTATGAGATCATGTTGTTATCAGCAGTGAACTGTGGCAACAAAAGCCACGACAACCACCACATGAGAGATGAGACCAGCAGACGCATCCGGATTCCTGGGCGTTCTCCGAATACTCCAAAACAATGCGCTTTGGAAGAATGCGAGCTCTGTGTGCAAGGGGTTTGGAAATACAGTTCACGTTCATGCCATTGTTAAAAAAAGTTGCAACAAAATATGAATGACATCCATCGATGTTTTGTACACACGATCACCTGCGACGTTTGCAGTGCATGAACGGACGCCACCATGTAAACAGGAATCTGCTTCATTGCCCTTGTAAAACGGAAGAAGCCATTCACATGTAACGTCCTCGAATACTACCTGCATCGTAAAATATTTGTTTACCCAAGAAACACCTCCTCCCGTCCAGAGAGGTGGTGGAGGTGAGGTCAGTAAGCAACGTGTACAGGTGAGGAAACGGCAAGTCCAAGCTTACCTCGTGGAGATTTTTTTTTTTGTATCCTTGTTGAGGCTCGTGTGAGAAGCTAACACAACAACGCACAGCAAAGGGGCCGACATGAGACAGAGGGGTGGGAGTGGTAAGGACAAAACAGTGGGGAACAGAGACATAGAGAGATCTGTGGAAGGAGAGGGATGGGTTGGGGAACATGGGGAATACAAGATGACATTACAGGGACTTTCAGGAAGGGAAAGCAGTGAATTTGAAGGAGGTGGGCTTGTGTGGATTATCGGGGTAGAAAAAGATCGAGGATTTGGATGGGGGATGATAAGAGGGATTTTGTACCCATGGGCCACGTGTTTCATCCCGAGGTCACCTGACCCTGGCTGGCTTGTCCCTCAGACCGCCATTACAAATGCGTGGACATCGTCCAAACCGTTTCGTGCAATGGCGCCCTATCTCGTGCACACGTTGAACAGTGCCGCTTGTGGTGAACTGACGATCGCGAATGTTGGCACGTGACCCAAGGACATCACAAAACATGACATTATGAAAGACAAACCAAAAGGCTGTTGCGGCAGAGGCGATCACACTGTAAGATGCAAGCAAAAAAAAAAAAAAAAAAAAATTGGTGAAACCGGTGTCAAGGGGGAACCTCCAGAACCAAACACCGAATCACACCACTTTCACGGGCCAAATAATTATATTCCTTGTCGGGTCGGCCAGGCAAACATTTTTGTTCGGGCCGAGTCGTTCACGATCAGGGTGGCCAGGCCGGACGTCTGATTGAAATAGGGCATCAATTTAACCGCGGAACAGGAATTTAACCGGGAAGCAGGCATGCGAAACACACCGTGGGGGTCTTTCAGGTCACTCCACCACCACCACCAACAAGCACACGTCCATCCGAGGGACGACGCATCTCCCGAACATGCGACACGTATTCGCTGCGCGAAGATCGAACCATGGAGGACGCTTTAAAGGACATGCGATCGTTAAAAGACTTCGAAGTGTTTTTGAACCGATCGTTTTGAAAGGCGGATTGTATTTAATAAAATCTCATTACCTGCTCATGCCCTCGGGTTCAAACAGCAATTCACCACTCCCCTCACGTTCGCTTCAATGAGTTTTCGTATTGAAAGATGAAAGATCCATCGGACAAGACACGCTCCATGGCGGCGTTCCTTCCTTTCGGGGTTTACCAGTGAGGCCGCAGCAATCACAACAGCTGCACGTGACGTAGGGATAGGTGTTGTTTTGTTTGTTTGTTGTTGTGTTGTTGTTGTTGTTGTTGTTCAAGTTGTTTCAAGTTGTCAATCAACTGATCACTTGAGGAAGTTCGATCGGAATCTTAAGTCGGAATAGATAGGTAGATGCACACCGAGTACTTGTATCGAGAAAAGCGACATTGTTCTGTCAATCGTGTCATACAATGTGTGTGTATTGTGTGTGTGTGTTGTGGTATATGTGTATGTATGTGTGCGTGTGTGTGTAACCAGGGTATTTTATATCTGCCTCTAAGAGCTGTCCGTTGCGATACACCGCCCAAAATAAACGGTATGTGTCAGAAGAACGTTGTAGACTTGGAACAAGATCACCTGGAGAGAGAGACTACTCCACTCATGTATACACATTCAGCATATTTACAAGGAATATAGCGCACAGGAGGTGGCCATTCGGCCCACATGCCTTTACCCACACCATACCAGATTTAATAAATCCATCAAATAACCCTTCCTTCGTGTGTAGCCTTTTTGACTACGCACAGGTACTCATTTCACCGACCTCGGAAGGATGACAGGGCTTGAGTCAACCCCCTGGTGTTAATTCAATTAAAAAGGAGCTTCAACTTCAGGACCCTCGGATCCAAGCCACCAACCCTAACCGCAAAGCCAACACCAGTCCTCATGGATGTACAATGGATGTATAATAGCGACGCAGTGAGCTTCATACTTAACGCGTGCACGTGAGAGAATTAGGAAACAGCAACAAACAAAACAACAACAAAAACAACAACAAAACAATACCCCCTGGCTATTGGAATCCGTGTCGTTAGCTATTGACCTTTGCTTCCGGTTGTTGTTAAAACGCTGTGCGAGTGTATAACACGATTGGTTTTAATTCTATCTTGTGAATATTACTTAACGCTTGCACATGATATAAATAGGAAACAACAAAAAACAACACAATACCCTTGGCAATGTGAATCCGTTGTCGTTGGCTATGACCATTTTGCCTCCGTTTTTTTTTGCTTTCTTGTTTTTTTTTGTTTCCGTTTTTGTCATGGGGAATGAGCATTGCCGGGAGATCATGACCGAAGTGTTTATTTATTTATTAATTATTTTTTTCCCAAAGTTAATTATACTTCGAAAGTGATTTTTTTCATGACAGGAAGTTGTTTATTTTGTATTTAACATACGGGAGTGATTTTTGGAAACTCTTCCGGACTTTTAATTTCTTTTTATTCTTGACCAGAAGTGATCGTTTATTTAGTTATTTATTCAATTATTTGTTTTCAAAGTTAATTTTATACTTCCGAAAAGTGATTTTCTTGACAGGAAGTGTTTATTTGTATTTAACATTACCGGGAGTGATTTTGAAACTCTTTCCGGAACTTTTAATTTCTTTATTCTTGACAGAAGTGATCGTTTATTTATTCAATTATTTTTTTCCAAAGTTAATTTTAATAAAGATACTCCCGCATCATCAAAAAATATTTTAATCGTGATTTACATGTATTTGTCGCTGATCCCGAATCCAGGGCCCGAAGTAACCGGAAATTGCGGTCAAAATCATCAGCTGGCGGCTCTATTTTACCACGACGGA
>CM068956.1:138805581-138827117 GCA_035128595.1 Eptatretus atami
CAACAACAGCCTTCTCACTGAAATGTACTTTTGAGCAGAATTAAAGTTTGTTTTTTATTTAATTTGCACAATTTGGATATATTTCAGTTTTATTCAGGGAATGGTCATTGATATTTGCATGAAAAAAGTGAGCTTATATTCTTTGTAAGACTGTTTTTTTTAATTCTGTAAATGATGGTATGTGAAGGAAATAATTTTCCTACGCAATAAAATTTATTCATTGTATGCAAAATTTTGTGTTTAGGTGCTTATGCTCATTTTTCTGGGGAGGGGTCCGTAGCTTTCACCAGATTCTCAAAGGGGTCAATGACTAAAAAAAAGGTTAAGAACCACTGGTCTATGTTGACCTTTTCGCCTATGTTGATCACAAAAATAATAGGTGGTTCAATTCAGTGACCTGAGATGTAAATCCTTTTCAAATTTCAACCCAATTCGATGAAAATTGAGGATGTCGAAAATTTGGCCCAAATTGACCTTTCGGCCTATTTTGAACTTTTGGTTTACGTTTACCTCAAAATTAATAGGTGTTTGGGATCAGCAACCTCATATGCAAATGGTCTTCAAATTTCAACTCAATCGGATGAAAATTGAAAATTTTAGGAACAACTAGCAAAGTACCCGCCCATGGGCGGGTACAGTTATCTGTTGAGTGGCGTTGGTCCCGTCTCGATCGGATGAAATTGAGAAATTGACGTTATCCGGTGACCTTGACCCCGTGACCTTTGACCTTGACCTTGACCTTGATCCCCTTATGTCCGTTCCCAAGTATCACATATGCCAAGTTTCATCTCATTCTATCCAACGGTTTGGCCGTCTATAAAGGACAAACACAACATGAAAAATTGACGTTTTAGTCAATTTATGACGTCATAACTCGAAAACCGGAAGTCGAAGTGAATGTCGTCAATCAACTGTCATTTAATTTTGATTATCTGTCGAATGGCGTTGGTCCCGTCTCCATCGGATGAAATTGAGAAATTGAAGTTACCCGGTGACCTTGACCCGTGACCTTTGACCTTGAACTTGACCCCCCATGTCCGTTCTCATGTCCCAAGGATCACTCATGCCAAGTTTCATCTCATTCCATCCAACGTTTCGGCGCCTATAAAGGACGAACAAACAAACAAACACACATACATACATACAAACATATTCTATTTTTTTAGTATAGTAGATATAAAATTTTTGCCTATTTTGGGTTGACCTTATGGCCTATGTTAATATTTTGACCTATGATGACCCCAAAAGTAAAAGGTGGTTGAATTAAATGACCTGATATGCAAATACTGTTAAAATTTCAAGTCAATCGGATGAAATTTGAGGATTTTAGAAAATTTGGCTCAAATTGGCTTTTTGGCCCCTGCAGACTTTTTCGGTTGACCGAATTTTATGAAACTCTTAGAACGATTGGTTGAGTGGTTTGGGCTGGAGGCGAGCAGACAGACAAGCAAACACACACACAAATGGAAGTGATCAACATACTTGTCAAAAATTTATAAAAAAACTTTCCCAAGTAACAAGAAGACGTCATACAGAGCATAATACTTGCAAAATCCTGAAAACAAATTTGACCTAAAAAATAATTGGTGGTTGGATTCAAGGACCAAATATGTAACTCCTCTTCAAATTTCAAGTCAATCGGATGAAAATTGACAATTTTTGAAATTCGGCCTATGTTAACCTTTTGGCCTATGTTGACCTGAAAAATAATTGGTGGTTGAATTCAGTGACCTGATATATGAATCATCTCTAAATTTCAAGTCAATTGGATGAAAATTGAGGATTTTAGAAATACCACCTAAGTTGTTGACCTAGGGACTATGTTGACCTTTTGGTCTATGTTGACCTCAAAATAATTGGTTGGTTAAATTCAGTGACCGAAATATAAATCCTCTTCAAATTTCATGTCAATCGGATGAAAATTGAGGATTTTAGAAATCCCACCTAAGTTGCTGACCTTTGGCCTATGTTGACCTTTTGACCTCAAAAGCAATAGGTTTCTTCCTTATGACAAACTCTACCATGTGGTGAAGTTTCGTGAAGAACGGTTTAAAATTGTGACCTGTAGGCGACAAACAGACAGACAGACAGACAGACAGACAGACAGACAGACAGACAGACAGAATAACAAAATCGACCAACCAATATCCCAGAAAAATCTTCGATATTGCAAGTAACAAACAAACAAATGGACCCAAATGCAATAAATACCCTCTCTTCCGACGAGGGTAAGTATTAATAGAAGGTTAGCATTGAGGAGAATAGCAATGTCAGGATGGCAAGGATCTGGAAAGACAAATATGTGACAACACAAACCAAGAGGAGGCTGGTGAACACTGGTATTTCCAGTTCCAATGTATGGATGCGAGTCGTGGACAGTGAAAAAGCAAGAAAGGAAGAAGATTGACCGTTTTGAAATTTGGTGTTGGAGACGAGTGTTAAAAATTCCATGGTTTGCAAGAAGAACAATCAAATCAGTACTTGAAGAAATTAGACCTCCATGTACATTAAAAGCACTAATGTGAAACAGAAACTGTCATACTTTGGACTTGGACACATCATCTGTGCAGAAAACAAGTCTGTAGAAGTCAACCATGCTGGGTAGTGGTGGGCAAAGAAGAAGAAAAGTCAGACTTTGTCTGTGACTGGTACATGGGGTAAAGGCTGCAACCAAGCTGTCTCTGCCAGAACTTTGGAAAGATGTGCAGGATAGGGATGTTTGGAGAAATCTGATCATGAATATCACCAGTTGCCAGCCACTGTTTTTGATAATTGTGGTTATAATTATTTTTACTTCCAGTAGGTGTGCAAACCAGAAACTCAGCCTATACACTGTCCATGTGTAAGTACGTCCAATTTTTTTCCAGATTTTCTTCAGGTGGGTATTACACAATGATAGCAACTGTTAGGATGGGGTTATATGCGTTGAGTAAAGGTCACAATTGGGCTAAGGGGGTGTCGGGGGGTAATATCACACATCACTCTTGAAGCCATGGTCAGGAGAAATCACATATGAGAATATGAGGTCCCAGGATATGTCATGAACAATCCATATACAGTCCACATATAATCTGATGGTCAGGCAATGGGATGCATGATTCATGTATCAGGGCTCATTTGAACACTTATTACCTAAAGATCATTGTGGTCTAGCTATCGGCCTATACCTTGAGGCCGAGCCGCCTCGCATGTTGAGACGGCTTGGATCTGTTCATTTGTGTTGGACGTGATAAGCATAGAATGCTTCAAGGACATCGGGTTTCCTCCAAATTTCTTTCAGTTTAGTCTTAAATAACAGTATAACTAACAACTGTTTAAAAAGGTAATCATAAGTTGGACGGAATTGACTGACTAGTTTGTGGTTATAATAATTTTAGGTCACCTGGAACGTAGTTCTGGGGAGCTTACAGGATGACGCGTCGTTCGTCCATCAGTCCGTCCATGGACAAATACTTCAATTTTTTTTTTCTATGAAACCTGACCACAATGTTCATCACTGTATATGTACCAAAGATTGTTCATGGCATTAAAAAAATTCAGGCCATAAGGTGGTCTTCAGGGGTTGCCTCCCAAAACATGTATTTCCTTTCTTCTCCAAAACTACACACACAATTTCGATGAATCCTGAGCACAACCTTTATCAACCGTGATGTCCCAAAGATTGTACATGGAATTAAAAAAAAAAATCCATAGGTATGTACTTTCTTCTTGGTGACATTTTCTGGGTAATCTGTGCCTACCAGTGGTTCCCTGGTTATCATATCCAGCCACGACCAAGTGAGTGCCCAGGGGTATTGCCCCAATATTTACTTCCTGTTGGTGTGCTTCACGAAACACCACCATAAGCTATTTATCGATATTTATGAACTATAAAAGGAGCCGTTCATCTATCGTGTATGTACAGTATCTAATCCGTGCATGCGTTCGAGTTCCACCAATTGGTTGGACTGTTCACCTGACTACACCTACAATTTTTATAATATGGCCACCATGTTAGTGCTAGGTCAAAGACTTTATCGAAGATGTCATATTTACAATCGCCATACCCTCCCTATAAGTTTTCTCTTCAGTGTAAAACGACCAAAGTGAAAGTGAATCTCTTCAACTAGCACATTACTCATCGACCAGGGACCATAAAATCCATATCAATATAAAGGTCTTTGTTGAGGACTTCCGGAAATCTCGCGACATTGTGAAAGAAAACATTTGTCATTATTTACTTTTAACAATGTGTATTTATCCATCAGAAAGAAGATAATTGGTTTTGGGTTGTTTATTGGCACAATTAGCCTGCTCGTTGTCACTGGACAGTGGCAATGCCACGTGGTTTCTGTATATCTCGTGGGATTGTGAGTTAGTCAGGCAACTGTGTGTGACGTGTTTCTGTGAAGTCGGTGAGAGCATGATAGTGGAGGGGAAAGTGTTAAATAGTCCGTTGTTTCGATGTAGGAATGCTCATTTGCTTTAATGAGTGAGAGGAGGGTGATAATGGGAGGACAGAGTTTGGGGTTGAGGAAAGTGAAGATGGAACTGATTTAGAAAGGGTTAAGGACTTTTGGGGAGGGGGGGAGGGAGTGGTTGAGGGAGGCTGTTTGAAGGCTTGAAATGGGGAGTAGAGGGGATTGATGCCTGAGGGTTGGGAGGGGGGTGAGGGCATGGGATTGGGAGGGCAGTGGAAATCAAAGATGGGACAGAGTTGGGAAGGGGGGTTGAGGCTCTACAGGGGAGGGGATGAGGACTTTCGGTATGAAGGGAGGTGGGAGGGAGTTGAAGAGTTGTCAGAATTGCATGTGTAAGTTTACTCCCAGTGAAAATGCATTAAATGTCAGAAATGCATCACAGGTATGTGTGTGTGTGTGTGCCTGTCGAAGGGTGACGCAATCACCCTACAGGTAATGTGCTAGTACACCTTAACACATAGTTCGTCCAAAGCAGAAAATCCCTTTGGGGAAGTGGAGGGACTGAAGTCGCTACAACCTCCATCGTGTAACCCTTAGTCCCCCTTTGTAAGTTTGCAGGTTGAGATTGCATAAGTAACAACTGAATGTATCGTGGTCAGACAGACAGACCGACACGAAATTGCATATTTTAGTACAATTGCTTTAAAGAAGAGATAATGTTGCCATGCATCAAGTCCCAAAATAAAGTCAATGAAGTGTTTTCCTGAAAAGACAAAAAAAAACAGAAGAAATAAATCATTACAATATAGAAATATGTTATTTTCATACAAGATTCGTGTTTACGATGAGAGATTGGAAAGACTGGTGCTGGAGCTCACGCATGGACACTTTCCACTTTTGCTCTCCCCACTGAAACAGGCCGACAGTGGGGAGTACATTTGTAAGATTCTCGGAAAGAGTGATGATGCTATGTTGGCATGTTCTCAATACCGTCAGTGCAACTACAGGTATTCTTTGGGGGAATGATTATGTGAAATAATATTCAGTGGCCAACATATACACTATCTTTAGATCTCACCATATTGTGCATTTTGTGTTGTGACGGAACGAATAACTGGTCTTGCGCGTGAAGGCTAGTGTAAACTCATTTTGCTCCGACGAAGGGTTAACATCCGAAACGTCAGCTTCCACATACTTCCCATGAGGGGTGTCTTACTTCAATTAATGTCCTGTTAATTTCATCCATTATATTGTGATACTTTGCTATTCGGGGCCCAGGTATAATATGAGTAAACAATAATTAGAGGCCAATATTCTTGACAGAGCTCGAAGGCATTCACAAGTCGAGACTGCAATTTCTAGGTTGGAACCAATCCTGGCCAGATTGCCACTCTGTCGCAGGATAATGGACTGAGAGTAGCAGAAATTTGTGATTTTTGTAATAAATTGTTTATTTCTCAGGGAACAATTTGCCTCATGTTGCTGCCATTTTGTTTCACTGGTGATCATGTTCCTTTGGGATCCCCTCGAAGGCTAAATGTATGATAATCCTGTTCTATAAATGGGACGGTAACATTTAATTGGACGGATAGTCCAATTAAATTGATCTCCCATCTATCAGATTGTCCTAAACACAATATATATAAAATGGAGAGAATCATTATTTGGTCATACACGACATCAGTGGTGTCTTAAATGACATAAGTAGACAAAGTAAAGTATATTTCAGCATAAATTTTGTTACCATCTTCAAAGCTCATTGCATAAATCTCTTTTGACCATTCCAAACACCACATTTGGGACATCCATCCATCCATCCATCGGGACCATACTCTGTGCAGGGCATTAGTGCTGCCTAAGCAGTCTCCTTGGCTATTAGGGCACAATCCTGGACAGGTCGACACTCCGACACAGGATACCAGCAAGCTGGCACTCATTTTGCCAACCTCAGAAGGATGACAGGCAGAGTCAACCCCACCAGGGACGGTAATATTTGGGACATGTTATTGTTGATTCCTTTGGCCACAATCATCACCTTGGACGGATGGCTCAAACTTCCACAAAAGATAGTCAGAGGGGTATTTCTCATTAGAATATGATGTCAGACCCATCTCTGACACTTTTCAAACGGTTCTATTCCTAAAATAACTAGAAGGGCACTCGGTAGAGTGCATACCTCCATGTGGATCCGGGTTTGGATCTTCACCAAAATCGAATCAATTAGTCCTTGTCATACACCCAACATGTCCACACGAGTTTCATCTGAATCCGTCTAACAACTTTTTGAGATATCGTGCTATATATCGTTTTTAGCCCCATCTCTCAATGGTAAGAATCACTTTAAAAATTCTCAGATCCGGATCCAGTTCTTCACCAAATTTGAATCAATTCTTCCTTATCACACACCAACATGTCCACCGAGTTTCATCCAAATCCGTCCACAACTTTTTGAGCTATCGTGCTATATATCGTTTTTAGCCCCATCTCTCAATGGTGAAGAATCACTTTAAAAATTCTCAGATCCGGATCCAGTTCTTTACCAAAATTGAATCAATTCTTCCTTATCACACACCAACATGTCCACCGAGTTTCATCCAAATCCGTCCACAACTTTTTGAGATATCCTGTACACAAACAGACAAACAAACAGAAAGGGGATGAAAACATAACCTCCTTCACCTTCGGTGACGGAGGTAATAAAGAAGAGATGAAATATTAGAAAGTTAAAATCAGTGCCTCTATAAAACATTTTGCAAAATTATAAATAGATTCAAGTTAAGTAGGAAAAGTAAATCTGATTAACTTTACTGCATCAACCTTTTGTTGTCATACCTTGAAGGGAACAAATAAAGAGAGACAAGTCAGACGAATTCATGGTGTTTTTATTCAAAAAACCACCTCTTGCAAATCCGTATCGTGCGCATCAACAAAAACAAAAGGAACACAACATACGATTTGATGACACTGGGTGAAGTATGTGAAAACGAACCATTTGGGTAGAGCTAAAACAAAGAATCCATGAACATATAGTCCAGATAACTCTGAGCACTGCCACGACTATGACTTATTTAAACAAAGAATCCATGAACATATAGTCCAGATAACTCTGAGCACTGCCACGACTATGACTTCTTAAACAAAGAATCCATCAACATATAGTCCAGATAACTCTGAGCACTGCCACGACTATGACTTTTTAAACAAAGAATCCATAACATATAGTCCAGATAACTCTGAGCACTGCCACGACTATGACTTCTATAAACAAAGAATCCATCAACATATAGTCCAGATAACTCTGAGCACTGCCACGACTATGACTTCTTTAAACAAAGAATCCATGAACATATACTCCAGATAACTCTGAGCACTGCCACGACTATGACTTCTTTAGTTGCCCCAATTATTCCCACCTTATTTTGAGGTCGGCCGGGGAACCTTTTTGGCCCAAGTCTTTCACGAACCGGCTGGCCAGGCATGACGTTCGGCTGAAAGTGGTAGACATTTCTAATTTGTTCAGTGTGTCGGTGATAACTTGTCTACTCTTCACAAAGGACACCGTGTGATCATTAACGTCCATCAGCTAATGCTAGCAGGCAGGACACCCAGTTTGAAGTCCATCCGATGGACGGCACACGGTTTGATGTCTCGCCCTTCACGCGAAGCAAGCTGACAGTTATAGGTGGGTCGAGATTCAAGCCCAGTCTAGACAGCTGACGGGTGAGTGCACACACCTATAGACTATCCTGCCAACCATGGACTAACTATAACAAATACCTTGGCAATTTATTTATTTTTATATTAATGTTGCCCAAAGGGACTGACATTTGAAACTGTGTGATGTAACACATGAGCCTATAACTTGTAGGGGAACCCTGTGATTGTCAAAGTACAATCCTAACATTTACTTGCACATCCAGGAATATACCGAGTCATACTTTGTGTACAAAAGACATAGAGTAAAGGATTCTACAAATTAACAGATGTTGATCATGATTGCCCAGGGAGAAAGAGTGTTAACTTTAACAGTTAAGCACGTGACCAGTATGCTCTTTTAATTTAACTAATTGTGTTTGCGAGCTTGTGCATGTATGTGCCCATGTACGAGTACAAACACATTAGGGTGGGAAACGGTGTTGGTAGGGTGGAGGGTGGTAGGGCTGGATTAGGAGACTAGTTGTCAGGTGTCTGCTCCTGTAAACAATAATCTCATGGAGGGTTTATTTGTCCTTTTGGCATCATATATGTTTATATTTTGTCTAATCCTGTAATGTCGTTTGTTTTTCATAGCATTACAGGGAAACATAGAGTTTTAATTTTTACCTCATTTGTTCCTACACTCTGGCATAAATGGTGTTGTTGTCTTTCTTGACAGGTTTTTGGGTTATCTTCTTTTTCTTTTCCCGATTCTTCAAGCTTAACACCGCGTACTGAACATCATCAACATGGTTCTGCAAAACACGTACACGTCAATGTATGCATCAACAGCAAATACCGTACAACACTTTTGTACCTCCTATACCATGACTACACGCACTTCCTCTTCAAATTAAACTTCGCACACCAGAGGCATTCATTTGCAACAACTTGAAGAATGTAAAGAAATATAACTATAAGGGTTTAAAAATATAACCATAAGGGTTTAAAAATATGTTACGGCTGTGGAAATTCGCATTACACCATTCAGGTCCCGCTAGGTGAGATATATTTCTGAAGTACATGTGTAGTTAGCCCAAACCCATTGTTTAGAGGGAATTAATGTGATTCATTCGGGCTGCGATACTTTGAGTTAGGCGTTTTTCTGTTCTTGCTTTATTTTCGAACCAACCACCCAACAACGCCAACTACGCCACCACTACAACAACGCCAACCACTGCCCACACCAACGAACGCCATCCTCCGCGGTCCACGTACGACGGTTTCCGCGTTGGGAGCCGTCGAACGCGAGAAGGGAAGGAGGAAATCCCCACAGCAGAGGCGCGCGCGTTTTCCCGCTTGTTTTCTTCCTTGGCCCGGCGCCAGAACGGATTCTCCTCGCCCCGGATGGCGCGGGAGGGGGAGCGAGAGGGAACGCCCCCCTTCTTGAAGCGCCTCGAAGGAGGGTGGAGCCAAGAACGGGCGGGGCGCCGGGGGGGTATAAGAGTCAGAGGCGCATGAGGTTCTTTGGTTCTCTCCGGCGCGTGCTGTTCTTTGGTTCTCTCCGGCGCGTGCTTTCTTGGTTCTCTCCGGCGCGTGCTGTTCTTTGGTTCTCTCTGGCCCAGGTTCTCCTTGTTCGTTCTCTCTGGATTCGGCGTGTGCTCTCTCTCTGTTCGTCGGTGCTCGGTCCGTGGCGTCGAGGGGCCAGCACGGCAGGCACGAGGCACGCCGGAGGATCTCGCGTCGAGTGGAGCGGAGAGAGCTCGCGGACCACGGCAGAGGACGGTCGCCAAGGACTTGAACGCAGGGAAGTCGCGACTTCCTCATTTTCTTTGGGTTCTGTGTGAACGTGTGTGTGTGGCGCCGTGTTTAATAAGTAGAATTGTGTAAGTGGTCCGTGTGTCGCGTATTCGGTTTTAACTCCTTCTTTTGTATGTGCATTTCTTTAATTATTATTGTTGCTATAAATACTTGCTGTCTTATGTGTGCTATTTGTGTGATGTGAATTAAACGTGCTTTTGTTGAATTGCTTCCCCGTTTCGCTGCGTCCTTCCTTCGTTGGGTCTCCATCTTGTTTTACGTAAAGGGTACGTAGTGGGCGCCCGATAATTAATCAGGAACCGTCGAGGCCGACGATAACACCGCTCGGTTATCCCGATAGCACGGAACGGATCGCTTAAGCGGCCCGTATCCGAAGTCGACCTGCGGCGAGGTGCGGTCGCCCGGTTTACCATCCGCGTGGGTACTTAGGTAGGTCGAGTTTGGCGAACAACCCTATCCCACGCGGTGGCCGATTGGCACGATCTGGTGAGGCCGAAAGGCCCACCCGTGACTGGATCCGGCGTTAGTCCGAGAGGGTCACGACAGAATTGTCCGTCCGGTGGGCGAGGCGGTCGCGATTCGAGTCACGTGGCCGATCGCACGCCGTGGGGCGCGAATTCGCAACAATATAACCATAAAGGGTTTAAAATATAACTATAAGGGTTTAAAAACTATAACGGTTTAAAATATAACTATAAGGGTTTAAAACCTATAACGGTTTAAAATTATAACTATAAAGGTTTAAAATATAACTATAAGGGTTTAACAACGATAAGGGTTTAAAAACATAACTATAAGGGTTTAAAATATAACTATAAGGGTTTAAAAATATAACTATAACCGTTTAAAAATATAACTATAAGGGTTTAAAATTATAACTATAAGGGTTTAAAAACATAACTATAAGGGTTTAAATAAATAACTATAAGGGTTAAAAAAACTAAGGGTTTAAAATATAACTCTAAGGGTTTAAAACCTATAACTATAATGGTTTAAAATCTAACTATAAGGGTTTAACAACGATAAGGGTTTAAAATTATAACGATAAGGGTTTAAAAACTATAGCGGTTTAAAATTATAACTATAAGGGTTTAACAACATAACTATAAGGGTTTAAAATATAACTATAAGGGTTTCAAAATATAACTATAACAGTTTAAAAATATAACTATAAGGGTTTAAAAATATAACTATAAGGGTTAAAAAACTATAAGGGTTTAAAAATATAACTATTAGGGTTTAAAAACTATAATGGTTAAAAATATAACGATAAGGGTTTAATATATAACTATAAGGGATTAAAAACTATTGTCAACGTTGAGAGTTCACTCATGTAGGATTAATACTGAGCTCTTAAGCAAAACATGAGAGGGACATATAAAGTAACCTGAAGTGTATTTTGGGATCAAAATAATACATAAAAATATATAAAAGCTATAGAGTTGAAATTATTCCATTTTCAAGTAATTACAAATGCTACTACATATTCAAAGTTGAAATTATGTAAATTTGTTGAACAAATCCATTTCAATAAAAGGCATTGATTCCAGGAAAATAAACTGTAGCACATATTTGTCTCCCAGAACCATCTTATAGTCTCGCTTGGCTGAGCAGGAATATCTCCAGAGGTTTTGCCATTGCCATCCCATGAGCATGTAGAGTCCGCCTTATGCCCACCCGTGCATCAATTATTTCATTGCAATTGTTAAACGCACATAGAAACGATGCCTCAAAACTAAACCTACCGATGCTCATGTTTAACATTAACCTCAAATGATATTCAGCAAAATAAGGTGGGTGTATTTCAAAATGTAATTTTTTTACATGGTTGAAAATAAAAATTAAAACCATACATGTGTTGCATTATGTATTTTGTTTGTGACAAAATTGTTTATCAAACTCACATCCCGTGGTGGAATCGGTAATGACGTGAACACAGATTGCATTTCTGCAAAAGAAAACAATTTATTATTAACCTTTGATCGATAATTATTGACAGTAATATTTATGACCTTTCTGAAATAAGTTAACGTGCCTTGATAGGTTTCTGAATATGCCACCGTTTCTTGTCCAGACCTGAAATGAATGTAAAATAAATAATTAATCTTCTTATAATAATTATAAATAATTAATCTAAAATAAAAATAAATAAATGGAACAACTGGTCTATTAATGAATATCAAAAATGCTGGAGAGGTGGAATTTTTTTTTATCTGATTAAAGCAGTAGCTTGTGGTTAATATCAATAAAGCATTCAGGATACATCCACGAAGCTGATCAGCTCTTCCATGAACAATTCCATGAGTTGTTCTTTCACCCTAGACGTCTGTATAAGAGCAGCAGAAAATTAGAAGGTACACTGATATCTACTAATGTCTTCGGTCCGCATGTGGTGTATGTACAGGCTCCTCTGAGTCTCATGGAGATGTAAATGAAATATCAATTATTGTCAAAAATATTTAAAGTCCATCGAGGTCTTCAAACAAGCAAGGCACCACCATCTCATGTAATCCCTCATGCCTATCCTGCAATCTTTTCTACCCTCATTAACTCCACTTAACTCAACCCTCTTACTTGTAGTATGCCATTTTTCCTCCCCTTCTCTCTCTTGTCTTTTAGTGTTAGTTCATAAGGAAACACAGGGAAATTTGACACAGGAGGAGGCCATTCAGCCCATCATGCCTGCATGACACAAGCACGAGATTAAATAAATCCATCAAACTGACAACATTATTTCATTGTGGGGATGGGGGAGGAATGGGGATTAGGAAACTGGGGCAAGCTCAGGGACATCACCAGTGTGTTCAAATAAAAATGGAAATTTTTCTTGGTGCTGTTCATTTTTTGTATCTTTTAGGGGGGTAGGGGGTAGATGACGGCAGTTTTAGGGTGAAAAATGTACAACTCCAATCACACACTATCTGTTCACGAGACCCTCTCATAAACATCACACCCAGCATAGATTACACAATCAACCATCCATGCTCAAGCTACTTACAAGTCCTGCCAACATCCCTGTATCCCTCCATCTCCAATGCTATAAGGTACCTATATAATTCCAATTTAAACCTATCTACTCTTTCTGCTGTCACTAGCTTTCGAGGGTTAGCATTCCATGCATTATGTACTTTCTGAGTAAAAGACCCTTGCTCTACTACGGTCTTGACTCTCATCTTCTTTACTCTCAGTTCATTCGGTTGCTTGTATCCAGCTGTTGCCCCACTGTCATGACTTTTCCTTTTTACCCTCTGTCATCTCGCTCTTCCACGAGCCTCGATTTTGTATGCAAATTCTTTTTTAATGCATGAATGTGACTTGTATGCGAGTACAAGAATGAACAGCTTACCTTTTAGCCTTCAGAGTTTCCAGTTCTAGGAAAGAAAATAACATTGATTATTATGACTCGCAGACTGCAGATTTTCATACTTCTTCTTCTTCCTCTTCTTATTCTTGTGTACGGCAGCTTCGCTACCAGGTAGCTATCATTTTGTTAGGGCACAACTATGCCACTGATGCTGTACCCCTCTAGCAGTACACTGTTACTCATTTCACCAACCTCAGAAGGATGACAGGCTGAGTGAACCCCAGCTGGAGTTAATTCCGCAGCCAACAGGGCTCAAACTCAGGACCCTAAGATCCCAAAGCAGCCACCCAAACCACTAAGCCAACACCAGGCTATGTGCACACTGAAATCTCTCATAGCCATTAGCAGCTGAAAATTTGAACAAAAAAGGAATACTCATCAACAACCATTCATCAACTGTGTTATGAATTATCATCTGGAGGATTTTTAACCAATGCTAATGAGATATTGGTCGAAAATGGGCTGAAGGAAGTCTTATCACAGACTATAAACATAGAACAGTACAGTAGTGTATAGATAACTCCATATCAGCAACCACAAGCAGTTTGTTTATCATGAAACTCATTGTGATGAAAATCGAAGAGATCGCTCGGACTGCATCATGCTACACCATTGGTTGGATCTGTGTGGGTCATCTGGTTCCATTACTCCCTGGCATTCCTGGCTGTGAGTGTAAGATGGAAAAGTTGTTGCTTAAGTCTCAGCTTGTAGAGAAGATTGTTCAACCTATATCTGGTATATAAAACATCATGGTGTTTTGCCTGTGATGTGTATTCCTTCCTTTCCCCCAATAATTTCACTTCAGTTCCCCACACCCATTTCAAGCTTCCGTCACACCCCTCGGTCACCAACCGTCAGTAAGGCTATCCCAGGGACTGGATGATTTACTTAGATACATGCAACCCCTTTGCATGAATGGCCAGGCGGATGTCGCTTGGCTATCCCAGGAGCAGACAGCTTACCCAGAAATGTAGCAATGCTATTGCTTGAATAGTGGAGCCGATGCCACTGCAACTGGTTTGCCTTCTCTGCAGAAAGCACTATAGTACTATTATAGTCTCCACCATTCATGAGATTTTTTTTCAAAAAGAAATTGCAAGAAATTCTTACCTTTTTTCAGTTTCTTCCTTTTGATGTGACAAAAAACTCCAAACACGATCACAATCAGTGTTGCTAATGGCGTGGATATAACTAGATATAAATAATGTTCGGTCCCTGAGAAGGAGAACATCAGCACAACAACGGCTTCACTCACCATCATGAACAAAAACATTGTTGTCAGATATATATTATATATATATATATATATATATATATATATATATATATAAATGGCTCATATATATGTATATACTGTATATATATATGCAAAACATCATAATCAAGGACACCTACAGGCTCATGTATGAAGAATACTGATGCTTTGATACCAAAATCTAAACAAAGCCGTTTACTATTACTTGAACATCTAATAAATGGATTAAGTAAATATTTAAATTTATGTACAAAATGTGTGGCATGAAAAGAAAAGAAAAAAAGAAGAAACAAACAAGAAAAATTAAAAAAATAAACAAAGGGCGAAGGGAAAGAAGATCTAAGAACGTCCACCCATCCACCCTTCTTGTCACATAGCCGTAAGGCCAAAGGGTGTAAAAATGAAATTCTGTGTGAGATAAGGCAAAATGCAAAGACTGAGTCACCACACTAATTGTCTTGGGGATGGTGGCAGGAATTTGTAACTTGTTCAGTGTGCCAGCGATAGCTTGCCTACTCTTAACAAAAGACATCATGGGATCTTTAACGTCCACCAACTAATGCTAGCAGATGGGTCACCCAGCTTAATCTCTATCCAAGAGAGAGCACATTACAAGAAGCCATGCCCTGCACATGACACACAAATCCTACAGTTTATAGTCAGGTCAGGAATCGAACCCAGACTCGACAGTTCAAAGGTAAGTGTGCTTTCCCTGCCTCATCCTGTTGGACAACAACAACAGTGCTGCATTTACATCATAAATAATAATAATAATCAATCATAATTGTCGGTTTCCATCATTGTGCATTTACCTTTTTTAGGCATACTTGGACTCGGTTTTGTTGTACCGTTAGTTTGGCATTGTGGACCCGATGTATATGGGATCTGTGTTGTGGTTGTTTTCCCCGGAGTGGTAGATTCACTGGAGTCTCCTGCAAACCACACGTGGAACACTCTCATGAGGGCAATCGGAGCGACGTGCATGACATGTTGGTCACCTGGCTGAAACACCAATTGTAAATGGTCATTAGTATAAAGGTGCATCATCATAATTATGGTTGTGAAGCATTGTAACCTCGGACAAATGAATATTTTACACGACGCTCACATCGATCCCAAAACATTTATCGGGTGATAATAAAAAAAACCTCCTTCCAGGTAAAAATGTTCAATCTCCTTTGTTGTAGTTTCTCTTTGTCACCTCAACGACGAGGGAAGACTGTGTGGACGAAACGTGGCCGAGGTAAGTAGGTTGGAGTCGGTGTGCTTCAGACAATCGGTTAACATCAGTTCTCGCAGAAGTTCTGGCAGTGCCACCGATGCAGTGCCCCCCTGTAGTTTAGAGCACGAATTTGTAATTTGTTCAGGGTGCTGGCGATAGCTTGCCTACTCTTTGCGAAGGTTCAATGATTCCTGAGTACAAGTTAACACTTGTTTAGTTAGTACTTTTTGCTTATTATGCGACTCGTCAAAAAGGTCATTGTTCTCGGTTTGGAAACATATCCAACCGCACAATGGTTACACATTTTCCGTCTATGTGGACGGAATGTGACGTCACAAACGGTGTGGGTAATGTTTAAAATGATGATTGCAACGCTGGGAGAAGAGAAAGCGTAGTGTAAAGAAGATATGTGAAATTGCAATATAACTTTACTTACGTGTTGGTTTAGTGACGCTGACGTGGTATTGCATTTGGACCGAGCCAATCACACCATGTGCCCGTGTATCCCCAATCCCCATCCCCTCACACTCTGCACCGAACCTCCAGCAAAGTTTCCCAGTGGAATGATCTCAAGCTCTGCAGGACCTCCAGCATCTCACCCCGATGGTCTCCATGCGAGGTCACCGGGATTCTTGGACAATCAGTCCCTTCACCAGAGTCATGAGGTCAACCTCAGCACACCTTCTCCAGCATACCTGGCGCATCTTTGAATCGGCATCAGGAGCAGCACAAGGCAGTGTGAGAGAATCCCCTTCATTCGCTGACACTTGCTGTTTGCTGACATTCGGCATTTCCTCATCTCTTGGGGAATTCGAAGAAGCTGAAAAAGAACATGGTTTTTTTTTAATGACGTCATCTCGATAATTGGACAATATTATAATCTTACAACCGATTACATGTCGGTGTGATCCTGCCAGGTGTGGATTCCTCATTGTGCAAAACACTGCAGGTCGAAGTAAATCCTTAGTTTGATCAACAACAATACAACAATCAAACAATTCTCATGGAACTGTTTCAGTAGGTGTGTGTGTGTGTGTGTGTGTGTGTGTGTGTGTGTGTGTGTGTGTGTGTGTGTGTGTGTGTGTGTGTGTGTGTGTGTGTGTGTGTAATAGAATATTTAACCGTTTGAACATTTGAATAACAGTTTGATCCAGAAGTGAGAGGGTGATCGTGTTTGTTGGTGGACGTGTTATTACCTCCACCACCGAAGGTGGTGGAGGTTATTGTTTTCACCCCTTTCTGTTTGTTTGTTTGTCTGTGTGCAGGATATCTCAAAAAGTTGTGGACGGATTCGGACGGAACTAGGTGGACAGGTTGGGTGTGTCACAAGGACGAATTGATTCGATTTTGGTGAAGATCCGAAGCCGGATCCGGATACGAGAATTATTTAATTTTTAAAGTGATTCTTCACCATTTGAGAGATGGGGCCAAAAACTATATCATACTGTATATCATGATGTTTCAAAAATGTATTGGGCCCGATATGTTCTCGTGGATCAGGCATTACGTGACGGAGGCGTGTGCTCTACCGAATGCCCTTCTAGGTTAATAGATGATCATATAATAGAATGTATGATGAGAGATGCAACTATTTAATATTACATTAAATCCTCC
Organism: Eptatretus atami; assembly: GCA_035128595.1. Lineage (NCBI taxonomy): Eukaryota > Metazoa > Chordata > Myxini > Myxiniformes > Myxinidae > Eptatretus > Eptatretus atami. The sequence goes on from CM068956.1 coordinate 138,822,894, forward strand.
AGCAAGTAACTGTCTGATTAGTGATGTTGCATTGATGCATTGACTGACTGCTTGGATGCAACTGGCCAGGAAAGTTTGACCAGGAAAGAAAAGTTTCATAAAATATTTTGAGACCTGATCAGTAAGTCTGGGTCTTTGCACAAAAATATTATTTTTTGAAGTCGAACTTTGATATTATTTCAATCTTTAACATCGGCATGCAAAATTTCAACTGAGGTTGTGGATCTACTGATGCAGGTAATCTATTGATGTGGATCCGTGACCGAGGCTGTGGATCCGCCGTTTTGAGAGGTTCTGGGCTGAAAGGATCGAAACCTCGAGGAAGAATGGTGGCCAGCTTACGAACCATGCGGTCGGGAAACCATTCATTTGCTTACAGGTGAAGGTTGTTACTTTAGGTAAGGGAACTATGTTTTAATGCTTACAATTTAAATGAAGTTGAATATTGAATGTTGTGAAATTAACATCATTTACAGCAATACTTGAAATTATATGACATTTTAAGAACATCCGATGCTGTACAATAAAAAGTGTGTGTGTGTGTGTGTGCGTGTGTGTGTGCGTGTGTGCACACGCGCTGTTCCATATGCTGGTTACATAAGAATATACCGATAAGGCAGGGCAAATGTATTGGTGTTCTTTAACTGAATTATCAATCCCAATTTACACTCTGTTCAAAGAGTTTAAATAAATTATAGTGGTACAGTATTATAAATCCCAAAATAGTTGTTATTTCATGCCATTCTCCCTCTGTGTTGTGGGTTTAACGCACTGTGTATCTCACATGATACGAGTGAACACTTTTCACTGCAGGTTCATTGACGAGTTAAGTTAAGTTGAACGAATGAGGAGTTAAGTTGTTTTTTTTCATTTTTTGAGTTTTCATTGAGGAGTTAAGTTGAACGAATGACAAAACATAAACAAAACAAAATGAAATAATTATATTAGTAAAGTCAATACAATTCAATCCTCCCCATTAGCCGGATAATGGAAGGTAATCCTAACATATTAAGATACTAAGTGGGGTTCTCCATGTTTGAAACTGATTTGTTCTAATTCCTTGGATATGTCTCAAGAAAAACCATTTCAATTTATGACTTCACTTAATGAGCAACGGTATAAATTATTAAATGTAAGTATTTAGAACCAAGAGTGTATCTGTGACTATAATCGATAATTTGTGATCATATAAATCCGTTTGGGGGATTAAAACATGGTATAAATACCTCCATCTCTTTTATCATGTATTTCACTGTATTGTTGAATGGTGAATGCCTTTTATCATGTAAGATACACAGAATATATATATATATATATATATATATATATATATATATATATATATAATTGTTACGGATTTCAGAATCCGGTCTGATGAATGCATCCACACATCCAGGTCCTCAGACAGTTATTTACTTAAATGCATTTTCAGATTAGCCCCATCCCCATGTCTAATGGGATTTTAAATGTGATGCGTTGAGAAGGGTAAAGGATAGATCCCCTCTCTTATGGGAAGCTTTTTTCTTTACGACAGACACATTCACACACATTTCTTTCACGAGCTCTGAAGCCCGCCTCATTTTTCCTCAGCAACATTCTTTCGCGAGCTCCGACGCCCGCCTTTTTTGAGAGCGCACGGGTCGTCATGGTAACCATGCACAAGTGGGGCAGGGTGAGCTTGGGGCGGATGCGCCAAAGAGACGGCCCACAGATATAAAACGAATTGGAGGTCCGTTCTGAGGAGAAAAGCGGAGGCGAAAGAAAGCGGGGCGAAAGAAAGCGGGGCGAAAGAAAGTGGGGCGAAAGAAAGCCAGGGAGGGAGACGAGAACGAGAAGTAGAGCTTGAGAAGCGAGCAAGAAGCGGGTGTAAGCGCACAAAAGAGGAGAAAGAAGTGAGCGTGTGGTGCGCGTGTGGGTGTGAGCAGCGCCGCCAACAAGTGAGGCACGGATCGTCACCAACAACACCACGGTCTAAACCGCGACAGACGATCTCGTGCCCTCCAGACGTCGACTGGCATTCAGGGCAGTTGCGAGAGGGTGCACGGCAAGGCTGGGTGCTGGCGACGGACGTGACACGCGCGTGCATTTCAGGACGTTTTCACTTCAAGGACGACTTTCTGGTGAACGAGACGATTCTTCCCCCCCCCCCCAAATGATCTGTTGGGTACCCATGTCTGTGTTTAGCTGTAAATAAGTCAACCCAACCACGATACAGCAATCTGCTCTTTGTCTCTTTCCTGGCATTTTGATTGATTTTGCTTTGAAATTAATTCATTTATTTACATCAAACAATAAAAAGTTCTTTTTATTTATTTAATTTATTATTAATAAATCATTTGTCGATTTCCAACCTGTCCGTTTTTGTCCTTTCCTTCCATTGGTCTAGCATTGTCCGAACCGAGATAGACTGGGAGATAATTACCACAGATTTGACCAAAAATAGTCGTTACCAGCACCAGCGGTTAAAACGCTCGGCCGCCCTAATTAAAATCTAATCAGATAATATTGGTGCTTTGCTGAGGAAGAGAGAGATTATCTGTGACTATAATCGATAATTTGTGATCATATAAATCCGTTTGGGGGATTAAAACATGGTATAAATACCTCCATCTCTTTTATCATGTATTTCACTGTATTGTTGAATGGTGAATGCCTTTTATCATGTAAGATAACACAGAATATATATATATAAATATATATATATAATATAATATAATATATATATTATATTGTTACGGATTTCAGAATCCGGTCTGATGAATGCATCCACACATCCAGGTCCTCAGACAGTTATTTACTTAAATGCATTTTCAGATTAGCCCCATCCCCATGTCTAATGGGATTAAATGTGATGCGTTGAGAAGGGTAAAGGATAGATCCCCTCTCTTATGGAAGCTTTTTCTTTACGACAGACACATTCACACATTTCTTTCACGAGCTCTGAAGCCCGCCCTCATTTTTCCTCAGCAACATTCTTTCGCGAGCTCCGACGCCCGCCTTTTTTGAGAGCGCACGGGTCGTCATGGTAACCATGCACAAGTGGGGCAGGGTGAGCTTGGGGCGGACTGCGCCAAAGAGACGGCCCACAGATATAAAACGAATTGGAGGTCCGTTCTGAGGAGAAAAGCGGAGGCGAAAGAAAGCGGGGCGAAAGAAAGCGGGGCGAAAGAAAGTGGGGCGAAAGAAAGCCAGGGAGGGACGAAGAACGAGAAGTAAGCTTGAGAAGCGAGCAAGAAGCGGGTGTAAGCGCACAAAAGAGGAGAAAGAAGTGAGCGTGTGGTGCGCGTGTGGGTGTGAGCAGCGCCGCCAACAAGTGAGGCACGGATCGGTCACCAACAACACCACGGTCTAAACCCGCGACAGACGATCTCGGTGCCCTCCAGACGTCGACTGGCATTCAGGGCAGTTCGCGAGAGGGTGCACGGCAAGGCTGGGTGCTGGCGACGGACGTGACACGCGCGCGCATTTCAGGACGTTTTCACTTCAAGGACGACTTTCTGGTGAACGAGACGATTCTTCCCCCCCCCCCCCCCCAAATGATCTGTTGGGTACCCATGTCTGTGTTTAGCTGTAAATAAGTCAACCCCGATAAGCATCTGCTTCTTTGTCTCTTTCCTGGCATTTTGATTGATTTTGCTTTGAAATTAATTCATTTATTTACATCAAACAATAAAAAGTTCTTTTATTTTATTTAATTTATTATTAATAAATCATTTGTCGATTTCCAACCTGTCCGTTTTTGTCCTTTCCTTCCATTGGTCTAGCATTGTCCGAACCGAGATAGACTGGGAGATAATTACCACAGATTTGACCAAAAATAGTCGTTACCAGCACCAGCGGTTAAAACGCTCGGCCGCCCTAATTAAAATCTAATCAGATAATATTGGTGCTTTGCTGAGGGCACGCTCCCCGCTCAGGTAACCACGTGACCTCTAGTTAAACGGAATAATTAAATGGTGGACACTGGAACTCGTGGTTAACTGATTGGCGTTCGTGGTTTTAAAACAACCACCGTACCACAACGTTAATTTGAGCGGTGGCCCCAGGTCCGGCTCTACCGAGGAAAAACGGGGATTAATCCCCTGAGTGACAAGCTGGTGCCTCGGTATCCGTGGCCGCAACAATATATTATATATACTATATATATACATATATATATAACATATGTATATATATATACATATATATATATATATACATGTATATATAATATATATAAATAAT
>CM068956.1:138832142-138840023 GCA_035128595.1 Eptatretus atami
ACCGAAGATTTCAAATTTTGATTCATCAGTATTAAGCATCTGCTCTTTTCTCTTTCCTGGCATTTTGATTGATTTTGCTTTGAAATTAATTCATTTATTTATCTCAAACAATTAAAAATTCTTTTATTTGTTTAATAAAAATTGGTGTTTAATTGGTGTTTGTTTTATTTTGTTTTTATTTCAAAACATGTCGATGTATTAATGATATCCAGCATGCTATATTAGATACTTTATTATTGCAGATCACCACATTGTACATCTAATATCAGTGCTTAGTAATTACTTTCATGTCATATTTAGATAACAATGATTGTTCTCCATGTATAATGTGTAGTATATAAACCAAGAACATAAACAAGTTGCAGAAAAAGAAGTTTAAAAAAACATTAGAACATGATAATCTTAGGAAGGGTATAAATTAATTGGGAATCTGCCCCATTGTGAGTGATTTAGAAACAACACCAAGTTTACACTCTTCCTTTTAATTTAGTCAGCGTAGGCACTGTTCACACGTGTTCAGAAGTGTGTGAGACACTTGCTCTTGCGCTTGTGTGTGGAATTGGTCTCCCGTCGTAGGAACCAGCAGTAATGACCAATCATGTTTGGGTTGACAGGGCCTTGATACCAAGTTTCCATGATTGAAATGTCTTGGTGGAACCTTTCGCCATGCTCATCGCTTACCTCACCCAGATTAGGTGAGAAGAAATCAAGATGAGAATGCAAGAAGCCCATTTTAAGAGACATCCTATAGCCCATTCGCTGATAGGCCTTGGCATGTTGTCCACTAATTCCACATACTGTTCAGCTCTATGGTTCCCAAGAAAGTTCTGCACAACCAACACAAATGCTTCACATGCTGAAAACTCAAGTGGAGGCGGCACGCAAATTGTAATGGCACGTGGAAAAATTTACTTTTAAATTCATTGCTTGGTCAGTTTTCTTTCTTTTTTAATAATTTAAAGTGCATTCTAAAGCTCTTTTGATGAGAAATAATATTCTACAACAGTCGTATTGCTATAATTGAAACCAAAAATACAAAAATAATAATTTATGGTCACTCAAAATCACCCACTCAGGGCAAGCTACTGTAATGGGACCATATGTATAACTGAAAATCCTGACGTGCTGAGAAAATTCTGACTTCAGATTCAGCATCAGCATCCTCGATTTGGTTGAGAACATATATTTTCCACCCAGTAGCAAGAACTTTGTTGTTCAGTGAAATCATTCATAGAGTGACACTTAGCAAAATAGAGCAAAATAGAACAAAGCAGAACGGCATTAGAAAAGTGTATACGTCCGCCAGGCTGAACAGTTGATATTTTGTTTCCCACTGATCAGCTGGATATGCCTGGTGTTGGCTTAATGGTTCGGGTGGTGGGCTTGGGATCCTAGGATCCTGAGTTCAAATCCCCTTGGCTGTTGAATTAATACAAGGTGGGGTAGACTCTGCCTGTCAACCTTCTGAGGTCGGCAAAATGAGTGCCAGCTTGCTGGTATCCTGTGTTGGAGTGGTGACCTGTCCAGGATTGTACCCAATAGCCAAGGAGACTGCTTAGGCAACACCAACACTGCACATAGTATGGTCCCAATGGATGGATGGATCAGCCGGATCCAAACCAAAAATCGAATTGGCTTGATCTTGTCACCAAACCAACTCATCCACTTCATTGTCATAACACATTTACAACTTATTGAGATATCATGATTATATATAATACAGTAATAGTGTTTTGGTCTTATCAATTTTAGAAATCAGGCTTATGTTGACCTTTTGACATCAAAAATAATTGGTGGTTCAATTCTGTGACTTGATATGCAAATCTGTTGAATTTTTTTTTCCAAGTAACAAACAAACATTTCACACACATATATATATATATATATATATATATATATATATATATATATATATATATATATATATATAAAATTGAGAGGCTGTTTAAGTATAACAAAAAGTGGTAGTCAGAAAAGTTGCCAACTATGCAGTATCATCCCCATCACACACAAACTACCTTCAAGTGCTGCCAATATCCCATACTCCTCTATCTCCAATACATCTCGGTACCTATGTAATTCCCATTTAAATCTACCCCTCCATTGCCACTTCCTTTTAGGGAGACCATTCCATGCATTAATCACTCTCCGACTGAAAAACCCTGTTCGAAACTGTCCTAATCTGATATTCCTTACACTCAAGCTATGGCTCCTGGTCCTAACACTGTCAATTCTGCTGAAAGACTCCACTGCACCTATCTTGTCCACATCCTTCATTATCTTAAACATCTTAATCAACTCCCCTCCTTTCTATTGCATAAAGTCCTGTCTCCTTCAGCCAGTCATAGTTTAGTCTAGCTAGCCCTGGAATAAATATAGTAGCCCTACCTAAGCACTCTTTATGAGCTATATGTCCTCTACTACGATGTGGTGACCAAACCACACAATGGGATCATTGTAGCGGTGCGAGTACATATAATCCTGTACTAAATTTCCTTTTATAATTTTCCTTGTGAACTCAAATTGAACTCATCTGACACATTCATAGTATGAAGCTCTGTGCCAAATGGGTGATTCTAGCTACCCTCATTGCCGCCGATCCTACATAACCCAGACAAACCGAACAAACATCATTTGGACTTTTTGAATGGTGAGTGTGGATAGAGAAACGATACATGCGCTGGCTGCCAAATGGCTTTACATGTGCTTTCAATGCCTTGTGTACGCTGATGAAACACTTGGTATCTATAGGCAGCACCACACTCAGCTGAGAAGAGATGATGCCTCGAGTACCCAGAATTCATATTGTGCTGAAATTGGCATACTTGTGCCTTGAGATAGTGAGTTCATTCAGCAATTTTGTCATTCCTGCCTTATAACTCGGCTGTCACTGTCCTCCCATCATCATCCACATCTTCTCCGCTCTCCAAAACTTTCATCCTTGGCTTCATGACAATATTTTAAGATGGTAGCACCTGGGAGTAGTGCCTCATCTCATTTCCGTTACAGGCAGATCTTTGGTTTTTTTTCTGTTACTATATTATTCTATGAAAACTTGTCTAAAATTACCTTTGATGAGAGGCATTGACCCCAGCAGGAATAATACAAAGATGAACATTTCGAGTGATGACTGATTCCATCATTTTCTTCAAATCTGGAACAAATACATTTGATCAATGAATAATCTCATTAAATACAATATATTTGAACTGCACATTAATTAAATATGAACAGCAAGATTTACTGCAACAATAATACCATTCGTGTGAATGCATTTGACGCGGATCAACGAGGAGTTTGGTTTGTTGGTTGCATCATTGTTGAGGACCGGCTGGCTATACTGTTGAATTACAACAACAAAAATTCTGTGCAAAATAAATAATTATTCTGATATCACACGTTTTGTTAACGGATGGTGACTTTACGTTTCTCTTCACCATATACACACCCCAGAACGTTTAAAATGCCAATGGTAGCATACTCATACACGGTACCTTATTGTCATTAATCGAAGGAACGGTATAATTCCTTTATAATTTTCCTCTTTTTAAATTTTATTCTACTTTTTTATCAACTTTTATAATTTTATAATTTTCTCTGCTCTGTTTCTTCTTTTCCCTCCTCATTATTCTTTCTCAATGTCAATTTAGTCCACATGACACCTTGCTGCATGCTCGCATGCACGATTCAAGTTAGTCACACCACCACCACACCCGTGGCTGAAATGCATATTGACCTCACCTGCCAAAAATATTCTTTTTAGTCAGAAAACATATTCTAAATAAGATTTCTTGAACACGAGAAAAGAAATGAAAATATTCTACGACGACAATCATCTTCTTTCTATGGTTTTCTTGTTTCAAGAAAACTTTTCTATTTGAAGAAAATATTTTCTTACTAAGAAATTCTTTTTGGCATTGTGGTGTCTGTGCTTCAACCCATTCCATGGCACAATGCTTAAGCGCAGAGACAATCATTGTACGAGGTCGTGTCTAAATCGTTGTGTTGAGTCCAGTGTACATGAGGTCGTGTGCATTTTTAAAAACTGCACTTTAATTTGTTATAAGATTATAAACCAGGATATATATATATATATATATATATATATATATATATATATATATCATTAAATTATCCAGAAAAAACGAAACGTGCATTTTCATGATATTAAAAATATTATTTGGATGTTATCAGTAATTCCAGGACTTCTAACAACAAATTGCTTCTTTTTCTAAATGTTAAACAATTATATTGAAGGCTTTTAGAAAACTCAGTCATCTAAAAAATTTTAATGTTAAAAAAAATAAATCACCATTATTAAATATTTTTCTGCTTCTATGGCAGGCCACATAATTACTGATAAACCCTCATACAAAGTTGCCAAGTTATAGCTCACAAATCGTTGAGAAATAATAAATGACCAGAAACGTATCATAGTAATAATCAATGAATATCTTCGTTATAACGTGTATCCCTGTGTCGTAAGAGGCGACCAGGGTTGCATCAGGAAGGGCATCCGGCGTAAAACCTGTGCCAAATCATTATGCGGATCATAACGGATGATCCGCTGTGGCGACCCCTAACGGGAGCAGCCGAAAGAAGAAGATCTTCGTTATAACGTGTGATAGTTAATTAATGAGTATCTTTGGTATAAGCAATGACAGTTAATCAATGAGGATCTTTGTTATGAGTGATGTAATAATGGGTGAAGTTAATCAATGAAGATATTCCTTTTAACAGGTGCATTGTGCATGAAATACATGTATTTTTGCGAGAAATAATTTCCATTTTACAGTGTGAAGAATGCAGAGGAAGAGGAAGGATGTGCAACAAGAGGTGTGGGGAATTTTATCCTGGTATTGGAGGGAGGGGGTGGGGGAGCAATGTTGCAAGGAATTTAAGTTGTGCAAGAAAAGGCACAATGAATATGGTCACAAGATTATCTCTTTCGAGCTAAAATGACCATTTCTATGTGCCTTTGTTTATGTAAAGTAAGGCATAAACTTAGGGAAATAAAAATTGGACCAGGAAATAAAAGTTTAACAAAATATTTTGAGACCTGATCAGTAAGTCTGGGTCTTGGCACAAAAATATATTTTTTGAAGTTTAACTTTGATATCATTTCAGTCTTTTTCTCACTACAATTTCATTCATATTTTCCATCATCATCATCCTTTAACAATTACACTACAACTATACTCCTACTTTTATGGTCCCAATTATTCCGACATTCTTCTGCGGTCAGTTGGGGAATTTTTTTGACCCAGATTAATATTTCATCTGAATAATAGCTATGGACTTACTGACCAACCCTCCCATATATGAAATTCCACATTTAATTCAATTTCATTTCATACAAAAGTTTAAGTACTGTCAGACCCCGCGATTCAGGGGGGATATGTTCCTGGAAAATGCCGAGAATAGCGAATCCGCAAATAGCGGGGCATTGATTCAATGGAAAAAGGGGGATAGGTTCCTGGCGGTTCACAATTCATGAGACAAAATCAAAAATCCCGTGAAACATCGCGAATACGCCTGTGAAAATCCATGAATACGCCCATGGAAAAACATGAACTACACACCAAAAAGGTGTGAAAACGCGAAAAAAAAAGGAAAATGCATTTTATAAACCGCTAATATGCGGTTCCGTGAATAGCGAATCCGTGAATAGTGGGGTCCGACAGTGTATAATAAAATTGTATATTAACATGGGGCTTTGCACCAATTAACAATATATATATATATACATAGATATATGTATATATGTATATATACATAAACCACCGGTCTAAAGTTTTAGAACACCCCCATTTTTCCAGTTTTTACTGAAATTTAAGCAGTTTAATGTTTCAAATGTACTCTGAAATTAAAGCATCGAACAAATAAACAATTGCAGATAAAAAAGAAATCATCGAATTGTTTTGTTGAACAAAATTTAATCTAAACTTTTGACTCATCAAAGTAGCCACCTTTTGCAGATGTAACAGCCGAACATACTCGTGGCATTCTTCCTACAATGGAAATCAAATATTGTTCGGAAATTCTCCCAACACTGTTGCAGAAGTTCCCACAAATGTGTTGCACTTGTAGGTTGCTTTGCTTTCACCCTTCTGTCCAGTTCATCCCAAACCAACTCGATGGGGTTTAAGTCTTGGAGACTGTGCTGGCCATTCCATGATTTGAAGCCTACTGTCTTGTTCTTTTCTTCTAAGATAGTTCTGACAGAGCCTTGTATATTTTGGGTCATTATCTTGCTGTAGGATGAATCCCTGACCAACTAGGTGTAGACCAGAGGGTATTGCATGGCGCTGCAAAATGCTGTGGTACCCTTTTGATTCAGGGTGCCAATTACTCTGTGCAAGTTACCGACTGGATCCAGCAAAAGAGCCCCAGATCATCACACTTCCTCCTCCATGTTTGACAGTTGGTGTCACACACTGAGGAACCATCCTTTCGCCTACTCGACGGCGTACAAAAACCCTGCGTGATGAACCGAAGATTTCAAATTTTGATTCATCAGTATTAAGCATCTGCTCTTTGTCTCTTTCCTGGCATTTTGATTGATTTTGCTTTGAAATTAATTCATTTATTTATCTCAAACAATTAAAAATTCTTTTTATTTGTTTAATAAAAAATTGGTGTTTAATTGGTGTTTGTTTTATTTTGTTTTTATTTCAAAACATGTCGATGTATTAATGATATCCAGCATGCTATATTAGATACTTTATTATTGCAGATCACCACATTGTACATCTAATATCAGTGCTTAGTAATTACTTTCACGTCATATTTAGATAACAATGATTGTTCTCCATGTATAATGTGTAGTATATAAACCAAGAACATAAACAAGTTGCAGAAAAAGAAGTTTAAAAAAAACATTAGAACATGATAATCTTAGGAAGGGTATAAAATTAATTGGGAAATCTGCCCCATTGTGAGTGATTTAGAAACAACACCAAGTTTACACTCTTCCTTTTAATTTAGTCAGCGTAGGCACTGTTCACACGTGTTCAGAAGTGTGTGAGACACTTGCTCTTGCGCTTGTGTGTGGAATTGGTCTCCCGTTGTAGGAACCAGCAGTAATGACCAATCATGTTTGGGTTGACAGGGCCTTGATATCAAGTTTCCATGATTGAAATGTCTTGGTGGAACCTTTCGCCATGCTCATCGCTTACCTCACCCAGATTAGGTGAGAAGAAATCAAGATGAGAATGCAAGAAGCCCATTTTAAGAGACATTCTATAGCCCATTCGCTGATAGGCCTTGAGCATGTTGTCCACTAATTCCACATACTGTTCAGCTCTATGGTTCCCAAGAAAGTTCTGCACAACCAACACAAATGCTTCACATGCTGAAAACTCAAGTGGAGGAGGCACGCAAAATTGTAATGGCACGTGGAAAAATTTACTTTTAAATTCATTGCTTGGTCAGTTTTCTTTCTTTTTTAATAATTTAAAGTGCATTCTAAAGCTCTTTTGATGAGAAATAATATTCTACAACAGTCGTATTGCTATAATTGAAACCAAAAATAATAATTTATGGTCACTCAAAATCACCCACCAGGGCAAGCTACTGTAATGGGACCATATGTATAACTGAAAATCCTGACGTGCTGAGAAAATTCTGACTTCAGATTCAGCATCAGCATCCTCGATTTGGTTGAGAACATATATTTCCACCCCAGTAGCAAGAACTTTGTTGTTCAGTGAAATCATTCATAGAGTGACACTTAGCAAAATAGAGCAAAATAGAACAAAGCAGAACGGCACTTAGAAAAGTGTATACGTCCGCCAGGCTGAACAGTTGATATTTTGTTTCCCACTGATCAGCTGGATATGCCTGGTGTTGGCTTAATGGTTCGGGTGGTGGGCTTGGGAT
>CM068956.1:138840530-138860031 GCA_035128595.1 Eptatretus atami
TATATATATATATATATATATATAAAATTGAGAGGCTGTTTAAGTATACAAAAAGTGGTAGTCAGAAAAGTTGCCAACTATGCAGTATTCATCACCCATCCACACACAAACTACCTTCAAGTGCTGCCAATATCCCCATACTCCTCTATCTCCAATACATCTCGGTACCTATGTAATTCCCATTTAAATCTACCCCTCCATTGCCACTTCCTTTTAGGGGAGACCATTCCATGCATTAATCACTCTCCGACTGAAAAACCCCTGTTCGAAACTGTCCTAATCTGATATTCCTTACACTCAAGCTATGGCTCCTGGTCCTAACACTGTCAATTCTGCTGAAAGACTCCACTGCACCTATCTTGTCCACATCCTTCATTATCTTAAACATCTTAATCAACTCCCCTCCTTTCTATTGCATAAAGTCCTGTCTCCTTCAGCCAGTCATAGTTTAGTCTAGCTAGCCCTGGAATAAATATAGTAGCCCTAACCTAAGCACTCTTTATGGCAGCTATATGTCCTTACTCAGATGTGGTGACCAAAACCACACAAATGGGATCATTGTAGCGGTGCGAGTACATATAATCCTGTACTAAATTTCCTTTTATAATTTTCCTTGTGAACTCAAAATTGAACTCATCTGACACATTCATAGTATGAAGCTCTGTGCCAAATCTGGTGATTCTAGCTACCCTCATTGCCCCGTCATTATACCAACAAACCGAAACAAACATCATTTGGACTTTTTGAATTGGTGAGTGTTTGGATAGAGAAACGATACATGCGCTCTGGGCCAAATGGCTTTACATGTGCTTTCAATGCCTTGTGGTACCTGATGAACACTTGGTATCTATAGGCAGCACCACACTCAGCTGAGAAGAGATGATGCCTCGAGTACCCAGAATCATATTGTGCTGAAATGGCATACTTGTGCCTTGAGATAGTGAGTTCATTCAGCAATTTCTCATTCCTGCCTTATAACCTCCTGTCACTGTCCTCCCCATCAACTCCACATCTTTCCCCTCCCAAACTTTCATCCTTGGCTTCATGACAATATTTTAAGATGGTAGCACCTGGAGGTAGTGCCTCATCTCATTTCCGTTACAGCAGATCTTTGGTTTTTTTTCTGTTACTATTATTTCTATGAAAACTTGTCTAAAAATTACCTTTGATGAGAGGCATTGACCCCAGCAGGAATAATACAAAGATGAACATTTCGAGTGATGACTGATCCATCATTTTCTTCAAATCTGGAACAAATACATTTGATCAATGAATAAATCTCATTAAATACAATATATTTGAACTGCACATTAATTAAATATGAACAGCAAGAATTTACTGCAACAAATATACCATTCGTGTGAATGCATTTGACCGGATTCAACGAGGAGTTTGGTTTGTTGGTTGCATCATTGTTGAGGACCGGCTGGCTATACTGTTGAATTACAACAACAAAAATTCTGTAAAAAATAAATAATTATTCTGATATCACACGTTTTGTTAACGATGGTGACTTTACGTTTCTCTTACACCGTATACACACCCCAGAACGTTTAAAATGCCAAATGGTAGCATACTCGTACACGGTACCTTTATTGTCACTAACCGAAGGAACGGTCCTAAATTTCCTTTTATAATTTTCCTTTTTCTAATTTTCCTCTTTTTATAATTTTATTCTTCCTTTTTATCAACTTTTATAATTTTATAATTTTCTCTGCTCTGTTTCTTCTTTTCCACTCCTCATTATTTCTTTCTCAATGTCAATTTAGTCCACATGACACCTTGCTGCATGCTCCACGCACGATTCAAGTTAGTCCACACCACCACCACACACCGTGGCTGAAATCATATTGACCTCACTGCCAAAAATATTCTTTTTAGTCAGAAAACATATTCTTAAAATAAGATTTCTTGAAACACGAAAAAGAAATGAAAAATATTCTAGCGACAATCATCTTCTTCTCATGGTTTTCTTGTTTCAAGAAAACTTTTCTTATTTGAAGAAAATATTTTCTTACTAAGAAAATTCTTTTTGGCATTGTGGTGTCTGTGCTTTCAAACCCATTCCATGGCACATGCTTAAACGCAGAGAACAATCATTGTACGAGGTACGTGTCTAAATCGTTGTGTTGAGTCCAGTGTAACATGAGGTCGTGTGCATTTTTAAAAAAAAACTGCACTTTTAATTTGTTATAAGATTATAAACAAGCCACTTTATTGTTTTGCTTCAAAGCCAGTGTGACTGAAGGGTCTATTGTTTTTGTTGAGGCTATTAGTCTTTCACTTATCATTATTTTGCCATATTTTGTGATACGTTATTCTCGGAGACCCTACCGCCTTCACCGATAAACTGAAAATTTCACAAGGTCATTACAAGCCATGAAATTTGGAGCTTATTTTCCAACGAAGCTGATTGCTTCAAAGCCACAGTGGCGATCTTGAATTTATGAATTTCCTTTTCAAAATAAAATTAAACGACCTTCACATTTGCTGAACCGATCAATCCAAAGCTTCACAGGCATCATCGATGGACCGGGATGCTTTAGATTAAGATGGAGAAGATGCTCCGTGAAACTAATATGGCCACAATTGACCAATCAGAATGCTATCTTTTTCAACCAATGTTATATTTGAACAAAAAGTGTATATATATATATATACGTATATATATATACATATCCTCTAGAAGAGTATATATCCACTTCATGTGTCGTATTAACCAGGAACATCCCCAGAAATGTTTTGAGTTCCACTGATGGTTAATGTGTGGCAAACATTTCCTGTTGGTGAGGATGCATGCAGGAATAACTGTTTTGGCATTTACTTCCTGGAACTCACCTCAGAAGAGGGGTCTGATCTCAATATAGATATATTGTCGTGGTGCCGGGTTTGGGGGCAAGGAATGACCGCTAGACGGAGCAGTTGGGCTGTCTCCCCTCCGAACACACGGAATTGAAGGTCATCACTCCGGATAACTCCGAAGTCGACGGGTCGCTTAATGGACCGTGGACGCCAATTGATGTGACCCAAATGCAAGGTGTTTGCCTTTGGAAATTGCTCAGTCACATAAGAGGATGACCGAAGATTACTTGAAAAAAGGGTCATGTTCACAGATGAAGCTTCGCTTTATCATTTTACCAGGGAAGGTTAGCCGGCACAACGTGAGGATCTGGGGCTTCTTTAAACCCCCACGTGGTCATTGACACATGAGTGACAGTCAAAAGTCAATGGTGGTGCGGCCTTCTCCATGACCGCTTCATGGCGTCCGTTTTTCTTTGCGGAGGATACAGTGGACCTCAACAATTTACATGGAACATGTTGGAAGGATTCGCCTTCCCACAGATTGAAGACTGCAACCGATATTCATTTTTCAACCAGGACGGTGCTCCCCCTCATTGGACCTTAGTCGTTTGAGCCATTCTGAATGAAAAATTTCCAGGTCGCTGGATCGTGGAGGCGCCAGTCGGACCAAACAACCTGCCCCCACGATCACCAGACATAGCCCTCCCTTTGTTTTTTTTTGATTTTTTTTCTGTGGGGGGTTGTCAAAGATGTTCTACAACACATTGTGGAAAACCTGGCAGGGCATCTTTCGTTCTCGGATCACAGCTGCATGCGCTCATTTATCTGGGGAAAAAAATTCATCGTGGCACAAGATTGAGTTGGAAAATGTTTTCCAGAAAGAAAGTACAGGTCACTGATGTGAACAGAAACGAGGTTGGGAAACAGGATGTAGCCTTAAAGGGGTTCCTTGGTATAAACAAGCCAGCAATGGAGAATGCAAGGTGTTGTTTTTCCAGCAAGCAGGTAGATAGCTTCGCTTCATTTTCCTATTTTTAGGGGTACATAGTTGTAGAGAGTTTATTACCAGATAAAAGTTTAGGGAGCGAACAGTATTGAAGGTTTATTTCACTTTCCACCAAGTCCATCAGACAATCCTTCTTCAATTATGAGTAAATTCTTAAAATTTCGTAGTAAGAGATCGTAAAAGGACATTTTTGAAATTGGCTGTGCATGTTCGCTTCCCTTTTTTATAGGTCCTTGTGGACACGTAGTTTCTGGGGATTGAGTATAATTAGTAAAGAGAAATTAGGGATCTGATGGAAAATGGGATCTAAAATACTTAGAACCAGTTAATCTCGACCTTGGAGCCTGCAATTAGGTCTTCAATTGTGGATTCTGGTCTCTAAGTTTTGTCACAAAATGATGCACCAAGTTAAGTTATCGTAAACAGTTTTAATGCATGGTATTAACAGATTGTGGAAGTCCTGGTAATAGTATTAATTTTTTTTAGTAGTCGAGGCTTGCTTTCACTGGTCAGTTCTAAACCAGTGTTGAACAAGCCCGTGACGTTCGAAAGACGTTTCGCGAGCTCCATGATAGCTACGTAATAGCTTCCAGTGGATAAGGCTGCTAATAATTTTGTGTGGTTTGTAAAGGAGTTTTTATGTCGAGGTTTTATTAAGAGAGTTAGGCATTAACGTTACTTTCACTAGTATAGGAAATAGCACATACTCCTTGTCATTCATTAAGTCGCCTCCAATTTATATTATCTCTGGCTCAGTGGAAGTTTCAGTGAATATTTTCGGAATTAAATGTAAAGAGGTAAATGTTTGTATCCTACTACTTTTCTGGATCACTAAGCATTCAAAGGAAACCCTACAGTCGAGGTTTATAACGGGTGCCGTGGTTGGTGTTCCACCAAACAGTTATCGGTCTATCGTATAACTCAGGCTTACAAGTTGTTGAGAGAACAAGTTCAGGAAATATTGTTTAGCAATTGAGAATTAATTCTGTTTATGGTCATTAACCACTTTCTGGAGCATTAATTTCTTCCTTTTGAAGTTCTTAAGATAGAATAAGATGCCTCGAATATTCAAAGTCAATTGAAGTTTTTTGATTTTTTCAACTCTTGATTACAATTTGGATTTTGTACGATGTGAGGGACTCACCTCTTCAAGTAATCGACAAGGGGTTTTTTTAACTCTTTTAATAAGATTTTATGTGTCAAGTTTGCATAGAGCATTCTTTTCTATAAAATAAATACTCAAGTTTTCATTGTTTTAAAAATTCAGAAGTTTTAAGTATTGCTGTTATTTTTAATTTTATTTAACACTTTTGTGTTTTTTTATGGATTAATGTTTCAACAGGTTCAGAGTATTTCACATGCCCGTTGGGAATTGCAGCCCCCCGACTACGTTTACATTTTTCTTATTTTCTGTGACTTCTCATTTATGGCCAGAAAACTGTATGAAGACTAAAAATGCAGGATTAGCATAAATGTAATCCATACATGTCTTATATGGATGGTATTTGGTTGGTTAGCTATAAAAAAAAAATTTGATAGGGAGCTTCACAAGACTTATCCAGATAACCTGATTGCAAGCAGGAGTGGTATGATTTACAGTTGCTGCATATCTGATGTGTTGGTTAGAGTTGACAGAATGGTGTTAGTGTGAGGTATATCATAAAGTTTATGATTTTCGTTCCCTGTGGTCTTGTACACCTTCCAGGGCGAGCAATGTAACCAATCAAAATGGGTTACAATTCTTTTCATCTCAGCTACTTAGATTGCAAGAATTCTGTTCAGTAAAGGGATGATTTTGTGAACCATGATGGAAAGGTTTTTTCATCATTATATACAGGGGATATTTGCGCTGATTGTTTTTGATCAAGTCTTGTGAGAATGTCTTTCGACTCCATCGTCACATTTTATTTGAAAGTTTGGTTGGTTTTCGTTGTGAACAATTCCGATGCATTGCAATTTTGACTACAAATAATGAATTAATTATTTTAGTGAGGTAAATGTTCTCATAATTAAAATCATTGATAACATAAATATATATTTGATAGGATGGTATTAAAATAATGGAAGGTATTTCGATGAAAATACAATTTTAAAAAACTTTTTTAGATCCTCGTGGAGGATCTCGAAGTCTTACTCACGTTGTTGTTCTTCATCTTCTTCTTGTGGGACTTTTTGTTTCACAGCCCTACAGTTTTTCATCGAAACTGTCCTGAAACTTGACATTATATATGATAAATTCCCCTGCGCAGACAGTAACTATCTCCGATTTTTGAAAAATTCTTCATAGAAAAAAAAGTTTAATGAAATGTTCAAACCCAATATCTCGCTAATGGAAATCGCCTAAAAAAATTATCCCGAAACTAGGCAGCTTTTTGAATTCTATTTGCGGGTAATCGAACAGGGCATTAGCAGAGAGAATTACCGCACATATGATACTTCACTATGACGTCATATCAATTTTTATGATTGTAATTCCGTATTTTTTGACATTTTTTGTTTCACAACCAGCAGTTTTCAATCCGGATCTTGTGGAAAACTTGCCATTATACGCAAGAAAAGCCCACGCGGCAGCAGTAAACCATCTCCGAGTTTGAGCAAAAAAATTTGACGTAAATATCGCCGTAATGAAATCGCCCTATACATTATCTCAAACTAGGGCAAGCTGTTTGATTTTGTTTGGGCGGGAATCAAGCCGGGCATTAGCACAGATAATTTTATCGCAAAACCTGATACATTACAATTGACGTCATATTCATTTTTATGACGTCATCATTAAGAGGATTTGAGGATTCTTAGCTCATTTTGAGCTTGTTTTCTAAATACGATTATAAAAGAAGCATTCATATAATTAATGGTGGTTGCTAAGAAAGATACGCAGTGCAGTCAGGGCAGCATGTTAAAAGTGGTTGTAATGACTGTAGTGAATATGTTGCAATGACAGGTTTGAGTGCTACGGTTAGATGGAGGTGGTGTGTAATGGACATGTCGCAACGTACAGTGTTTATTGCTTAATATATTATCATATAAAGTATTGTATATTAAAGTGAATCAATAAATATATACTTTTTTAATAAAGTGAGAATAAATAAGTTTTTGTTTTGAGGATATTGCATTGCTTATGTTGACTGACTGGACACAACTTTTGGGTTGTGCGGTCCATTGAATGTGAGTAATCTAATGATATGGACCTGCGACTGGGGTGTGGAGTCACCGTTTTTGGAGAGGGTTTTGGGCTGAAAGGATCGAAACTCGATGAAAAACAGGTGACAAGCTGATGATCTGGCAGTTGGGAAATCAGTCGATGATTATAACGTAAGATTATAACTTCAAATATAATAGCTTTTGTTTAGTACCTACAGTACAAGTGTGTTGTGTGTGTGTGTGTGTGTGTGTGTGTGGTGTGTGTGTGTGTGTGTGGTTTATTATGTATGTGTTGTTTTTGTATGTTTGGGCTTTCTTCTTGGGAACTATGGTTCAGTAATTGGTATTTATTTGATTATGCTTTGAGTGAAAATTATTACCATTCCATTTTCTCCAGGACTGAAATGGCACTGACCAAACAAGTTCTGAAATACTGTAAATTATTTCCATATTTACTGTAACCTACAATGCCATCAATCCTAAAGTATCACGAGAGTGCACTTAGCACACTCCTATGACAGGATTGTGAGGACAAAAATGTTGGTCACATCCGCTACATCAAACAAACTAAAGTTGAATATCTTCTCAAAAAGTCGCTTAAACTCCATATAAGAGCCTTACTGGCGTCTGTTCAGCTGATTGTCGAGGCAGGGATCACTTTTCAGTTCTCAAACATCATGCGGAAAAAGCAAAAAAAAGCAAAACCGCAGAGATCCGGAAAAAACGGCAAATCTTCCTCTCAATCATAATCATTCATCATCATCATTCACCATCATCATCATAATCTATATTCATATCTATCTATATTATATTTACACAGTATATATACATATAATATACATATATATAATATATATATATATATATATATATAGTATATACACACCACACACACACAAACACCCAAATTAGACCACTCCCACACTCCTCTAGCCGAAGAAGCTGCAATACAGCAACCAAAGAAGACCAACACAAGGTAAGTTGCTATTGCTGTTTGAACCCTTCCCAGAGTTCTTCAACAACTATAAAGACATTCACACATGGTATTAACATGAGAATCCAATGGCTGCCACAAAATCCCAATGTACTGCCTCCCTCCTCTGGGGTGGTGCTCTGCCTCCATCTAATTCTCGACTTTCACGCTGTGGAAACCAAGCTTTTTAAGATTATTGGTATTTCTTCTGCGAATAAGCTGAGTCTTTGGCGTCTTCCTAAGGCATGAGTCACATATTGCTCTTAACCTAGGTACGGCGGCCGTACACCCCCGCCCCCTGAATGGACAGAAACGCTTGCGGCGGCCGCAGAGTTTTGAGGTTGGCCTCAGGGTGGCCCTACGCCGTTATGGCTATCCTTTTACAGGCCGTAGGGGTCTCCGTGAAATTTAAAGCACGGAGTTATAACTTTTTTAATTTCTAGGTGGCCCGAGCAATTCGACAAGCCATACCATGGACGTAGATGTGTTCCACGTCGACCCCCATACGTATGGCGTACGGTGGTGGCTTGGCGTTATTCCGTTGGTTTTTCTGTTAGGCTTCTTATCAATGAAAAATGAATTTGCCAACCCCCCAAAAATGACGGCGGTCCGAACTATTTCCACGTATCGTCTTAGGGCCCCCCTGCGGTCGCCTCGGGCACCTTGACGCTACTGGGTCTGCCCTGAAAATTATATGGCCTTCCGCAGGGACGCCCTAAAGGTCACATGCGACATCAAATCAAAGAACCGTACGGCACCCCCACGTTTTCGGTTCTCACAATTCTAAATACGTCCGTGCCGGCAACCAAAAAATTAAAAACATATGTGCTGACATGTGTGACCGTGGAAATACTGCGGCCCCGCCCCATAATTGCTAGTGGCCGTTAGATTTTTAGACGCCTACGGCCGCCGAGCCAAATGTGACGTGATGCATACTCTCTCACTGCAGGCAGGTCGGTGGTCTTTCTGTCTTCTTCCATCTCCTCGTTCTGGCCTTGCCCACCCCTGGCTCTGTCTGTGATCTGTACCCCCTATATTTCATCCAGGCATTCAAGGTCCGCCAAAACCCTCTTCTGGTTAAAACTGCCAAAATCAAGAATCACTGCTCCACCTTCACTCTTTCATTCGTCTTTTTCCCCCACCCCAGAATAAACTCCCAGACACTCTCAATCCCCACTCTCCCTCTAGGGCCTTCAAAAATCTGTTCACCACCATCCTGTCAAATTTCCCCCATCCCAAAATCTTCATCTTTTACTTCACCCTCGGTAATCCACCCAATCACACCTCCTTTTAATTCCCTGTTTTTCCTTCCTGAAAGTCCCTGTGTACCATCTTGTTTACCCCTGTATCCCACCACATCCCTCTCCCCACAGATTATTCCATTGCTTTGTTCCCCACTATTTTGTGTAACTTCGCTCCCCGCCTGTCTTGTCTTTCCTGCCTTGTATGTGTGTTGTAATAGGTTCTGTGATTAGCTCTTACATTGAGCTCGACTTGGTATCAATAAAAAAATTTTAGAAATAACTTCAGTGATTTGAGATTTCTAAAAATCCTCAAGTTTTTATCAATTGACTTGAAATTGAAGAGGATTTTATTCAGGGCGACTGAATTCAAACAGCCAGTTATTTTTGACGTTCACATCGACCAAAAGGTAACATCGGCCAAAGATCAACCAACTAAGCTGGAACTCCTAAAATCCTCAATTTTCATCAACATTGATCTGAAATTTAAAAAGGAGTTTTGGCATATCAGGTCACTGAATTCAACCAGCCAATTATTTTTGAGTCAACATCGCCAAAAGGTCAACAACGACTCTCTGATTTAAAAAAAGGATTTTAGAAATTTTCATCTTTTATTGAGTTAAATAAATTGATGGTGAATTAACGGGGGTAATAAACACTTGATGCAAAAACTGATCCCTTGCAAACTACAGACCAATCAGCCTGTTCCCAATCATCAGCAATGCGTGGAATCCATCACGCTTCCCACATTAAATCCTTTCTCTTCATCCCAATGGCTTGATTTCCGATTCATCAGATTTGGGAATTCAGACCAGGTCACTCTCTACCTGGACATGCCTACTTCTATTTCCCAAACAATGGATGGCAGGGTCCTCGAATGACAGACATGAGATCAGAGCCATTGTCCCTTGAAATATCGCTGAGCTTTCGATACATTCTGGCATCCCACACTGCTCACGAACCTACTTCTTATGGTATCCAAGGCAATCTCACTCATGTGCGCAGACTTCCTTCCGGCATTCGCGAGTCCATCACTGGCATTACTTGGAATTCTGTCATTCTCATGTTCTGTCCAGGCTGGAGTTCTTCTCAACCCAGTGTTCTGGACCCTGTTCTTTTCTGGTTTCATCAATGGATCTCTCAGATTCCATGAAAAATTACTTTTTTCTTCTTTGCTGATGACCCAAACCCTTCTGCGCGTACCATAATCTATTCCCTCGATCGCAGGAAGCAGCCTCTTCACTCTCTGCTACCTGGATAAATCACAAGCTGGTCAAGACACTTTGAAATGGTCTTTTAATCCTGACAAATCTCACACCCTCAGCCTTGTCTCTCCAATCGAAGGACCATCTTGGGAAAAACCCCTTCATCGTACTTTCTCAACAATCCCATTGAAATTAAGTCCTTTCATTCAAGCTGTTTGGGTCCTGCAGTACACTATCTTGCCAAGATCTTTCTGGAAAACCACATCGCCACCAGTGGCCTCAAAGCCAGTTGCCACTGGCTCCTACGTGCGTTAAAAGTCCTTCCGTCGGCCCACGCTGAGCTTCTAAGCCATTTACCAAAGCCTTCATCCGCAGCCTGCATGGAGTACTGTTCCTCCCCCTCAGGTGAGAGGCGAGAGCACCACCCCAATTCCGACCAACCGTTGGAATACCATGAGTTTTAGGATTCATTGTATCGTCCCCGATGAGGCTGAGTCTTTGGGCCTCTCACTCTCTCGACCGGAGGCAGGTTGCCTGTGTTTCTTCTTCTACCGCTCTCTCTGGCCTCACTTCCCACCTGCTCTGTCTTTAATTCTCCCCCCCCCCCCACTCCCAATATTTCATCAGGTGTGCTCAAGGTTCTGCCAAAAAAAAAAAAAAACCCCTTCTGGTGATGAAACTGCTAAAAATCCAATGAATTCACTGCTCAACCTTCACTCTTTCATTCCTCTTTTTTTTCCTGTCTCCAAGAACAAAACTCCCACCACTCTCTTCAATCCCACTCCCCCTCCAGGCTTCAAAACAGCTGTTCACCACCTATACCCACCTCCTTTCAAATTTCCTGTTTCCTTCGCTGAAAAGTGCCCTGTAGTTAACCATCTTGTTACCGTGTAACCCCCCCCCAATTCCTCTCCCTTCCACAGATATCCTACTGCTTTGTTCCCCACTATTTTGTGCTTTCCCTCTCCCGCCCTCTTGTCTTCCTGCTTGTTTATATGTGTTGGATGTCGTGTTGATGTAGCTCTACACGAGCTCGACTTGGTGTTAGAAAAAAGGAATAAAACAAGGTGGCATTTGCTGAAATCCTCAATTTTCATCCCATCGACATTGAATTGAGAGGAGTTGCATTTTTGTCTTGAATTCAATCACCAATTATTTTTGAGATCCAAATTGTTTTATGGGATTTCGCAGGGTCGTGGCTACGGCATGACATCTTCCCCGGTGGCTTGTTGGCTGAACCAAATGTCTCAAAAAGTTGTGACGATTTTGAACGAAAACGTTTGCGGGTAAGAGGTTGGTTGTTAGGTGACGGGACAAGGCGGATTAAAATTTTAGCTCAGGTCTGAAATCCAGGATCCGGCCCTATCAGGGATTAAAAGCGTAATAATCAGCGTGGTGGAGGTACACTCTCCAAGTTGCCCTTCTATTTCATTATGCAGCCTGTGGCTGCTGAGGTGCATCATTTTCAGAAGCAACGGCTGGTGCCACTACACAGTTGCCCTTTACCGTAGCTTGTACTCATTTGCAACCTTGGAAGGATAATAGCTGAGTCAACTCACCTGGCGTGTTATTTCAACGGAACGAACAGAAGCTTGACTTAAGACCCAATATCTTAAGCCAGGCCCTGCTTAACTTGTTTAGCAACACCAGGTTCTGTATTTTGACTGATTAAACATCAAAGAAACAGAAGGAACGGTCCTGAAAGGCTCGCAGGCAAACACCGTCCTCCCCCCACTTCACACAAAGGGATGGCCACAGTATGATATTTACCTTCGTTTCCACTCCGACTGCTCATTCAGATGGTCTCAGTTTGATAGTTTTTATTTATTTGTAACAACTTATCGTGTCGTGTAAGTTTATTTCAACTTGTTGATAAATGCAAATGCTGTGTGTTCGAGCAAACCATTTGTCTTTGGTTGGGAATGAATTTTTCGAAATCGGTTTTTTCAACAAAAAATATGTAAATTATGGGCTGTCTTTAGAATGTGTGACCACGAGAGACAAGTAATTGTAAATTAATTTAAACTCTCACGAATAGTGGCCTTGACACTTCGAGCTTCAGCGAGCATTCCTCTTGAGGAAAAAGTTCGGGCCTGGTTCGGTGATGTTCATAATCGTTGCTATTGTTTCCGCTGACT
The DNA here is from genome assembly GCA_035128595.1 of Eptatretus atami. Classification (NCBI taxonomy): domain Eukaryota; kingdom Metazoa; phylum Chordata; class Myxini; order Myxiniformes; family Myxinidae; genus Eptatretus; species Eptatretus atami. Next base: position 138,853,037 of record CM068956.1, read on the forward strand.
TCGCATTTTCACTGCCGAAATCCTGTCTTGGTTGTAGACGTGGAACTTATTTCCAGGACGTTTTGAACATCTTTGAAATTCCCGTAACTACTACTACTTTAACGGGCCCATGATTCTGCATCCCTTTCTTGAGGAGGTCGCGGGCAAACATTTTTGAACCAAGCCTTCGACGAACCGGCTGGCTAGGAGCTGCGTTCTAACGAAGGTGCAGGAATTTGTAACCGATCAAGGGAGGCGTAATTAGCTCGATACTTTTTTCACGAAAGACACCGTGAGACCTTTAATAACCACCACAACCGAGTACTGGCAGAAGGGTTCGTCCGGCCTTTTAACATCAATTTATTTGAGGATTTCTGTATTTGGAAATAGTTTACTGAGTTTATACTATACATACTAGTTATCTTAGACCAGCCATACAATGCAATGTGAAATTGTAATTAATTATCAGAAACTTGTGGTTTTTATATTTGTTGAAAGTGAAAAAAAAATAATTAATGATGGGTGTAAAGTTCACTTAAACCATCTTGCGCTTAAGTTTAGCGACATGTGAATAGCGTAGCATGAAATGCATTGAAGTTGCATATTCAATGCAAAGTAAAGAGGCTTGTACCGTCATTTTTTTATTTAATCGTGTTGCAACCTGTGCTGCACCTAGCTGCACCATTTTCTGCCGGGGCAGCAGCCTGTGACACTAATGCAGTCCTCAATTTACCAGTAGGCTGATATTCATTTTGCCAACCTTGACTTGATGACAAACTGAGTCAATCCCACCTGAGCTATAATGAACTATTAAAGGTGACAGGGGGTCTGAATCGAGACCCCATTAAGATGTTTAAAAATAAGCAGCCACCTTAACCGTTAAGCCAACACACACTTTATTAACGTCATGATTGTGATGGTGATGTATAAAATAGAAACATGAAGTTGTTTCACTTTGCAAATTTTTTTTTTTTGGTACACCATTGTCAAGTTTCACCTGAGCACCCTATGGGATATATAGGGGAGCAGTCAGCACAGACAGAGACAACGGGGCTACGCGGCGGGGGAGGGTCAAGGCTGGAGAGGAGATGGGAAGAAGACACAAATGAGTAGAAGGCAATTAATTTAAGGGTCGGAGAAAAAGTACTGTTCAGAGCTATTCTCTTGGACTTACTACCGCAAGCAAAAGGCAAGTATGAAAGTAGAAAATAATTTGTTTTGTGGAATTAGACAGATGTTTGTTCTTATCGGACAGAGGAGAGAAACCTTTTTTTTTCCATATCTAACCACAAAGCCTTGCGTCTGTTGTATCATAAGAAAGGGGTGGAGTCACCCACCACTTTGCATATAACAAAGTAAACTGGAAGTTGCAGGCTATCTTGACGACTTCCAACTGCTTCGCAAATCAAACGGTTAAAAAATTTATCATTGGAGAGATGAAATTTTGTCATAGATGAAGTCTTCGTGACAAATTTGTCAAGGGAGGCAATGAAGAATTTTCCAATCTCAAGCAGAGGAATCATTTTCAGGAAAAACCACCACTGTAATTCATCATTGGTATGAAATATATGTTTTAATATATATAATATATATATATATATATATATATATGTTAAATATAGATAAATATATAGTATTACATATTATAATACCACACACACACACACACAACACACACATACACAACCAGGTATGGTTACACGTTGTAAGCAATAACAAACCGTGCTCCCCATTGTCTCAGTCGCACACCTGCATTTGATTTTTTCATTTAGTTTTGTTCATTCTGGTCTGCTGTCTGTTTGTGTCCCTAAGGTTCACAATTCCAAACCGATCGTCAGAAACTTTCCCAAGTTAGTAGAGGTAGTCTCAAACTGGAGAAGCCTATTGATTGAGTCACAGGTTGCAAAGGGTCATTCTTTGAGGTCAAATTTTCTGAAATCTCAATTTCATCTGAATGTGACTTGAAAGCTTGAACAAGATTTACATAATGCGTCACTTGAATTTAGGAAAACCAACTATTTCTTGGAGGTTTCAAAGGTCAAACTCAAGGTCAACTTCTAAATCAATTTCAATCTGAAAAAATAGATGATTTCATCCGATGACCTGAGCTTTGTTTAAGTTGTGAATTTTAATATTAATGAATGGACAATTTCATGTATCCATGAATACCGTTTGGAGTGGGGTGGAGAGGCATTTTACAAGTATCTTTGCCTGCTGCACGATGTCTTTTTTCTTGTTGTTGTCTGCTTGTTTGTTACTTTTAAAATCGAAAATTTTCTTCGGAGAATAGATTGGTCAGGTCGATTTTTTTATTCTGCTGTCTTTTGGTCTGTTCTGCTTGTCACACTAATGATCGCAATATTTAAACGGATCTTCACGAAACTTCACCACATGGTATGAGTTTGTCATTAAAAGAAGCCTGTTTGTTTCTTTGAAGGTCAACGCGTCAACATAGGCCAAAGCTCAACAACTTCGGATTTGACATTTCTAAAATCGCTCACTTTTCATCCGATTGACTTGAAAATTGAGAGAGATTTATATTCAGGTCAATGAATTCAACCACCAATTATTTTTGAGGTCAACATCGACGTAAAAGGTCAACATATGGTCCAAGGGCAACAACTAGGTAGATTTTCCAAAAATCCCATTTTCATCCGAGGATTACTTGAAATTTGAAGACCAATTTATATTCAGGTCACTGAATTCAACCCCAATTATTTTAGAAGGTCCACATTTCGGCAAAAGGTCAACATGGGCGGCCGAATTTCTAAATTGTCAATTTTCATCTGATTCACTTGAAATTTTAAAGAGGAGTTGCATATTTGGTCAATGAATTCAACCACAATTATATTCTTGAGGTCAAATTTGTTTTATGGATTTTGCAAGTATCATTGCTCTGCCGCAATGTCTTCTTGTTTGTTTGTTTGTTGGTTTGTGTGCAAGATATCTCAAAAAGTTGTTGACTGATTTTGATGAACTTGGTGACTTGTTGTGTGTCTGACAAGGAAGAATTGAATTAAATTTTTGGTGAAGATCGGATCGATAATTTTTTTAAGTGATTCTTTACCATTGAGAGAGAGGGTTCAACCAATATATAGCAGGATATCTCAAAAAGTAGTGGACAGATTCGGATGAATCTTCGTAGACACGTGAGTTTGTGCAAAAAAAACAAATTGATTCGATTTTGGTGAAGATCTGAATCTGGATCTGGATACGAGAAATATTTATTTTAAATTCCTCGTTGGGATCTCTAATCTTACTCACGTTGTTTTTCTTAATCTTCTTCGTGTGACTTTTTTGTTCACAGCCTGCAGTTTTCATCGAAACTTCCTGAAACTTGGCATATATATGTAAAAATACCCTGCACAGACAGTAACCTCTCCGATTTTGAAAATTCCTCCTAGAAAAAAATTATGATGTCAAAAATATCTCGCTAATGGAAATCGCCTAAAAAATTATCTCCGAAACTAGGAAACTCTTTTGAATTCTGTTTGCGGAATCGAACAGGGCATGAGCAGAGATGAATTACCGCCACATAGAACATCACTATGACGTCATATCAATTTTTATGACGTCTATTCCTATTTTTTGACATTTTTGTTTCACAACCCAGAGTTTTCATCGGATCTTCGTTGAAACTTGCCATGTATATGCAGAAAGCCCACGCGCAGGCAGTAACCATCCGATTTTGGAAATTCTTCCTAGAAAAAAGTTAACGTCATAATATCGCCGCTAATGGAAATCGCCTATACCATTATCTCCGAAACTAGGCAAGCTGTTTGAATTTTGTTTGCGGGAAATCAAGCGGGGCATTAGCACAGACAATTTATCGCAAACCTGATACATCACAATGAGGTCATATTCGTTTTTATTGACGTCATCATTAGAGGACGGATCTTAGCTCATTTTATCTTGTTTAAAGTGATTCTTCACCATTGAGAGATTGCGCCAAAAACGATATATGGCATGATATTTCAAAAATGTTATTGGGCTCAATATGTTCTTGTGGATTAGGCATTGCATGGTGGAGGTAGCGCTCTACCGAGTGCCTTTCTAGTTTCATTTTGGATGCTTTTCAATGGTTCTGTGATTTTTCCTGGTGTATTGGGCTTTGATGTGCATTTGGCATTCAAAATTACCATGCTTTCCCATTGTCTTCGGGTCGCCTCACTTGCATTTGTTTTTTCATTTATTTATTTTAATATTTTATTCATTTCTTTACATTTCATTTTTGGAATCTTTCAACGGTTCTGTGATCCCCCCCCCCCACCCCCCCGATATATCGGTCGATGGTCTGTCGGCACGGAAAATTTTAGCTTCTACGTCACCCAGAGGTACCGAACTTTAATTTCAGTCAGTGAGTCATTTGTTTAGATGAGCTTTATATATTGGAATATACAAATCGACTTCCTTCCATGCTGTTATAGCCAAAGAAGCTGTGTAAGCAACCACGAAAGGCTACCAAGTAAGCCCTTTGCTGTTTAAAACCCTTCCAGAGTTCCTGCACAGCTGTAAATACATTAACAATAGTACACACATGAGAATCCAATGCTGCACACCCCCTCAGCTGCCGGACTGTGTTTCATCGCTTGTTTGGCATCTCAGCGACAGCACAACAGATATGCATACCAACGAGACTCCCAAGCATACACCATGTGCAAATGTCAAAAGCAGTCAATATATAAATGAAAAATGAATACCCCATCCATATCTCTCCACCTGTGAATGCGGAAATAACCAATTAGCTCTCACATAATCAATTAAATCAGGTGACTAGGATTATACAAATAAATCGATCTCCTCTCATGCTCTTCTACCCGAATAAGCTGTATAAAGCAACCATGATAAGCTACCCAAGGTAAACTCTTTGCTGTTTCAACCCCTTCTCAGAGTTCTTCCACCAGCTGTGAAGATGTTCACAAATAAAATCCCAATGCTACACACTCCATCAGCTGCCGGACCGGTGTTCATCGCCTGTTGCGCGAATCTCAGCAACAGCAAAAACAGAAATGTAGTTTATGTCTGTGCCTTTTTTATTCGAAAATATAGGTTTAAAATCTCTACAATGAACCAAAACCAATATTCAAAACAAGAAATCAAACAAGAATCAAAGAACAAGAAATCAAGCAAGAAAAAAAGAATACAAAGTCAAAGAAGAAATCACAGACAAGAACAATTCACAGAACGAGAAGAAATCAAAGAAGGAGGAAAAACCCTAAATCAAGAGGTCAATGATGAAAGAAAAGAAAACGAAGAAAACTCCTCTTGCAGCCATAATTATAGGAAAACCAGCCGGTGCAGCATTTTATACATGACCCGAAGCATGCTGGGATATTATTTGCTTTATTACAATGGGCCACACCTGTGTGGAAGCAGTTGCTTTCATTAAACTTGATGCCACTTATTTCCAGGTGTTTCCAATTGTTTCGCCACTGCCTGTACAGTATGTATAATATTGTTATGAATCTAGAAACCATTCGCATTCACACATACAGTTGACCCAAAGTTTAGTTATTTCGCTAAGTGTATGTGTGAAGTTAGAATCCCTCCCCTATGTCTAATGGAATTTCATTGTTGCGCTTGCGAGTTTCTTTCTAGTTAGTCTTCTGCATTAATCCCCCCTCCACTCCTTCAGCGCCATTACGCACGTGTTCGAGGCCACGGACATTAGGCGGGGGTGAGATATCCTCAGGGCCGACTCCGCCCCAGCAATATGGAATGTTCCCCTCGTCCAATCGGGGGTGAGATCACATCAGGGTCGACTCCGCCCCAGCAAGATGGAATTTCCCCTCGTCCAATCAGGGGTGAGATCACATCAGGGTCGACTCCGCCCCAGCAAGATGGAATGTTCCCCTCGTCAATCGGGGGTGAGATCACCTCAGGGTCGACTCCGCCCCAGCAAGATGGAATGTTCCCCTCGTCCAATCGGGGGTGATATCACCTCAGGGCCGACTCCGCCCAGCAAGATGGAATGTTCCCCTCGTCCAATCGGGGTGAGATCACCTCAGGGCCGACTCGCCCCAGCAAGATGGAATGTTTCCCTCGTCCAATCGGGGGTGAGATCACCTCAGAAGCCGACCCCGCCCCAGCAATGTTATGTTCGCCTCGTTCCAATGAGGGGAGGCCACAATCGCCCAACGCCCCCCAACCAATCCGGAGGTGAGTTACCTCAGAGCGGATCCCCCCACCGGCCGGGGGAGGGGGTAAGAAGGGTGGCGAGCTGTCTCAGCAGCGGCTTTTTTTTGGGTTACTTGGTGGTTCGGTGGTTCGTGTGGCTCGTGGTGGTGGTGGTCGGGGCGGAGTGTTTCGGTGGTGCTCGTGTCGTCGATCGTCGTTCGTGGCTAGCCGATCATTCGTGGGATCCTGGCTGCGCTTATTGGATTCTGGGTCGTGGGTTCGAGTCCCACCGTGGTGGGTTGTGTTGGAGCGCTCGAGCTGGGGATCCCCGTTCCCGTCCACGGACTCCGAGCTCCACAAGTGCGAGTCGGTAAAACCGCATGAGGCGGCCAGTACCCGGCCAGACTCTGACCCTCAGCTTGCCTTCCATCCCGAGCTGAATGGCCGAATAAAGACCCACGAGGTTCCAGTTCTTTTTGGGTTGGTGTCTGTCTGTGGCCAGTCTGATAAGTAGAAATCGTTTAAGTGATCGCATTGTTACATTTGCCTTCATCTATATTCGTGGTTAAGTCTGCTCTGTGTTTCCCTCCCTATTACCTTGTAATAAATAACTGTTAAATGTTCCATTCGTTATCTGTGCTTTCTTTCATTGACCCAGTATGGTCGGGCTTTGAGAATTAGCGAGGTCGATTGTGTCGTAAATTGATTTGGGAGCGGCGCGGGCTTTTGGTAATTCTCCCCGGTTACGCCGGATCCGAGTCGGTAACAGCGCTCTGTTCGGACAAAGTCCCGGTCGGTAAGGTTTGGTTTTCTCCCAGTAGCAGAACCACGCGGCTAATTAGGTTAAATTGGGAATAGACAAAAAAGACCCTAACCGCCGCGGGTTCGAAATATTTGGC
>CM068956.1:138860056-138875892 GCA_035128595.1 Eptatretus atami
TTACCGACTCGGATCCGGCGTAACCGAGCGGGAATTACCAAAGCCGCGCCGGCCCAAATGACAATTTACGACACAATCGGCCTCGCTAATTCTCAAGCCCGAACCATACTGGGTCAATGAAAGAAAGCACAGATAACGAACTGGAACATTTAACAGTTATTATTTACAAGGTAATAGGGAGGGAAACACAGAGCAGACTTAACCACGAATATAGATGAAGGCAAATGTAACAATGGCGATCACTTAAACGATTTCTACTTATCAGACTGGCCACAGACAGACACACACACCCAAAGAACTGGACTCGTGGGTCTTTATTCGGCCTTTCAGCTCGGGATGGAAGGCAAGCTGAGGGTCAGAGTCTGGCCGGGTACCTGGCCGCCTCATGCGGTTTTACCGACTCGCACTTGTGGAGCTCGGAGTCCGTGGACAGGGAACGGGGATCCCAGCTCGAGCGCTCCAACACAACCCACCACGGTGGGACTCGAACCACGACCCAGAATCCAATAAGCGCAGCCAGGATCCCACGAATGATCCGGCTAGCCACGAACGACGATCGACGACACGAGCACCACGAAACACCTCCGCCCCGACCACCACCACCACGAGCCCCAACACGACCACCGACCACCAAGTAACCCCAAAAAAAGACCGCTGCTGAGACAGCTCGCCACCCTTCTTACCCCCTCCCCCGGGCCGGTGGGGGGATCCGCTCTGAGGTAACTCACCTCCGGATTGGTTGGGGGGCGTTGGGCGATTGGTGTCCTCCCCTCATTGGACGAGGCGAACATAACATCTGGCTGGGGCGGGGTCGGCTCTGAGGTGATCTCACCCCCGATTGGACGAGGGGAACATTCCATCTTGCTGGGGCGGTCGGCGCTGAGGTGATCTCACCCCGATTGGACGAGGGGAACATTCCATCTTGCTGGGGCGGAGTCGGCCCTGAGGTGATATCACCCCCGATTGGACGAGGGGAACATTCCATCTTGCTGGGGCGGAGTCGACCCTGAGGTGATCTCACCCCCGATTGGACGAGGGGAACATTCCATCTTGCTGGGCGGAGTCGACCCTGATGTGATCTCACCCCGATTGGACGAGGGGAACATTCCATCTTGCTGGGGCGGAGTCGACCCTGATGTGATCTCACCCCGATTGGACGAGGGGAACATTTCCATATTGCTGGGGCGGAGTCGGCCCTGAGGATATCTCACCCCCCCTATGTCCGTGGCCTCGAACACGTGCGTAAGCGCTGAAGGAGTGGAGGGGGGATTAATGCAGAAGACTAACTAGAAAGAAACTCGCAGCGCAACATGAAATTCCCATTAGACATAGGGGAGGGATTCTAACTATCCACATACACTTAGCGAAATAACTAAACTTTGGGTAACTGTATGTGTGAATGCGAATGGTTTCTAGATTCATAACAATATTATACATACTGTACAGGCAGTGGCGAAACAATTGGAAACACCTGGGAAATAAGTGGCATCAAGTTTAATGAAAGCAACTGCTTCCACACAGGTGTGGCCCATGTGTAATAAAGCAAATAATATCCCAGCATGCTTCGGGTCATGTATAAAAATGCTGCACCGGCTGGTTTCCTATAATTATGGCTGCAAGAGGAGTTTTCTTCGTTTTCTTTTTCTTTCATCATTGACCTCTTGATTTTGGGTTTTTCTCCTTCTTTGATTTCTTCTCGTTCTGTGAATTCTTCTTGTCCTGTGATTTCTTCTTTGACTTTGTATTCTTTATTTTCTTGCTTGATTTCTTGTTCTTTGATTCTTGTTTGATTTCTTGTTTTGAATATTGGTGTTTTGGTTCATTGTAGAGATTTTAAACCTATATTTTCGAATAAAAAGGGCACAGACATAAACTACATTTCTGTTTTTGCTGTTGCTGATGATTCGCCAACAGGCGATGAAACCGGTCCGGCAGCTGATGGAGTGTGTAGCATTGGGATTTTTATTTGTGAACATCTTCACAGCTGGTGAAGAACTCTGAGAAGGGGTTGAAACAGCAAAGAGTTTACCTTGGGTAGCTTATCATGGTTGCTTTATACAGCTTATTCGGGTAGAAGAGCATGAGAGGAGTCGATTTATTTGTATAATCCTAGTCACCTGAGTTTAATTGATTATGTGAGAGCTAAATTGGTTATTTCCGCATTCACAGGTGAGAGATATGGATGGGGTATTCATTTTTCATTTATATATTGACTGCTTTTGACATTTGCACATGGTGTATGCTTGGGAGTCTCGTTGGTATGCATATCTGTTGTGCTGTCGCTGAGGATTCGCCAACAAGCGATGAAACCAGTCCGGCAGCTGAGGGGGTGTGCAGCATTGGGATTCTCATGTGTGTACTATTGTTAATGTATTTACAGCTGTGCAGGAACTCTGGGAAGGGTTTTAAACAGCAAAGGGCTTACCTTGGTAGCCTTTCGTGGTTGCTTACACAGCTTCTTTGGCTATAACAGCATGGAGGAGTCGATTTGTATATCCAATATATAAAGCTCATTCTAAACAAATGACTCACTGACTGAAATTAAAGTTCGGTACCCTCTGGGTGACGTAGAAGGCTAAAATTTTCCGTGCCGACAGACCATCGACCGATATATCGGGGGGGTGGGGGGGGGGTCACAGAACCGTTGAAAGATTCCAAAAATGAAAATGTAAAGAAATGAATAAAATAATTAAAATAAATAAATGAAAAAACAAATGCAAGTGAGCGACCCGAAGACAATGGGAAGCATGGTAATTTTGAATGCCAATGCACATCAAAGCCCATACACCAGGAAAAAATCACAGAACCATTGAAAAGCATCCAAAATGAAACTAGAAAGGCACTCGGTAGAGCGCTACCTCCACCATGCAATGCCTAATCCACAAGAACATATTGAGCCAATAACATTTTTGAAATATCATGCCATATATCGTTTTTGGCGCAATCTCTCAATGGTGAAGAATCACTTTAAACAAGATAAAATGAGCTAAGATCCCGTCCTCTTAATGATGACGTCATAAAAACGAATATGACCTCATTGTGATGTATCAGGTTTGCGATAAATTGTCTGTGCTAATGCCCCGCTTGATTTCCGCAAACAAAATTCAAACAGCTTGCCTAGTTTCGGAGATAATGGTATAGGCGATTTCCATTAGCGGCGATATTATGACGTTAACTTTTTTCTAGGAAGAATTTCCAAAATCGGAGATGGTTACTGCCTGCGCGTGGGCTTTCTGCTATACATGGCAAGTTTCACGAAGATCCGATGAAAACTCTGGGTTGTGAAACAAAAATGTCAAAAAATAGGAATAACGTCATAAAAATTGATATGACGTCATAGTGATGTTCATATGTGGCGGTAATTCATCTCTGCTCATGCCCTGTTCGATTCCGCAAACAGAATTCAAAAGTTTCCTAGTTTCGGAGATAATTTTTTAGGCGATTTCCATTAGCGAGATATTTTTGACATCATAACTTTTTTTCTAGAGGAATTTTCAAAATCGGAGATGGTTACTGTCTGTGCAGGGTATTTTTACATATATATGCCAAGTTTCAGGAAGTTTCGATGAAAACTGCAGGCTGTGAAACAAAAAAGCCACACGAAGAAGATTAAGAAAAAACAACGTGAGTAGACTTAGAGATCCCAACGAGGATTTAAAATAAATATTTCTCGTATCCAGATCCAGATTCAGATCTTCACCAAAATCGAATCAATTTGTTTTTGCACAAACTCAACGTGTCTACGAAGATTCATCCGAATCTGTCCACTACTTTTGAGATATCCTGCTATATATTGGTTGAACCCTCTCTCTCAATGGTAAAGAATCACTTAAAAAAAATTAATCGATCCGGATCTTCACCAAAATTTAATCAATTCTTCCTTGTCAGACACACAACAAGTCCACCAAGTTTCATCAAAATCAGTCAACAACTTTTTGAAGATATCTTGCACAACAAACCAACAAACAAACAAACAAGAAGACATTGCGCAGAGCATGATACTTGCAAAATCCATAAAACAAATTTGACCTCAAGAATATAATTGGTGGTTGAATTCATTGACCAAATATGCAACTCCTCTTTAAATTTCAAGTGAATCAGATGAAAATTGACATTTTAGAAATTCGGCCCATGTTGACCTTTTGCCGATGTGGCCTCTAAAATAATTGGTGGTTGAATTCAGTGACCTGAATATAAATTGTCTTCAAATTTCAAGTCAATCGGATGAAAATTGGGATTTTGGAAATATTACCTTATTGTGACCTTGGACCTATGTTGACCTTTTAGTCGATGTTGACCTCAAAAATAATTGGTGGTTGAATTCATTGACCTGAAATATAAATCCTCTTCAAATTTCAAGTCAATCGGATGAAAAGTGAGATTTTTAGAAATGTCAATCGAAGTTGTTGAGCTTGGCCTATGTTGACCTTGTTGACTCAAAAACAACAGGCTTCTTTCTAATGACAAACTCTTACCATGTGGTTGAAGTTTCGTGAAGATCCGTTTAAAATTGCGACCTGTAGGTGACAAGCAGACAGACAAAAGACAGCCAGAATAACAAAATCGACTGACCAATTATTCTCGGAAAATTCTTCGATTTTAAAAGTAACAAACAAGCAGACAACAAACAAGAAAAAGACATCGTGCAGAGGCAAGATACTTGTAAAATCCTCCCCCACTCCAAAGGTTTCAATGGATACATGAAATTGTCCATTTCATTAATATTAAAATTCACAATCTTAAACAAAGCTCAGTCATCGGATGAAATCTTATTTTTCAGATTGAAATTGATTTAGAAGTTTGACCTTGAGTTGACCTTTTGACCTCAGAAATAGTTGGTTTCCTAATTCAAGTGACGCATTATGTAAATCTTGTTCAACTTTCAAGTCAATCAGATGAAATTGAGATTTCAGAATTTGACCTCAAAGATGACCTTTGACCTGTGACTCAAATCAATAGGCTTCATCAGTTGAGACTACCTCTACAACTTGGGAAAGTTTCATGACGATCGGTTTGGAATTGTGACCTGTAGGTGACACAAACAGACAGCAGACCAGAATAACAAACTAAATGAAAAAATCAAATGCAGGTGTGCGACTGAGACAATGGGGAGCACGGTTTGTTATTGCTTACAACGTGTAAGCATACCTGGTGTGTGTATGTGTGTGTTGTGTGTGTGTGTGTGTGTATATATAAATAATATATATATTTGTACTATATATATATATATATATATATATATATATATTATATATATTAAATATATATTTCATCCATGATGAATACAGTGTGGCTCTTTTCCTGAAAATGATCTCTCTTGGAGATTGGAAAATTCTTCTTGCCTCCCTTGACAAATTTGTCACTGAAGCTTCATCTATGACAAAATTTCATCTCTCATGATAATTTTTTAACGTTTGATTTGCGAAGCAGCTTGGAAGTCGTCAAGTAGCCTGCAAACTTCCATTTTACTTTTTTATTGCAAAGTGGTGGTGACTCCACCCTTATCTTATGATACAGACAGACCGCAAGGCTTTGTGGTTAGATATGGAAAAAAAGGTTTCTCCTTCTGTCGATAAGAACAAACATCTGTTCTAATTCACAAACACAAATTATTTTCTACTTTCATACTTGCTTTTGCTTGCGGTAGTAAGTCCAAGAGAAATAGCTCTGAAACATACTTTTTCTCCACCCTTAAATTAAATTGCCTTCTACTCTTTGTGTCTTCTTCCCATCTCCTCTCCAGCCTTGACCCTCCCCCCCCCCCCTTGCTCTGTCTGTGCTTGTGCCCCCTATATATCCATAGGGTGCTCAGGTGAAACTTGACAATGGTGTACAAAAAAAAAAATTTGCAAAGTGACAAGCTTCATGTTTCTATTTTATACATCACCATCACAATCATGACGTATAAAGTGTGGTGTTGGCTTAACGGTTAAGGTGGCTGCTTATTTAACATCTTATGTCTCGAGTTCAAACCCCTGTCACCTGTTAAATAGTTCATTAATACCAGGTGGGTTGACTCAGTTTGTCATCGTCAAGGTTGGCAAAATGAATATCAGCCTACTGGTAAATTGAGGCACTGCATAGTGTCACAGCTGTGCCCCCAGAGAAAATGGTGCAGCTAGGCAGCCACAGGTTGCACACGATTAAATAAAAATGACGTACAAGCTCTTTACTTTGCATGAAATGCAACTTCAATGCACTTCTCATGTACGCTATTAATGTGGCTAAACTGCGAGATGTTTAAGTGAACTTTACACCATCATTAATTATTTTTTTTACACTTTCAAACAAATATAAAACCAAAGTTCTGATAATTAATTACAATTTCACATTGCATTGTATGGCTGGTCTAAGGATAACTAGTAATGTATAGTATAACTCAGTAAACTTTTCCAAATACAGAAATCCTCAAATTTGATGTTAAAAGCCGGAGGACCCTTCTGCCAGTACTGGTTGTTGGTGGTTATTAAAGGTCTCACGGTGTCTTTCGTGAAAAAAGTAGTCGAGCTATTACCGCCTCCCTTGATCTGGTACAAATTCCTGCACCTTCGTTAGAACGCAGCCCTAGCCAGCCGGTTCGTGAAGGCTTGGTTCAAAAATGTTGCCCGGCGACCTCCTCAAGAAGGGATGCAGAATCATTGGAGCCGTTAAAGTAGTAGTAGTTACGGGAATTTCAAAGATGTATCAAAACGTCCTGGAAAAAGTCCACGTCTACAACCAAGACAGGATTTCGCAGTGAAAATGCGAAAGTCGGCGGAACAATAGCAAAACGATTATGACATCACCGAACCAGCCCGAACTTTTCTCCCAAGAGGAATGCTCGCTGAGCTCGAGTGTCAAGGCTCACTATTCGGAGAGTTTAATTAATTACAATTACTTGTCTCTCGTGGTCACACATTCTAACAGCCCATAATTTACATATTTTGTTGAAAAAACCGATTTCGAAAAATTCATTCCCAAACCAAAGACAAATGGTTGCTCGAATCCACAGCATTTGCATTTATCACAAGTTGAAATAAACTTACACGACCACGATAAGTTGTTAGCAAATAAATAAAAACTTCAAACCTGAGACCATCTGAATGAGCAGTCGGAGTGGAAACGAAGGTAAAACATAACTGTGGCCTCCCCTTTGTGTGAAGTGGGGGGAGGACGGGTTTGCCTCGAGACTTCAGGACCGTTCCTCTGTTCTTTGATGTTATCAGCAACATACAGAAGCCTGGTGTTGGCTAAACAGTTAAGAGGGCTGGCTTAAGATCTTAGGTCTTAAGTTCAAGCTTCTGTTCGTTCCGTTGAAATAACACCAGGTGAGTTGACTCAGCCTATTATCCTTCCAAGGTTGCAAAATGAGTACAAGCTCACGGTAACAGGGGCAACTGTGTAGGTGGCACAGCCGTGCTTCTGAAAATGATGCACCCAGCAGCCACAGGCTGCATATGAAACTAGAAGGGCACTTGGTAGAGTGTACCTCCACCACGCTGATTATTTACGTTTTACATCCCACTGATAGGCCGGATCTGGATTCAGACCTGAGCTAAAATTTAATCGCCTTGTCCCGTCACCTAACCCAACTCTTCCGCAAAGTTTCGTTCAAATCCGTCCACAACTTTTTGAGACATTTGGTTCACAAACAAGCCACCGAGGAAGATGTCATGCGTAGCACGACACTTGCGAAATCCATAAAAACAAATTTGATCTCAAAAAATAATTGGTGATTGAATTCAACGACAAAAATGCAACTCCTCTTCAAATTTCAATGTCGATGGGATGAAAATTGAGGATTTCAGAAATGCCAACCTTAGTTTTATTCTTTTTTTCTAACACCAAGTCGAGCTCGTGTAAAGAGCTATATACACACAGAACATCCAACACATATAAACAAAGCAGGAGACAAGAGGGGCGGAGAGGGAAGCACAAAATAGTGGGGAACAAAGACAGTAGGATATCTGTGGAAGGGAGAGGAATTGGGGGGGGGTACACGGGTAACAAGATGGTACTACAGGGACTTTCAGGAAGGAAACAGGAATTTGAAGAGGTGGGTATGAGGTGGTGAACAGCTGTTTTGAAGACCTGGAGGGGGAGTGGGATTGAA
Organism: Eptatretus atami; assembly: GCA_035128595.1. Classification (NCBI taxonomy): domain Eukaryota; kingdom Metazoa; phylum Chordata; class Myxini; order Myxiniformes; family Myxinidae; genus Eptatretus; species Eptatretus atami. Next base: position 138,868,149 of record CM068956.1, read on the forward strand.
AGAGAGTGTGGGGAGTTTGTTTTGGAGACAGGAAAAAAAAGAGGAATGAAAGAGTGAAGGTGAGCAGTGATTCTTGATTTTTAGCAGTTTCATCACCAGAAGGGGTTTTTTGGCAGACCTTGAGCACCCTGATGAAATATTGGAGTGGGGGGGGGGGAGATTAAAGACAGAGCAGGGTGGGAAGTGAGGCCAGAGAGGAGACGGTAGAAGACAGAAAGCTACAGAACCTGCCTCCGGTGAGAGAGTGAGAGAGCCCAAAGACTCAGCCTCATCGCGGGAGATACCAATGATCCTAAACTCTGGTTTCCAACGTGGTCGAGATTGGGGTGGTGCTCTCGCCTCTCACCTGAGGGGGGGAACAGTACTCCATCAGGCTGCGGATGAAGGCTTTGTAAATGGCTAGAAGCTCAGGTGGGCCGAGAAGGACTTTTAACGACGTTGGATGCCCAGTGGCAACTGGCTTTGGAGCCACTGGGGCGTGTGGTTTTCCAGAAAGATCTTGGCAAGATAGTGTTACCCAAAAGCTTGAATGAAAGGCTTATTTCAATGGGATTGTTGAGAAAGTAGATGAAGGGGTTTTTCCAGATGGTCCTTTTGGAGAGACAAGGTGAGGGTGTGGAGATTTGTCAGGATTAAAAGACATTTCAAAGTGTTTGACCAGCTGTGATTTTATCCAGGTAGCCAGAGAGTGAAGAGGCTGCTTCCTGCGATCAGAGGGAATAGATATGGTACGGCAGAGGGTGGGTCATCAGCAAAGAGATAATAAAGTATTTTTCATGGAATCTGAGAGATCATTGATGAAAACCAGAAAAAGAACAGGGTCCAGAACACTGCGTTGAGGAACTCCAGCCTGGACAGGAAGATGAGATGACAGAATTCCAGTAAGAGCCAGTGATGACTGCGATGGGAAGGAAGTCTGCGAGCCATGAGTGAGATTGCCTTGGATACATAAGAAAGGTTTCGTGAGCAGTGTGGGATGCCAGAATGTATCGAAAGCTCACGATATTTCAAGGGACAATGGCTCTGATCTCATGTCTGTCATTGAGGACCTCCATCCATTGTTGGGAAAGAAGTAGCATGTCCAGGAAGAGTGACCTGGTCTGAATCCAAATTGATGATCGAAATCAAGCCATTGGAGAAGAGAAAGGATTTAATGTGGGAAGCGATGATGGATTCCACGACATTGCTGATGATTGGGAACAGGCTGATTGGTCTGTAGTTGCAGGGATCAGTTTTTGCATCAGTGTTTACATACCCCGTTAATTCACCATCAATTTATTTAACCTCAATAAAAGATGAAAATTTCTAAAATCCTTTTTTTAAATGCAGAGGTTTTGTTGACCTTTTGGCGATGTTGACCTCAAAAATAATTGGCTGGTTGAATTCAGTGACCTGATATGCAAATCCTTTTCAAATTTCAGTCAATGTGATGAAAATTGAGGTTTTAGGAGTTTCCAGCTTAGTTGTTGATCTTTGGCGCGATGTTGACCTTTTGGTCGATGTGACGTCAGAAAAATAACTGGCTGTTTGAATTCAGTCGCCTGAAATATAAATCCTCTTCAATATTCAAGTCAATTGGATAAAAACTGAGGATTTTAGAAATCTCATCACTGAAGTTATTTCTAAAATTTTTTTATTGATACCAAGTCGGAGCTCAATGTAAGAGCTAATACACAGAACCTATTACAACACATACAAGGCAGGAAACAAGACAGGCGGGGGAAGTTACACAAAGATAGTGGGGAAACAAAGCAATGGATAATCTGTGGGAAGGAGAGGATGTGGTGGATACAGGGGTAAACAAGATGGTACACAGGGACTTCAGGAAGGAAAAACAGGGAATTAAAAGGAGGTGTGATTGGGTGATTACGAGGGTGAAGTAAAAGATGAAGATTTTGGATGGGGGAGATTTGATCAGATGGTGTGTGAACAGATTTTTGAAGGCCCTAGAGGGAGAGTGGAGGATTAGAGTGTCTGGGAGTTTATTCTGGAGGTTGGGGGAAAAAGACGAATGAAGAGGTGAAGTGTGAGCAGTGATTCTTGATTTGGCAGTTTTAACCAGAAGAGGGTTTTGGGCGGAGCCTTGAATGCCTGCGATGAAATATAGGTAACAGATCAAGAAAGAGCCAGGGTGGCAAGGCCGACGAGGCGATGGAAGAAGACAGGAAAGACCACGACCTGCCTTGCAGTGAGAGAGTATGCATCGTCACATTTGGCTCGGCGGCGCGTAGGAGGTCTAAAAATCTAACGGCCACTAGCATTTAGGGGGGGCCGCAGTATTTCCACGTCACACATGTCAGCACATATGTTTTTATTTTTTGGTTGCCCGGCACGGCGTATTTAGAATTGTGAGACCGAAAACGTGGGGGTCCGTACGGTCTTTTGATTTGATGTGCGCTGGTGACCTTTAGGGCGTCCCTGCGGAAGGCCATATAATTTTCAGGCAGACGCAAGGTACGTCAAGGTGCCCAGGCGACCGCAGGGCGGCCCTAAGACGACGGTGGAAATAGTTCGCCGCCGTCATTTTTGGGGGTTGGCAAATTTCATTTTTCATTGAATAAGAGCCTACAAAAACCACGAATAACGCAAGCCCCACCGTACGCCTGACTAGGGGGTCGAGTGGAACACATCTACGTCATGGTATGCTTGTCGAATGCTACGGCCACCTAGAAATTAAAAAAGTTATAACTCCGTGCTTTAATTCACGGAGACCCCTTAGGCCTGTAAAGGATAGCCATAACGGCGTAGGGCCACCTGAGGCCACGCTCAAAACTCTGCGGCCGCCGCAAGCGTTTCTGTCCATTCAGTGGGCGGTGGGGTGTACGGCCGCGATCTACCTGGTTGAGAGCAAATGTGACTTCATTGCTTAGGAAGACCCAAAGACTCAGCTTATTCGCAGAAAAATACATGATCTTAAAAGCTTGGTTTCCACAGCGTGAAGTCTGAGATTAGATTGGAGGCAGAGCCCACGCCCAGAGAGGGAGCAGTACATTGGGATTTTGTGCAGCATGTGGATCGCATGTTAATACCATGTGTGTAATGTCTTTATAGTTGTTGAAGAATCTGGGAAGGTGTTCAAACAGCATAGCCTTACGCTTGTGTTGGTCTTCTGTTGGTTGCTGTATTGAGCTTCTTCGGCTAGAGGAGTGTGGGAGTGGTCAATTGTGGGTGTTGTGTGTGTGTGTGGTGTTATATATATATATATATATATATATATATATTATATATATGTATATTATTTTATATACTGTTAAATTATTAATAGATATGATGATAGATATGATGATGATGGTGATGATGATGTGAATGATTATGATTGAGAGAAGAATTTGCCGTTTTTCCGGATCTCTGGTTTTGCTTTTTTTGCTTTTTCCGATGATGTTTGAGAACTGAAAAGTGATCCCTGCTCGACAATCGCTGAACAGACGCCAAGTAGGCTCTTATATGGAGTTAAGCGACTTTTGGAAGATATTCAACCTTTAGTTTGTTGATGTAGCGGATGTGACCAACATTTTTGTCCTCACAAATCCGTGTCTGGAGTGTGCTAAGTGCACTCTCGTGATACTTTAGGATTGATGCATTGTAGGGTTACAGTAAATTGGAAATATTTACAGTATTTCAGAACTGTCTATGGTCAGTGCCATTTCATCCTGGAGAATGGATATGGATAATTCACTCAAAGCATAATCAAAATAAATACCATTACTGACCATAGTCCCAAGAAGAAAGCCCAAACATACAAAACAACACAACATAATAACCCACACACACCCACACACACACCAACACACACACACACACACACACACAACACACTTGTACTGGTAGGTACTAAACAAAAGCTATTATATTTGAATTATAATCTTAACGTATCATCATCGATGATTTCCCAAACTGCCAGATCATCGCTTGTCACCGTTTTTCATCGAGTTTCGATCCTTTCAGCCCAAACCCTCTCCAAAACGGTGATCCACAACCCCAGTCGCAGGTCCATATCATTAGATTACTCAACATCAATGGACCGCACACCAAAGTTGTGTCCAGTTCAGTCAACATAAGCAATGCAATATCCCTCAAACAAAAACTTATTTATCTCACTTTATTAAAAAGTATATACTTTATTGATTCACTTTAATCATACTACTTTATTATGATAATATATTAAGCAATTAAACACTGTACGTTGCGACATGTCATGTACACCCACCTCCATTAACCGTAGCACTCAACCTGTCATTCAATATTACTACGTCATTACAACCACTTTTAACATGCTGCCCTGACTGCACTGCCGATCTTCTTAGCAACCACCATAATTATTGAATGCTTCTTTTATAATGTTTTAGAAAACAGCTCAAATGAGCTAAGAATCCTCTCCTCTTAATGATGACGTCATAAAATGAATATGACGTCATTGTAATGTATCAGTTTGCGATAAAATATCTGTGCTAATGCCCGGCTTGATTCCGCCCAAACAAAATTCAAACAGCTTGCCTAGTTTGGAGATATGTATAGGCGATTCCATTACGGCTGATATTTGACGTCAACTTTTTTCTCAACTCGAGTGGTTACTGCTGCGGTGGGCTTTTCTGCGTTATTTAATGTCAAGTTTCACGAGATCCGGATTGAAACTTGGTTGTTGAAACAAAAATTCAAAATACGGAATTACATCATAAATTGATATGACGTCATAGTGAAGTATCATATGTGCGGTAATTTCTCTGCTAATCCTGTTCGTTTACCCGCAAATAGAATTCAAAAAGCTTTGCCTAGTTTCGAGATAATTTTTTAGGCGATTCCATTAGGCGAGATTTTTTGAACATTCATTAAACTTTTTTTTCTATGAAGATTTTTCAAAAATCGGAGTAGTTACTTGTCTGCGCAGGGAATTTTATCATATATATGTCAAGTTTCAGGACAGTTTCGAGAAACTGTAGGCTGTGAAACAAAAAAGTCCCAAAGAAGAAGATGGAAAGAACGAACAACTGTGAGTAAGATTCGAGATCCTCACGAGGATCTAAAAAAAAGTTTTTTAAATTGTATTTTCATCGAAATACCTTCCATTATTTAATACATCTATTAATATATATTTATGTTTATCATGATTTTAATTATAGAATTTACCTCACTAAATTAATTAATTCATTATTTGTAGTCAAAATGCAATGCAATCGGAATTGTTACAACGAAAACAACCAAAACTTTCAAATAAAATTGAGATGGGTGAAAGACATTCACAAGATTGATCAAAACAATCAGCGCAAATATCCCTGATATTATAATGATGAAAAAACCTTTCATCATGTTCACAAAATCATCTGTTACTGAACAGATTCTTGCAATCTAAGTAGCTGAGATGAAAAAGAATTTGTGAACCCATGTTGATTGTACATTGCTCGCCTGGGAAGGTGTACAAGACCACAGGGAACTGAAAATCATAAACTTTATGATAACCTCACACTAACACCGATTCTGTCAACTCTAACCAACACATCAGATATGCAGAACTGTAAATCTACCACTCCTCTTGCAATCAGGTTATCTGGATAAGTTTGTGAAGCTCCCTATCAAATTTTTTTTTATAGCAACCAACAAATCCATCCATATAACACATGTATGGATTACATTTAGCTAATCCTGCATTTTTTAGTCTTCACGTTTTCGCATAAATGAGAAGTCACAGAAAATAAGAAATGTACGCTAGTCGGGGGCTGCAATTCCACGCATGTGAATACCTGAACCTGTTTGAAACATTAATCCATAAAAAAACACAAAAGTGAAATATTAAGAAATAACAGCCATACTTAAAACTTCTGATTTTTAAAACAATGAAAACTTGAGTATTTATTTTTTAGAAAGAATGCTCTATGCAAACTTGACACATAAATCTATTAAAAGAGTTAAAAACCCTTGCGTATTACTTTGAAGGGTGAGCCTCAATCGTACTAATCCAAATTGTAATCAGAGTTGAAAAAATCAAACTTCAATTGACTTTGATATTCGAGCATCTTATTCTTCTAAGAACTCAAAGGAAGAAATTATGCTCCAGAAAGTGTTAATACATAGAATTATTCTCAATTGCTAAACAATATTTCCTGAACTTGTTCTCTCACACTTGTAAGCCTGAGTTAACGATAGACCGATCTGTTTGGTGAACACCAACCCGGCACCCGTTATGAAACCTCACTGTAGGGTTCCTTATGAGCTTAGTGATCCAGAAAAGTAGAGGATACAAGACATTTACCTCTTTACATTTATTCCGGAATATTCACTGAAATTTCTGATGCCAGAGATATATATTGGAGGCGACTTAATGAAACAAGGACGTATGTGCTATTTCCGTATACTAGTGAAAGTAACGTATAATGCCTACTCTGCTTAATAAACTCGCATAAAGAACTCTTTACAAACCACAACAAAATTTTACAGCTTATCCACTGGCATTACGTAGCTATCATGGAGCTCGCGAAACGGTCTTTAGAACGTCACGGGCTTGTTCAACACTGGTTAGGACTGACCAGTGAATAGCAAGCTCGACTACTAAAAAATTAATCCTATTACCAGGCTTCCACAATCTGTTAAACCATGCATTAAAACTGTTTAAGATAACTTAACTTGGGCACTTTTGTGAACAAATTAGAGACAGATCCACAATTGAAGACCTAATGCAGCTCCAAGGTCGAGATTATGGTTCTAGTATTTATTGATCCCATTTTCCATCAGATCCCTAATTTCTCTTTATAATTATACTCAATTCCCCAGAAACTACTGTCCACAGGACCTATAAAAGGGAGACGAACATGCACAGCCAATTTCAAAAATGTCCGTTTACGTATCTACTACTACGATTTTAAGAAATTTACATATTGCAGAAGGATTTCTGATGACTTGGTGGAAAGTGAAATAACTTCATACTGTTCGCTCCTAACTTTTATCTGGTAATAAACTCTCTCAACTAGTACCCCTAAAAATAGAAATGAAGCGAAGCTATCTACGCTTGCTGGAAAAACAACACCTTGATTCTCATTGCTGCTTGTTATCCAAGAACCTTTAGCTACATCTGTTCCCAACCTCGTTTCTGTTCAACATTCGTGACCTGTACTTTCTTTCTGGAAAACATTTTCCACGTCAAACTTGCTGCAACGATGAATTTTTTCCCCAGATAAATGAGCGCATGGCAGCTGTGATCGCGAGAACGAAAATCCCTGCAGGTTTCCACAGTGTGTTGTGACATTCTTGTGACAAACCCCCCAGAAAAAAATCAAAAATAACAAGGGAGGGCTATGTCTGGTGTCGTGGGGCAGGTGTTTGGTCCTCTGGCGCCCCACGATCCAGCGACCTGGAAATTTTTCATTCAGAATGGCTCAAACGACTAAGGTCCAATGAGGGGGAGCACCGTCCTGGTGAAATGAATATCGGGTTGCAGTTCTTCAATCTGTGGGAAGGGATCCTTCCAACATGTTCATGTAATTGTTGAGGTCCACTGTATCCTCCCAACGAAGAAACGGACGCATGAAGCGGTCATGGGAAGGCCGCACACCATTGACTTTGTGACTGTCACTTCATGTTCAATGACCACGTGGGGTTTAAGAGCGCCAGATCCTCACGTTGTGCCGGCTAACCTTCCCTGGTAATGATAAAGCAAGCTTCATCTGTGAACTGAACCCTTTTTTCAATAATCTTCGTCTCCTCTATGTGACTGAGCAATTTCCAAAGGCAAACACCTTGCATTTGGGTCACATCA
>CM068956.1:138875917-138894366 GCA_035128595.1 Eptatretus atami
ATATCATTAAATTATCAGAAAAAACGAACGTGCATTTTTCATGAATATAAAACATATTATTTGGATGTATGCCTATAATCCAGGACATCTAACAACAAATTGCTTCTTTTTCTAACATTGTAAACATAATATTGAAAGGCTGTTAGAAACTCAGTCTCTAAAAATTTTAAATGTTAAAAAAAATAATGCACCATTATTAAATATTTTTCTTGCTTCTATGGCAGGGCCACATAATTACTGATAAACCCTCATACAAGTTGCCAGTTATAGCCCACAAATCGTTGAGAAATAATAAATGACCAGAAACGTATCATAGTAATAATCAATGAATATCTTCGTTATAACGTGTATCCCTTGTCGTAAGAGGCGACCAGGGTTGCATCAGGAAGGGCATCCGGCGTAAAACCTGTGCCAATCATTTATGCGGATCATGAACGGATATCCGCTGTGGCGACCCTAACGGGAAGCAGCCGAAAGAAGAAGATCTTCGTTATAAACGTGTGATAGTTAATTAATGAGTATCTTTGGTATAAGCAATGACAGTTAATCAATGAGGATCTTTGTTATGAGTGATGTAATAATGGGTGAAGTTAATCAATGAAGTATATTCCTTTTTAACAGGGCAGCTTGTGCATGAAATACATGTATTTGGCGAGAAATCATTTCCATTTTACAGTGTGAAGAATGCAGAGGAAGAGGAAGGATGTGCAACAGAGGTGTGGGGAATTTTATCCTGGTATTGGAGGGAGGGGTGGGGGCAATGTTGCAAGGAATTTAAGTTGTGCAAGAAAAGGCACAATGAATATGGTCACAAGATTATCTCTTTCGAGCTAAAATGACCATTTCTATGTGCCTTTGTTTATGTAAAGTAAGGCATAAACTTAGGGAATAAAAATTGGACCAGGAAATAAAAGTTTAACAAAATATTTTGAGACCTGATCAGTAAGTCGGGGTCTTGGCACAAAAATATATTTTTTGAAGTTTAACTTTGATATCAATTTCAGTCTTTTCTCACTACAATTTCATTCATATTTATCATCATCATCCTTTAACAATTACACTACAACTATACTCCTACTTTTATGGTCCTCAATTTTCCGACATTCTTCTGCGGTCAGTTGGGGAATTTTTTTGACCCAGATTAATATTTCATCTAATAATAGCTATGGACTTACTGACCAACCCTCCCATATATGAAATTCCACATTTAATTCAATTTCATTTCCATACAAAAGTTTAAGTACTGTCAGACCGCCCGCGATTCAGGGGGATATGTTCCTGGAAAATGCCGAGAATAGCGAATCCGCAAATAGCGGGCATTGATTCAATGGAAAAGGGGGATAGGTTCCTGGCGGTTCACAATTCATGAGACAAAATCAAAAATCCCGTGAAACATCGCGAATACGCCTGTGAAAATCCATGAATACGCCCATGAGAAAACCATGAATACACACCAAAAAGGTGTGAAAACGCGAAAAAAAAAGGAAAATGCATTTTATAAACCGCTAATATGCGGGTTCCGTGAATAGCGAATCCGTGAATAGTGGGGTTCCGACAGTGTATCAATAAAATTGTATATTAACATGGGGCTTTGCACCAATATAACAATATATATATATATATATACATAGATATATGTATATAGTATATATACATAAACCACCGGTCTAAAGTTTTAGAACACCCCCATTTTTCCAGTTTTTACTGAAATTTAAGCAGTTTAAATGTTTCAATGTACTCTGAAATTAAAGCATCGAACAAATAAACAATTGCAGATAAAAAAGAATCATCGAATTGTTTTGTTGAACAAAATTTAATCTAAAACTTTTTGACTCATCAAAGTAAGCCACCTTTTGCAGATGTAACAGCCGAACATACTCGTGGCATTCTTCCTACAATGGAAATCAAATATTGTTCGGAAAGTTCTCCCAACACTGTTGCAGAAGTTCCCACAAATGTGTTGCACTTGTAGGTTGCTTTGCTTTCACCCTTCTGTCCAGTTCATCCAAACCAACTCGATGGGGTTTAAGTCTTGAGACTGTGCTGGCCATTCATGATTTGAAGCTACTGTCTTGTTCTTTTCTTCTAAGATAGTTCTGACAGAGCCTGAATGTATATTTGGGTCATTATCTTGCTGTAGGATGAATCCCTGACCAACTAGGTGTAGACCAGAGGGTATTGCATGGCGCTGCAAAATGCTGTGGTACCCTTTTGATTCAGGGTGCCAATTTACTCTGTGCAAGTTTACCGACTGGATGCCAGCAAAAGAGCCCCAGATCATCACGCTTCCTCCTCCCTGTTTGACAGTTGGTGTCACACACTGAGGAACCATCCTTTCGCCTACTCGACGGCGTACAAAAACCCTGCGTGATGAACCGAAGATTTCAAATTTGATTCATCAGTATTAAGCATCTGCTCTTTGTCTCTTTCCTGGCATTTTGATATGATTTTGCGGTTTGAAATTAATTCATTTATTTATCTCAAACAATTAAAAATTCTTTTTATTTGTTTAAATAAAAAATTGGTGTTTAATTGGTGTTTGTGTTTTATTTTGTTTTTATTTCAAACATGTCGATGTATTAATGATATCCAGCATGCTATATTAGATACTTTATTATTGCAGATCACCAATTGTACATCTATATCAGTGCTTAGTAATTACTTTCATGTCATATTTAGATAAAATGATTGTTCTCCATGTATAATGTGTAGTATATAAACCAAGAACATAAACAAGTTGCAGAAAAAGAAGTTTAAAAAAACATTAGAACATGATAATCTTAGGAAGGAGTATAAAATTAATTGGGAAATTCTGCCCCATTGTGAGTGATTTAGAAACAACACCAAGTTTACACTCTTCCTTTTAATTTAGTCAGCGTAGGCACTGTTCACACGTGTTCAGAGTAGTGTGAGACACTTGCTTTGCGCTGTTGTGTGGAATTGGTCTCCCGTCGTAGGAACCAGCAGTAATGACCAATCATGTTGGGTTGACAGGGCTTGATACCAAGTTCCATGATTGAAATGTCTTGGTGGAACCTTTCGCCATGCTCATCGCTTACCTCACCCAGATTAGGTGAGAAGAAATCAAGATGAGAATGCAAGAAGCCCATTTTAAGAGACATCCTATAGCCCATTCGCTGTAGGCCTTGAGCATGTTGTCCACTAATTCCACATACTGTTCAGCTCTATGGTTCCCAAGAAAGTTCTGCACAAACCAACACAAATGCTTCACATGCTGAAAACTCAAGTGGAGGCGGCACGCAAAATTGTAATGGCACGTGGAAAAATTACTTTTAAATTCATTGCTTGGTCAGTTTTCTTTCTTTTTAAATTTAAAGTGCATTCTAAAGCTCTTTTGATGAGAAATAATATTCTACAACAGTCGTATTGCTATAATTGAAACAAAATACCAAAAATAATAATTTATGGTCACTCAAAATCACCCACCGGGCAAGCTACTTGTAATGGGACCATATGTATAACTGAAAATCCTGACGTGCTGAGAAAATTCTGATTCAGATTCAGCATCAGCATCCTCGATTTGGTTGAGAGAACATATAATTTCCACCCCAGTAGCAAGAACTTTTTGTTCAGTGAAATCATTCATAGAGTGACACTTAGCAAAATAGAGCAAAAATAGAAACAAAGCAGAACGGCACTTAGAAAAGTGTATAACGTCCGCCAGGCTGAACAGTTGATATTTTGTTTCCCACTGATCAGCTGGATATGCTGGTGTTGGCTTAATGGTTCGGGTGGTGGGCTTGGGATCCTAGGATCCTGAGTTCAAATCCCCTTGCTGTTGAATTAATACCAGGTGGGGTAGACTCTGCCTGTCAACCTTCTGAGTCGGCAAAAATGAGTGCCAGCTTGCTGGTATCCTGTGTTGGAGTGGTGACCTGTCCAGGATTGTACCCAATAGCCAAGGAGACTGCTTAGGCAACACCAACACTGCACATAGTATGGTCCCAATGGATGGATGGATCAGCCGGATCCAAACCAAAAATCGAATTGGCTTGATCTTGTCACCAAACCAACTCATCCACCTTCATTGTCATAACACATTTACAAACTTATTGAGATATCATGATTATATATATACAGTATATTGTTTTTGGTCTTATCAATTTTAGAAATCAGGCTTATGTTGACCTTTTGACATCAAAAATAATTGTGGTTCAATTCTGTGACTTGATATGCAAATCCTGTTGAATTTTTTTTTCCAAGTAACAAACAAACATTTCACACACTAATATATATATATATATATATATATATATATTATATATATATATATATATATATATATAAAATTGAGAGGCTGTTTAAGTATACAAAAGTGGTAGTCAGAAAAGTTGCCAACTATGCAGTATTCATCACCCATCCACACACAAACTACCTTCAATGCTGCCAATATCCCCATACTCCTCTATCTCCAATACATCTCGGTACCTATGTAATTCCCATTTAAATCTACCTCCCATTGCCACTTCCTTTTAGGGAGACCATTCCATGCATTAATCACTCTCCGACTGAAAAACCCCTGTTCGAAACTGTCCTAATCTGATATTCCTTACACTCAAGCTATGGCTCCTGGTCCTAACACTGTCAATTCTGCTGAAAGACTCCACTGCACCTATCTTGTCCACATCCTTCATTATCTTAAACATCTTATCAACTCCCCTCCTTTCTATTGCATAAAGTCCTGTCTCTTCAGCAGTCATAGTTTAGTCTAGCTAGCCTGGAATAAATATAGTAGCCCTAACCTAAGCACTCTTTATGGCAGCTATATGTCCTTACTCAGATGTGGTGACCAAACACACACAAATGGGATCATTGTAGCGGTGCGAGTACATATAATCCTGTACTAAATTTCCTTTATAATTTTCCTTGTGAACTCAAAATTGAACTCATCTGACACATTCATAGTATGAAGCTCTGTGCCAAATCGGTGATTCTAGCTACCTCATTGCCCGTCATTATAACCAACAAACCGAAACAACATCATTTGGACTTTTTGAATTGGTGAGTGTTTGGATAGAGAAACGATACATGCGCTCTGGGCCAAATGGCTTTACAGTGTGGCTTTCAATGCTTGTGGTACCTGATGAACACTTGGTATCTATAGGCAGCACCACACTCAGCTGAGAAGAGATGATGCCTCGAGTACCCAGAATCATATTGTGCTGAAATGGCATACTTGTGCCTTGAGATAGTGAGTTCATTCAGCAATTTTCTCATTCCTGCCTTATAACTCCTGTCACTGTCCTCCCATCAACTCCACATCTTTCCCCCCAAACTTTCATCCTTGGCTTCATGACAATATTTTAAGATGGTAGCACCTGGAGGTAGTGCCTCATCTCTTTCCGTTACAGCAGATCTTTGGTTTTTTTTCTGTTACTATTATTTCTATGAAAACTTGTCTAAAAATTACTTTGATGAGAGGCATTGACCCCAGCAGAATAATACAAAGATGAACATTTCGAGTGATGACTGATCCATCATTTCTTCAAATCTGGAACAAATACATTTGATCAATGAATAAATCTCATTAAATACAATATATTTGAACTGCACATTAATTAAATATGAACAGCAAGAATTTACTGCAACAAATATACCATTCGTGTGAATGCATTTGACCGGATTCAACGAGGAGTTTGGTTTGTTGGTTGCATCATTGTTGAGGACCGGCTGGCTATACTGTTGAATTACAACAACAAAAATTCTGTGCAAAAATAAATAATTATTCTGATATCACACGTTTTTGTTAACGATGGTGAACTTTTACGTTTCTCTTACACCGTATACACACCCCAGAACGTTAAAATGCAAATGGTAGCATACTCTACACGGTACCTTTATTGTCATTAACCGAAGGAACGTCCTAAATTTCTTTTATAATTTTCCTCTTTTTTTTATATTTTATTCTTCTTTTTATCAACTTTTATAAATTTTATAATTTTTCTCTGCTCTGTTTCTTCTTTTCCACTCCTCATTATTTCTTTCTCAATGTCAATTTAGTCACATGACACCTTGCTGCATGCTCCATGCACGATTCAAGTTAGTCCACACCACCACCACACACCGTGGCTGAAATCATATTGACCTCACTGCCAAAATATTCTTTTTAGTCAGAAAACATATTTTAAAATAAGATTTCTTGAAACACGAAAAGAAATGAAAATATTCTAGCGACAATCATCTTCTTCTCATGGTTTTCTTGTTTCAAGAAAATTTTCTTATTTGAAGAAAATATTTTCTACTAAAAATTCTTTTTGGCATTGTGGTGTCTGTGGCTTTCAAACCATTCCATGGCACATGCTTAAACGCAGAGAACAATCATTGTACGAGTACGTGTCTAAATCGTTGTGTGAGTCCAGTGTAACATGAGGTCGTGTGCATTTTTTAAAAAAACTGCACTTTTAATTTGTTATAAGATTATAAACAAGCCACTTTATTGTTTGCTTTCAAAAGCCAGTGTGACTGAAGGGTCTATTGTTTTTGTTGAGGCTATTAGTCTTCACTTATCATTATTTTGCCAATTTTTGTGATACGTTATTCTCGAGACCCTACCGCCTCACCGATAAACTGAAATTTCACAAGGTCATTACAAGCCATGAAATTTGGAGCTTATTTTCCAACGAAGCTGATTGCTTCAAAGCCACAGTGGCGATCTTGAATTTATGAATTTCCTTTTCAAAATAAAATTAAACGACCTCACAATTTGCTGAACCGATCAATCCAAAGCTTCACAGGCATCATCGATGGACCGGGATGCTTTAGATTAAGATGGAGAAGATGCTCCGTGAAACTAATATGGCCACAATTGACCAATCAGAATGCTATCTTTTCACCAATGTTATATTTGAACAAAAAGTGTATATAATATATATATATTATATATATGATACATATCCTCTAGAAGAGTAATATCCACTTCATGTGTCGTATTAACCAGGAACATCCCAGAAATGTTTTGAGTTCCACTGATGGTTAATGTGTGGCAAACATTTCCTGTTGGTGAGGATGCATGCAGGATAACTGTTTTTGGCATTTACTTCCTGGAACTCACCTCAGAAGAGGGGTCTGATCTCAATATAGATATATTGTCGTGGTGCCGGGTTTGGGGCAAGGAAATGACGCTAGACGGAGCATTGGGCTGTCTCCCTCCGAACACACGGAATTGAAGGTCATCACTCCGGATAACTCCGAAGTCGACGGGTCGCTTAATGGACCGTGGACGCCAATATTTCGACCGCGCGGTTAGGGTCTTTTTGTCTGATTCCAATTTACCTAATTAGTGCGTGGTCTTGCTACCGGAAAAACCACACCTTCGCCGGCTTTGTCCGAACAGAGTCGCTGTTACCGACTCGGATCCGGCGTAACCGAGCGGGAATTACCAAAGCCGGCCGGCCCAAATGACAATTTACGACACAATCGGCCTCGCTAATTCTCAAGCCCGAACCATACTGGGTCAATGAAAGAAAGCACAGATAACGAACTGGAACATTTAACAGTTATTTATTTACAAGGTAATAGGGAGGGAAACACAGAGCAGACTTAACCACAATATAGATGAAGGCAAATGTACAATGGCGATCACTTAAACGATTTCTACTTATCAGACTGGCCACAGACAGACACACACACCCAAAAAGAACTGGACCTCGTGGGTCTTTATTCGGCCTTCAGCTCGGGATGGAAGGCAAGCTGAGGGTCAGAGTCTGGCCGGGTACCTGGCCGCCTCATGCGGTTTTACCGACTCGCACTTGTGGAGCTCGGAGTCCGTGGACAGGGAACGGGGATCCCCAGCTCGAGCGCTCCAACACAACCCACCACGGTGGGACTCGAACCACGACCCAGAATCCAATAAGCGCAGCCAGGATCCCACGAATGATCCGGCTAGCCACGAACGACGATCGACGACACGAGCACCACGAAACACCTCCGCCCCGACCACACCACCACGAGCCCCAACACGACCACACGACCACCAAGTAACCCCAAAAAAAGACCGCTGCTGAGACAGCTCGCCACCTTCTTACCCCCTCCCCCGGGCCGGTGGGGGGATCCGCTCTGAGGTAACTCACCCCGGATTGGTTGGGGGGCGTTGGGCGATTGGTGTCCTCCCCTCATTGGACGAGCGAACATAACATCTGGCGGGGGTCGGCTCTGAGGTGATCTCACCCCGATTGGACGAGGGAACATTCCATCTTGCTGGGGCGGAGTCGGCCCTGAGGTGATCTCACCCCGATTGGACAGGGGAACATTCCATCTTGCTGGGGCGGAGTCGGCCCTGAGTGATATCACCCCCGATTGGACGAGGGGAACATTCCATCTTGCTGGGGCGGAGTCGACCCTGAGGTGATCTCACCCCCGATGGACGAGGGGAACATTCCATCTTGCTGGGGCGGAGTCGACCTGATGTGATCTCCCCCGATTGGACGAGGGGAACATTCATCTTGCTGGGGCGGAGTCGACCCTGATGTGATTCACCCCCGATTGGACGAGGGGAACATTCCATATTGCTGGGGCGGAGTCGGCCCTGAGGTGATCTCACCCCCCCTATGTCCGTGGCCTCGAACACGTGCGTAATGGCGCTGAAGGAGATGGAGGGGGGATTTAATGCAGAGACTAACTAGAAAGAAACTCGCAGCGCACACATGAAATCCCATTAGACATAGGGGAGGGATTCTAACTATCACATCACTTAGCGAAATAACTAAACTTTGGGTCAACTGTATGTGTGAATGCAATGGTTTCTAGATTCATAACAATATTATACATACTGTACAGGCAGTGGCGAAACAATTGGAAACACCTGGGTAAATAAGTGGCATCAAGTTTAATGAAAGCAACTGCTTCCACACAGGTGTGGCCCATGTGTTAATAAAGCAAATAATATCCCAGCATGCTTCGGGTCATGTATAAAAATGCTGCACCGGCCTGGTTTCCTATAATTATGGCTGCAAGAGGAGTTTTCTTCGGTTTTCTTTTTCTTTCATCATTGACCTCTTGATTTTGGGTTTTTCTCCTTCTTTGATTTCTTCTCGTTCTGTGAATTCTTCTTGTCCTGTGATTTCTTCTTTGACTTTGTATTCTTTTATTTCTTGCTTGATTTCTTGTTCTTTGATTCTTGTTTGATTTCTTGTTTTGAATATTGGTGTTTTGGTTCATTGTAGAGATTTTTAAACCTATATTTTCGAATAAAAAAAGGCACAGACATAAACTACATTTCTGTTTTTGCTGTTGCTGATGATTCGCCAACAGGCGATGAAACCGGTCCGGCAGCTGATGGAGTGTGTAGCATTGGGATTTTTATTTGTGAACATCTTCACAGCTGTGGAAGAACTCTGAGAAGGGGTTGAAACAGCAAAGAGTTTACCTTGGGTAGCTTATCATGGTTGCTTTATACAGCTTATTCGGGTAGAAGAGCATGAGAGGAGTCGATTTATTTGTATAATCCTAGTCACCTGAGTTTAATTGATTATGTGAGAGCTAATTGGTTATTTCCTGCATTCACAGGTGAGAGATATGGATGGGGTATTCATTTTTCATTTATATATTGACTGCTTTTGACATTTGCACATGGTGTATGCTTGGGAGTCTCGTTGGTATGCATATCTGTCTGTGCTGTCGCTGAGGATTCGCCAACAAGCGATGAAACCAGTCCGGCAGCTGAGGGGGTGTGCAGCATTGGGATTCTCATGTGTGTACTATTTGTTAATGTATTTACAGCTGTGCAGGAACTCTGGGAAGGGTTTTAAACAGCAAAGGGCTTACCTTGGTAGCCTTTCGTGGTTGCTTTACACAGCTTCTTTGGCTATAACAGCATGGGAGGAGTCGATTTGTATATCCAATATATAAAGCTCATTCTAACAAATGACTCACTGACAAAAAGAGGAGATGGAATGAGAGAAGATATACGCTTTTCAGCGGTCCCTAGAACAGCTCAGCGCTGCCAGTTCAGCTCGGCTTGCGACTTCTGTGTCAATGGTTATTACTGAATAACAAGTGTCCCGTTGAGAGACAAAATGTTATGTCATTCGGTTTGGCTCTCAATGCGGTTGAGATCTCACAGCAGACAATCCAACCATGGCAATGATGAAGGTGACGAGATGAGTACTTGAAGGCCTCCACTACTCGTCTTTCAGTGACTCTTCGCCCAGAAGCAACTTCTTATGACTCTCTTCCATCCAGTCGTCGCACTCAGGTTTCAAGTTCCTGGTTCGCATATTTCAAACTCCTTCAGTAAATTGACTATCTACGTTCTCATCCCTGAGCTTGCCAACCATCAGCTAGTCCTACGAGACAGTGTGGAATGGATAATTTCGTATTTTCTTGGCAGGATTTGTTAAGTTGTGCACTTGCTTTTAAGAAAGTTAGCAACACTACAAGCTTTTCGTGGAGTCTAGTATGTTGAGCGAACTTGAGCACGTTCGCGGGTGGTATCATGATGACCAGTCATGCCAGTTCTGTGATTTCATCCTCTCAGTAAGTCTGATCGCGTTCAAGAGGACCCGATGTGTCAAATCTCTTTGCCACATTTTCATGTAGTGTAATAGCTTCTTTTACCGCCAGCGTTGGAACTACCAAGTCCAGCGTTATGATGTGGCTTAGTGGTGCAGTCTGAATACGCTGAATGAACCAGCCCGCCTGATGGAAAGTCCATGACTTACTTGCAAACGTCAAGAGAACTTAAAGTGCTATATCTGGTTCCGTATGTTCTTCTGAGGTTACCAATCGGACCACTACTTCAGCCATCATTAGAACCATCCTATCAGGTTCCAAGTCGTGCATGACATTATCCTCCACAGGACTGAAAGTGTTCTCTGTCGTGGGCATCTCGATCAACCACATGGACTTTTCGATTCGCTGTATGAGGCTTGGTAGCATGTTGCAATATTTCACGTGCTGAGTTATTTCACTACATGCTCTCTATGTCTTCTGTTTGTTGAGCTAAACAGTAGACCAGATGGATATATTAAGTACACGCTTTGAAGGAGTTGGACTGATCTCTTCTTTGATTATCTCTTAATACCGTGTACTTCACGTGACCAGCTCGGTGGCTTTACTGATATTTTATCATCATTATCCATTGTTGTGGTCGCCTCTGTTGGATCTATCAGGCTTGAGGCAACTCTGGTTACTGCGTAACTCACACCTCATTTAGGGTATGGCTTACTAGTTCTCCCCATTTGTAAGATATCGTGCTTGGAACGACTTTTTCTCAATTTGCGCTGGTCGATCTTTTGGGGTCCAAGTACCATACACATACAAGTACGCATGCGCTCTCTAAACTAGCTTTGACCCTACCCTAGTAGGATTAGGTATCTTTTAGTAGTGTCACTAGGTGTGTGAGACATTTTGTCTCGTTTGGTGGTTATTGTCTCTTGTAGGACACAGCAGTATGACCAAATCATTTTGGTGACGCTTGGATTCAAGTTCATGATTGAAATCTTGGTGAACCTTTCGCAATGCTCCATCGCTACCTCACCCCCAGATTAGGTGAGAAGAAATCAGGAATGGAGAATGCAAGAACCATTTTAAGAGACTTCTATAGCCCCCATTCGCTGAGGCCTCTGGGAGCATGTTTGTCATATTCCACATACTGTTCAGCCTTATGGTTCCAAGAAAGTTCTGGCAACAACAACACAAATGCTTACATGCTGAAAACTAAGTGAGAGGCACGCAAAATTGTAATCCTGAAAATTTCTTTTTAATTCATCTTGTCATTTTCTTTTCTTTTTAAATAATTTAAGAGTGCATTGCTAAAGCTTTTGATGAGAAACTAATATTCTACACAAGTCGTAATTGCTATAATTAAACCAAAATATAATTTTATGCCATAAATCACCCACACATAGCTACTTGTAATGGGACATATGTATAACTGAAACAACCTACTCTGAAATCTGGACTTCAATTCAAGCATCCAGCATCCTCGATTGGTTAGAAACATATATTTCCACCAGTAGCAAGAACTTTGTGTTCATGGAACTCATTCATACGAGTGACACTTTAGGCAAAGATATAGCAATAAGGTTAGAAATGAGCAAAAGAAGACACTTAGAAAGCAGGTGTATAACGGTCCGCGGTGGTCTGAACCATGTTGTTCCACACGAATCACAGAATCTAGGAGTTATTTTGCACTGGTGTCTGCTGCTGTAATGTGTTCTGGTCCGAGGCCAATTGTCTTTGGATCCTAGATCTGAGTTCAAATCCCTGGCTGTGAATTAATACGCATGGTAGACTCTGGTCAACTTCTAGTCGCAAATGAAGTCCAGTTGCTGGTATCCTTGTGATGTACCTGCACAGATTTGTAACCACATGATAGCGACAAGGTATAAACGCAGGTCAACAGATCAACACTGCAAACATAGCACAAAACATATTGTCCATGACTGGATGATCAGCCGATCCAAACCAAAAACGAATTGCTTGATCTTCACCAAACCAACATCATCCCTTCATTTCAATACACATTTACAAACTTATTAGATATCATCGATTATATAATAAGTTATTGTTTCTTGTCCTTATCAATTTTAGAAATAGGCTTATGGTTGAACCTTTTGACATCAAAAATATAATTGGGGTTCAATTCTTGGATTGATATGCAAATCTGGTTGATTTTTTTTTCCAGATACAAACAAACATTTCACCACATATAATTATATATATATTATTAATTATTATATATATATAATATATATATATATAAATTAGAGCTGTTTAAGTATACAAAAGTGGTAGTCAGAAAAGTTGCCAACTAGGCCAGTATTCATCACCCATCCACACACAAACTACCTTCAAGTGCCCAATACCCATACTCCTCTATCTCCAATACATCTCGGTACCTATGTAATTCCCATTTAAATCTACCCTCCATTGCCACTTCCTTTTAGGGAGACCATTCCATGCATTAATCACTCTCCGACTGAAAAACCCCTGTTCGAAACTGTCCTAATCGATATTCCTTACACACAGCTATGGCTCCTGTCCTAACACTGTCAATTCTGCTGAAAGACCCAGTGACCTATCTTGTCCATATCCTTCATTATCTAAACATATTAATCAACTCCCTCCTTTCTATTGCATAAAGTCCTGTCTCCTTCAGCCAGTCATAAGTTTAGTCTAGCTAGCCCTGGAAATATACGGTCCCCTAACCTAAGGACTCTTTTGGAGGGCTATATGTCCTTACTCAGATGTGGTGACAAAACACACAAATGGGATCATTGTAGCGGTGCCGAGTACATATAATCCTGTATAAATTTCCTTTTATAATTTCCTTGTGAACTCAAAATTGAACTCATCTGACATTCATAGTAATGAAGCTCTGTGCCAAATCGGTGATTCTAGTACCTCATGCCGTCATTATAACCAACAAACCGAACAAACATCATTTGGACTTTTTGAATTGGTGAGTGTTTGGATGAGAAGACGATCATGCGCTCTGGGCCAAATGGCTTTAACATGTGCTTTCAATGCCTTGTGGTACCTGATGAACACTTGGTATCTATAGGCAGCACCACACTCAGCGAGAAGAGATGATGCCTCGAGTACCAGAATTATATTGTGGCTGAAAGGTCATACTTGTGCCTTGAGATAGTGGTTCATTCCAGCAATTTCTCATCCTGCCTTATAACCCCGTGTCACTGTCCCTCCATCAACTCCACATCTTTCCCCTCCCAAACTTTCAAATCTTGGCTTCATGACATATTTAAAGATGGTAGCACCTGGAGGTAGTGCTCATCTCATTTCGTTACAGCAGATCTTTGGTTTTTTTTTGTTACTATAATTTCTATGAAAACTTGTCTAAAAATTACCTTTGATGAGAGGCATTGACCCCAGAGGATAATACAAAGATGAACATTTCGAGTGATGAATGATCCATCATTTCTTCAAATCTGGAACAAATACATTTGATCAATGAATAAATCTCATTAAATACAATATATTGAACTGCACATTAATTAAATATGAACAGCAAGAATTTAACTGCAACAAATATACCATTCGTGTGAATGCATTTGACGGATTCAACGAGGATTTGGTTTGTTGGTTGCATCATTGTTGAGGACCGGCTGGCTATACTGTTGAATTACAACAACAAAATTCTGTAAAAATAATAATTATTCTGATATCACACGTTTTTTTAACGATGGTGAACTTTTACGTTTCTCTTACACGTATACACACCCAGAAACGTTAAAATGCCAAATGGTAGCATACTCGTACACGGTACCTTTATTGTCATAACCGAAGGAACGGTCCTAAATTTCCTTTTATAATTTTCCTTTTCTCAATTTTCCTCTTTATAATTTTATTCTTCTTTTTATCACTTTATAATTTTAATAATTTTCTCTGCTCTGTTTCTTTTTTCCACTCCTCATTATTTTTTCTCAATGTCAATTTAGTCACATGACACCTTGCTGCATGCTCCAGCACGATTCAAGTTAGTCCACCCACCACCACACACCGTGGCTGAAATCAATTGACCTCACTGCCAAAAATATTCTTTTTAGTCAGAAAACAATTTCTAAAAAGATTTCTTGAAACACGCAAAAGAATGAAAAATTATCTAGCGACAATCATCTTCTTTCTCATGGTTTCTTGTTTAAGAAAACTTTCTTATTTGAAGAAAATATTTTCTTACTAAGAAATTCTTTTTGGCATTGTGGTGTCTGTGGCTTCAAACCCATTCCATGGCACATGCTTAAACGCAGAGAACAATCATTGTACGAGTACGTGTCTAAATCGTTGTGTTGAGTCCAGTGTAACATGAGGTCGTGTGCATTTAAAAAAAAACTGCACTTTAATTGTTATAAGATTATAAACAGCCACTTTATTGTTTTGCTTCAAACCAGTGTGACTGAAGGGTCTATTGTTTTTGTTGAGGCTATTAGTCTTTCACTTATCATTATTTTGCCATATTTTGTGATACGTTATTCTCGGAGACCCTACCGCTTCACGATAAACTGAAATTTCACAAGGTCATTACAAGCATGAAATTTGGAGTCTATTTTCAACGAAGCTGATTGCTTCAAAGCCACAGTGGCGATCTTGAATTTATGAATTTCCTTTTCAAAATAAAATTAAACGACCTCACATTTGCTGAACCGATCAATCAAAGCTTCACAGGCATCATCGATGGACGGGATGCTTATTAAATGGAGAAGATGCTCCGTGAAACTAATATGGCCACAATTGACCAATCAGAATGCTATCTTTTTCACCATGTTATATTTGAACAAAAAGTAATATATATATATATACGTATATATGAATCATATCCTCTAGAAGAGTATAATATCCACTTCATTGTTACGTTAACCAGGAACATCCCAGAAATGTTTGAGTCACACTGATGGTTAATGTGTGGCAAACATTTCTGTTTGGTGAAGGATGCATGCAGGAATAACTGTTTTGGCATTTACTTCCTGGAACTCACCTAAAGAGGGGTCTGATCTCAATATAGATATATTGTCGTGGTGCCGGGTTTGGGGCAAGGAAATGACGCTAGACGGAGCAGTTGGGCTGTCTCCCCTCCGAACACACGGAATTGAAGTCATCATCCGGATAACTCCGAAGTCGACGGGTCGTTAATGGACCGTGGACGCAATATTTCGACCGCGCGGTTAGGGTCTTTTTTGTCTGATTCCAATTTACCTAATTAGCCGCGTGGTCTTGCTACTGGAAAAACCAACCTTCGCCGGCTTTGTCCGAAAGAGTCGCTGTTACCGACTCGGATCCGGCGTAACCGAGCGGGAATTCCAAAGCCGCGCGGCCCAAATGACAATTTACGACACAATCGGCCTCGCTAATTCTCAAGCCCGAACCATACTGGGTCAATGAAAGAAAGCACAGATAACGAATGGAACATTTAACAGTTATTTATTACAAGGTAATAGGGAGGGAAACACAGAGCAGACTTAACCACGAATATAGATGAAGGAAATGTAACAATGCGATCACTTAAACGATTTTACTTATCAGACTGGCCACAGACAGACACACAACCCAAAAGAACTGGACCTCGTGGGTCTTTATTCGGCCTTCAGCTCGGGATGGAAGGCAAGCTGAGGGTCAAGAGTCTGGCCGGGTACTGGCCGCCTCAATGCGGTTTTACCGACTCGCACTTGTGGAGCTCGGAGTCCGTGGAGGGAACGGGGATCCCCAGCTCGAGCGCTCAACACACCACCACGGTGGGACTCGAACCCACGACCAGAATCCAATAAGCGCAGCAGGATCCCACGAATGATCGGCTAGCCACGAACGACGATCGACGACAGAGCACCACGAAACACTCCGCCCGACCACACCACCACGAGCCCACAACGACCACCGACCACCAAGTAACCCAAAAAAAGAACGCCTGCTGAGACAGCTCGCCACCTTTCTTACCCCTCCCCGGCCGGTGGGGGATCCGCTCTGAGGTAACTCACCTCCGGATTGGTTGGGGGGCGTTGGGCGATTGGTGTCCTCCCCTCATTGGAACGAGCGAACATAACATCTGGCTGGGGCGGGGTCGGCTCTGAGGTGATCTCACCCCGATTGGACGAGGGGAACATTCCATCTTGCTGGGGCGGAGTCGGCCCTGAGGTGATCTCACCCCGATTGACGAGGGAACATTCATCTTGCTGGGGGAGTCGGCCCTGAGGTGATATCACCCCCGATTGGACGAGGGAGAATTCCATCTTGCTGGGGCGGAGTCGACCCTGAGGTGACTCACACCCCGATTGGACGAGGGGAACATTCCATCTTGCTGGGCGGAGTCGACCCTGATGTGATCTCACCCCGATTGGACGAGGGGAACATTCCATCTTCGCTGGGGCGGAGTCGACCCTGATGTGATCTCACCCCGATTGGACGAGGGGAATTCCATATTGCTGGGGCGGAGTCGGCCCTGAGGTGATCTCACCCCCGCCTATGTCGTGGCCTCGAACACGTGCGTAATGGGCTGAAGGAGTGGAGGGGGGATTTATGCAGAGACTAACTAGAAAGAAACTCGCAGCGCACATGAAATTCCCATTAGACATAGGGGGGGTTCTAACTACCACATCACTTAGCGAAATAACTAAACTTTGGGTCAACTGTATTGTGTGAATGGCATGGTTTCTAGATTCATAACAATATTATACAACTGTACAGGCAGTGGCGAAACAATTGGAAACACCTGGTAAATAAGTGGCATCAAGTTTAATGAAAGCAACTGCTTCCACACAGGTGTGGCCATGTGTTAATAAAGAAATATAATCCCAGCATGCTTCGGGTCATGTATAAAATGCTGCACGGCTGGTTTCCTATAATTATGGCTGCAAGAGGAGTTTCTTCGTTTTCTTTTTCTTTCATCATTGACCTCTTGTTTTGGGTTTTTCTCCTTCTTTGATTTCTTCTCGTTCTGTGAATTCTTCTTGTCTCTGTGATTTCTTCTTTGACTTTGTATTCTTTTATTTCTTGCTTGATTTCTTGTTCTTTGATTCTTGTTTGATTTCTTGTTTTGATTGGTGTTTTGGTTCATTGTAGAGATTTTAAACCTATATTTTCGAATAAAAAAAGGCACAGACATAAAACTACATTTTCTGTTTTGCTGTTGCTGATGATTCGCAACAGGCGATGAAACCGGTCCGGCAGCTGATGGAGTGTGTAGCATTGGGATTTTTATTTGTGAACATCTTCACAGCTGTGAAGAACTCTGAGAAGGGGTTGAAACAGCAAAGAGTTTACCTTGGGTAGCTTATCATGGTTGCTTTATACAGCTTATTCGGGTAGAAGAGCATGAGAGGAGTCATTTATTTGTATAATCCTAGTCACCTGAGTTTTATTGATTATGTGAGAGCTAATTGGTTATTTCTGCATTCACAGGTGAGAGATATGGATGGGGTATTCATTTTCCATTTATATATTGACTGCTTTTGAATTTGCACATGGGTATGCTTGGGATCTCGTTGGTATGCATATGTGTTGTGCTGTCGCTGAGGTTTCGCCAACAAGCGATGAAACCAGTCCGGCAGCTTGAGGGGGTGTGCAGCATTGGGATTCTCATGTGTGTACTATTGTTAATGTATTTACAGCTGTGCAGGAACTCTGGGAAGGTTTTAAAACAGCAAAGGGCTTACCTTGGTAGCCTTTCGTGGTTGCTTACACAGTTCTTTGGCTATAACAGCATGGAAGGAGTCGATTGTATATCCAATATATAAAGCTCATCTAAAAATGACTCACTGACTGAAATTAAAGTTCGGTACCCTCTGGGTGACGTAGAAGGCTAAAATTTCCGTGCCGACAGACCTCGACCGATATATCGGGGGGTGGGGGGGGGGGTCAGAAACGTTGAAAGATTCCAAAAATGAAAATGTAAAGAAATGAATAAAATAATTAAAATAAATAAATGAAAACAAAATGCAAGTGAGCGCCCGAGACAATGGGAAGCATGGTAATTTTGCATG
>CM068956.1:138894391-138911408 GCA_035128595.1 Eptatretus atami
TCACTGACTGAAATTAAAGTTCGGTACCCTCTGGGTGACGTAGAAGGCTAAAATTTTCCGTGCCGACAGACATCGAAGCCGATATATCGGGGGGGGGGGGGGGTCACAGAACCGTTGGAAAGATTCCAAAAATGAAAATGTAAAGAAATGAATAAAATAATTAAAATAAATAAATGAAAAACAAATGCAAGTGAGCGACCCAGACAATGGGGAGCATGGTAATTTTGATGCCAATGCACATCAAAGCCAATACACCAGGAAAAAATCACAGAACCATTGAAAAGCATCCCAAAATGAACTAGAAAGGCACTCGGTAGAGCGCATACCTCCACCATGCAATGCCTAATCCACAAGAACATATTGAGCCAATACATTTTGAAATATCATGCCATATATCGTTTTTGGCGCAATCTCTCAATGGTGAAGAATCACTTTAAACAAGATAAAATGAGCTAAGATCCTCGTCCTCTTAATGATGACGTCATAAAAACGAATATGACCTCATTGTGATGTATCAGGTTTGCGATAAATTGTCTGTGCTAATGCCCGCTTGATTCCCGCAAACAAAATTCAACAGCTTGCCTAGTTTCGGAGATAATGGTTAGGCGATTTCCATTAGCGGCGATATTATGACGTTAACTTTTTTCTAGGAAGAATTTCCAAAATCGGAGATGGTTACTGCCTGCGCGTGGGCTTTCTGCATATACAGGCAAGTTTCACGAAGATCCGATGAAACTCTGGGTTGTGAAAAAAAAAATGTCAAAAAATAGGAATGACGTCATAAAAATTGATATGACGTCATAGTGATGTATCATATGTGCGGTAATTCATCTCTGCTCATGCCCTGTTCGATTCCCGCAAACAGAATTCAAAAGCTTTCCTAGTTTCGGAGATAATTTTTTAGGCGATTTCCATTAGCGAGATATTTTTGACATCATAACTTTTTTTCTAGGAGGAATTTTCAAAATCGGAGATGGTTACTGTCTGTGCAGGGTATTTTTACATATATATGCCAAGTTTCAGGAAGTTTCGATGAAAACTGCAGGCTTGAAACAAAAAAGTCCACACGAAGAAGATTAAGAACAACAACGTGAGTAAGACTTAAGATCCTCAACGAGGATTTAAAATAAATATTTCTCGTATCCAGATCCAGATTCAGATCTTCACCAAAATCGAATCAATTTGTTTTTGCACAAACTCAACGTGTCTACGAAGATTCATCCGAATCTGTCCACTACTTTTGAGATATCCTGCTATATATTGGTTGAACCCTCTCTCTCAATGGTAAAGAATCACTTAAAAAATTATCAGATCCGATCTTCACCAAAATTTAATCAATTCTCCTTGTCAGACACACAACAAGTCCACCAAGTTTCATCAAAATCAGTCAACAACTTTTTGAGATATCTTGCAACAAACCAACAAACAAAACAAACAAGAAGACATTGCGCAGAGCATGATACTTGCAAAATCCATAAAACAAATTTGACCTCAAGAATATAATGTGGTTGTTGCATTGACCAAATATGCAACTCCTCTTTAAATTTCAAGTGAATCAGATGAAAATTGACAATTTTAGAAATTCGGCCCATGTTGACCTTTTGCCGATGTGGACCTCTAAAATAATTGGTGGTTGAATTCAGTGACCTGAAATATAAATTGTCTTCAAATTTCAAGTCAATCGGATGAAAATTGGGATTTTGGAAAATTACCTTATTGTTGACCTTGGACCTATGTTGACCTTTTAGTCGATGTTGACCTCAAAAATAATTGGTGGTTGAATTCATTGACCTGAAATATAATCCTCTTCAAATTTCAAGTCAATCGGATGAAAAGTGAGATTTTAGAAATGTCATCGAAGTTGTTGAGCTTGGCCTATGTTGACCTGTTGACTCAAAACACAAAGGCTTCTTTCTAATGACAAACTCTACCATGTGGTTGAAGTTTCGTGAAGATCCGTTTAAAATTGCGGACCGTAGGTGACAAGCAGACAGACAAAAGACAGACAGAATAAAAAATCGACTGACCAATATTCTCGAAAATTCTTGATTTTAAAAGTAACAAACAAGCAGACAAACAAACAAGAAAAAGACATCGTGCAGAGGCAAGATACTTGTAAAATCTATCCCCCACTCCAAAGGTTCCATGGATACATGAAATTGTCCATTCATTAATATTAAAATTCACAATCTTAAACAAAGCTCAGGTCATCGGATGAAATCATTATTTTTCAGATCTCTCTCTTCTTGCCAATGCACATCAAAGCCAATACACCAGGAAAAAATCACAGAACCATTGAAAAGCATCCCAAAATGAAACTAGAAAGGCACTCGGTAGAGCGCATACCTCCACCATGCAATGCCTAATCCACAAGAACATATTGAGCCCAATACATTTTTGAAATATCATGCCATATATCGTTTTTGGCGCAATCTCTCAATGGTGAAGAATCACTTTAAACAAGATAAAATGAGCTAAGATCCTCGTCCTCTTAATGATGACGTCATAAAAACGAATATGACCTCATTGTGATGTATAGCCTACTGGTAAATTGGGACTGCATCAGTGTCACAGCTGTGCCCCCAGGAAAAATGGTGCAGCTAGCAGCCACGGTTGCACACGTTAAATAAAAATGACCGTAACACTCTTTTACTTTGCATTTGAAATGCACTTCAATGCACTTCCATGTACGTCTATTAATGTGCTAAACTGCGAGATGTTTAAGTGAACTTTCACACCATCATTAATTATTTTTTTTTACACTTTCAAACAATATAAAACCAGAAGTTCCTGATAATTAATTACAATTTCCACATTGCCATTGTATGGCTGGTCTAAGGATAACTAGTAATGTATAGTATAACTCAGTAAAACTTTTCCAAATACAGAAATCCTCAATATTTGATGTTAAAGAGCCGGGAGGACCCTTCTGCCAGTACTGGTTGTTGGTGGTTATTAAAGGTCTCACGGTGTCTTCGTGAAAAAGTAGTCGAGCTATTACCGCCTCCCTTGATCAGGTACAAATTCCTGCACCTTCGTTAGAACGTCAGCCCTAGCCAGCCGGTTCGTGAAAGGCTTGGTTCAAAAATGTTGCCCGCGACCTCCTCAAGAAGGGATGCAGAATCATTGGAGCCGTTAAAGTAGTAGTAGTTACGGGATCTTCAAAGAGTATCAAAAACGTCCTGGAAAAGTCCACTCTACAACAAAGACGGATTTCGCAGTGAAAATGCGAAGTCGCGGAACAATAGCAAAACGATTATGACATCACCGAACCAGCCCGAACTTTTTCTCCAAGAGGAATGCTCGGCTGAGCTCGAGTGTCAAGGCTCACTATCTCGGAGAGTTTAATTAATTACAATTACTTGTCTCTCGTGGTCACACATTCTAACAGCCCATAATTTACATATTTTGTTGAAAAAACCGATTTCGAAAAATTCATTCCCAAACCAAAGACCAAATGGTTTGCTCGAATCCACAGCATTTGCATTTATCACAAGTTGAAATAAACTTACACGACCACGATAGTTGTTAGCAAATAAATAAAAACTTCAAACCTGAGACCATCTGAATGAGCAGTCGAGTGGAAACGAAGGTAAAACATAACTGTGGCCTCCCTTTGTGTGAAGTGGGGGGAGGACGTGGTTTGCCTCGAGACTTCAGGACCGTTCCTCTGTTCTTTGATGTTATCAGCAACATACAGAAGCCTGGTGTTGGCTAAACAGTTAAGAGGGCTGGCTTAAGATCTTAGGTCTTAAGTTCAAGCTTCTGTTCGTTCCGTTGAAATAACACCAGGTGAGTTGACTCAGCCTATTATCCTTCCAAGGTTGCAAAATGAGTACAAGCTCACTGGTAACAGGGGCACTGTGTAGGTGGCACAGCCGTGCTTCTGGAAAATGATGCACCCAGCAGCCACAG
Organism: Eptatretus atami; assembly: GCA_035128595.1. Classification (NCBI taxonomy): domain Eukaryota; kingdom Metazoa; phylum Chordata; class Myxini; order Myxiniformes; family Myxinidae; genus Eptatretus; species Eptatretus atami. The sequence goes on from CM068956.1 coordinate 138,898,307, forward strand.
GCTGCATATGAAACTAGAAGGGCACTTGGTAGAGTGTGTACCTCCACCACGCTGATTATTTACGTTTTACATCCCACTGATAGGCCGGATCTGGATTCAGACCTGAGCTAAAATTTAATCGCCTTGTCCCCGTCACCTAACCAACTCTTCCGCAAAGTTTCGTTCAAATCCGTCCACAACTTTTTGAGACATTTGGTTCACAAACAAGCCACCGAGGAAGATGTCATGCGTAGCACGACACTTGCGAAATCCATAAAAACAAATTTGATCTCAAAAAATAATTGGTGATTGAATTCAACGACAAAAATGCAACTCCTCTTCAAATTTCATGTCGATGGGATGAAAATTGAGGATTTTAGAAATGCCAACCTTAGTTTTATTCTTTTTTTCTACACCAAGTCGAGGCTCGTGTAAAGAGCTAATACACACGAAACATCCAACACATATAACAAAGCAGGAGACAAGAGGGGCGGAGAGGGAAGCACAAAATAGTGGGGAACAAAGACAGTAGGATATCTGTGGAAGGGAGAGGAATTGGGGGGGGGTACACGGGGTAAACAAGATGGTACTACAGGGACTTTCAGGAAGGAAAACAGGAATTTGAAGAGGTGGGTATGAGGTGGTGAACAGCTGTTTTGAAGACCTGGAGGGAGGAGTGGGATTGAAGAGAGTGTGGGGAGTTTGTTTTGGAGACAGGAAAAAAAAGAGGAATGAAAGAGTGAAGGTGAGCAGTGATTCTTGATTTTTAGCAGTTTCATCACCAGAAGGGTTTTTTGGCAGACCTTGAGCACCCTGATGAAATATTGGAGTGGGGGGGGGGGAGATTAAAAGACAGAGCAGGGTGGGAGTGAGGCCAGAGAGGAGACGGTAGAAGACAGAAAGCCTACAGAACCTGCCTCCGGTGAGAGAGTGAGAGGCCCAAAGACTCAGCCTCATCGCGGGAGATACCAATGATCCTAAAACTCTTGGTTCCAACGTGGTCGAGATTGGGGTGGTGCTCTCGCCTCTCACCTGAGGGGGGGAACAGTACTCCATCAGGCTGCGGATGAAGGCTTTGTAAATGGCTAGAAGCTCAGGTGGGCCGAGGAAGGACTTTTAACGACGTAGGATGCCCAGTTGGCAACTGGCTTTGGAGGCCAGCTTGGCGATGTGGTTTTCCAGAAAGATCTTGGCAGATAGTGTTACCCAAAAGCTTGAATGAAAGGACTTATTCAATGGGATTGTTGAGAAAGTAGATGAAGGGGTTTTCCAGATGGTCCTTTTGGAGAGACAAGGTGAGGGTGTGGAGATTTGTCAGGATTAAAAGACATTTCAAAGTGTTTGACCAGCTGTGATTTTATCCAGGTAGCAGAGAGTGAAGAGGCTGCTTCCTGCGATCAGAGGGAATAGATGGTACGGCAGAGGGTGGGTCATCAGCAAAGAGATAAAAAGTATTTTTCATGGAATCTGAGAGATCATTGATGAAAACCAGAAAAAGAACAGGGTCCAGAACACTGCGTTGAGGAACTCCAGCCTGGACAGGAAGATGAGATGACAGAATTCCAGTAAGAGCCACGTGATGACTGCGATGGGAAGGAAGTCTGCGAGCCATGAGTGAGATTGCCTTGGATACCATAAGAAAGGTTTCGTGAGCAGTGTGGGATGCCAGAATGTATCGAAAGCTCACGATATTTCAAGGGACATGGCTCTGATCTCATGTCTGTCATTGAGGACCTCCATCCATTGTTGGGAAAAAGAAGTAGCATGTCCAGGTAGAGTGACCTGGTCTGAATCCAAATTGATGATCGAAATCAAGCCATTGGAGAAGAGAAAGGATTTAATGTGGGAAGCGGTGATGGATTCCACGACATTGCTGATGATTGGGAACAGGCTGATTGGTCTGTAGTTGCAGGGATCAGTTTTTGCATCAGTGTTTATACCCCGTTAATTCACCATCAATTTGATTTAACCTCAATAAAAGATGAAAATTTCTAAAATCCTTTTTTAAATGCAGAGCGTTTTGTTGACCTTTTGGCGATGTTGACCTCAAAAATAATTGGCTGGTTGAATTCAGTGACCTGATATGCAAATCCTTTTCAAATTTCAGTCAATGTGATGAAAATTGAGGTTTTAGGAGTTCCAGCTTAGTTGTTTGATCTTTGGCCGATGTTGACCTTTTGGTCGATGTTGACGTCAAAAATAACTGGCTGTTTGAATTCAGTCGCCTGAAATATAAATCCTCTTCAATTTCAAGTCAATTGATAAAAACTTGAGGATTTTAGAAATCTCACCTGAAGTTATTTTAAATTTTTTTATTGATACCAAGTCGCAGCTCATGTAAGAGCTAATACACAGAACCATACAACACACATACCAAGGCAGGAAGACAAGACAGGCGAGAGGGGAAGTTACACAAAATAGTGGGGAACAAAGACAATAGGAATATCTGTGGGGGAGAGGGATGTGGTGGGATACAGGGGTAAACAAGATGGTACACAGGGACTTTCAGGAAGGAAAAACAGGGAATTAAAAGGAGGTGTATTGGGTGGATTACGGGTGAAGTAAAGATGAAGATTTTGGATGGGGGAAATTTGAGATGGTGGTGAACAGATTTTTGAAGGCCTAGAGGGAGGAGTGGGATTGAGAGTGTCTGGGAGTTTATTCTGGAGGTGGGGAAAAAGACGAATGAAAGAGTGAAGGTGAGCAGTGATTCTTGATTTTGGCAGTTTTACCAGAAGAGGGTTTTGGCGGACCTTGAATGCCCTGATGAAATATGGGGGTACAGATCACAGACAGAGCAGGGGTGGCAAGGCCAGAGAGGAGATGGAGAAGACAGAAAGACCACCGACCTGCCTGCAGTGAGAGAGTATGCTTCAGTCACATTTGGCTCGGCGGCCGTAGGGTCTAAAAAATCTACGGCCACTAGCAATTATGGGCGGGCCGCAGTATTTCCACGGTCACACATGTAGCAGTCACATATGTTTTTATTTTTTGGTTGCCGCACGGCGTATTTAGAATTGTGAGACCGAAACGTGGGGGTGCCGTACGTCTTTTGATTTGATGTCGCATGGTGACCTTAGGGCGTCCCTGCGGCGGCCATATAATTTTCAGGCAGACGCAAGTAGCGTCAAGGTGCCCGAGGCGACCGCAGGGGGCCCTAAGACGAACGTGGAAATAGTTCGGCCGCCGTCATTTTTGGGGTTGGCAAAATTCATTTTTCATGATAAGAGCCTACAGAAAACGCACGAATAACGCAAGCCCCCGTTACGCCCTACTGTAGGTCGACGTGGAACACATTACGTCATGGCTATGGCTTGTCGGAATTGCTACGGGCCACCTAGAAATTAAAAAGTTATACTCCGTGCTTTAATTTCACGGAGACCCCTACGGCCTGTAAAAGATAGCCATACGGCGTAGGGCCACCCTGAGGCCACCTCAGAAACTCTGCGGCCGCCGCAGCGTTTCTGTCATTCAGGGGGGGGGGGTACGGCCGCCGTACCTAGGTTAGAGCAAATGTGACTCATGCTTAGGAGACCCAAAGACTCAGCTTCATCGCAGAAGATACCAATGATCTTAAAAGCTTGGTTTCCACAGCGTGAAGTCGAGATAGATGGAGGCAGGAGCACCACCCAGAGGAGGGAGCAGTACATTGGGATTTTGTGCAGCATTGGATTCTCATGTTAATACCATGTGTGAATGTCTTTATAGTTGTTGAAGAACTCTGGGAAGGGTTCAAAACAGCATAGCACTTACCTTGTGTTGGTCTTCTTGGTTGCTGTATTGCAGCTTCTTCGGCTAGAGGAGTGTGGGAGTGGTCAATTGTGGGTGTTGTGTGTGTGTGTGGTGTGTATATATATATATATATATATATATATATATTATATATATGTATATTATATGTATATATACTGTGTAATATATATAGATAGATATGAATGATAGATTATGATGATGATGGTGAATGATGATGATGATGATTATGATTGAGAGAAGATTTGCCGTTTTCCGGATCTCGGTTTTGCTTTTTTGCTTTTTCCATGATGTTGAGAACTGAAAAGTGATCCCTGCCTCGACAATCAGCTGAACAGACCAGTAGGCTCTTATATGGAGCTTTAAGCGACTTTTGAGAAGATATTCAACTTTAGTTTGGATGTAGCGGATGTGACCAACATTTTTGTCCTCACAATCCTGTCATAGAGTGTGCTAGTGCACTCTCTGATACTTTAGGATTGATGCATTGTAGGTTACAGTAAATATGGAAATATTTACAGTATTTCAGAACTTGTCTCTGGTCAGTGCCATTTCAGTCCTGGAGACTGGATTGGAATATTTCACTCAAGCATAATCAAAATAAAGACCAATTACTGCACCATAGTCCCAAGAAGAAAGCCAAACATAACAAAACACACATACATATAAACCACACACACACACACACACACACACACACACACACACACACACACACACACTTGTACTGTAGGTACTAAACAAAAGCTATTATATTTGAAGTTATAATCTTAACTTATAATCATCGACTGATTTCCCAACTGCCTAGATCATCAGCTTGTCACCGTTTTTCATCGAGGTTTCGATCCTTTCAGCCCAAAACCTCTCCAAACGGTGATCCACAACCCCAGTCGCAGGTCCATATCATTAGATTACTCAACATCAATGGACCCACAACCCAAAGTTGTGTCCAGTCAGTCAACATAGCAATGCAATATCCTCAAACAAACTTATTTATCTCACTTTATTAAAGTATATACTTTATTGATTACTTTAATCATACAATACTTTATATGATAATATATTAAGCAATTAAACACTGTACTTGCAGACATGTCCATTACACACCACCTCCATCTAACCGTAGACTCAACCTGTCATTCAAATATTCACACAGTCATTACAACCACTTTTAACATGCTGCCCTGACTGCACTGCGTATCTTCTTAGCAACCACCATTAATTATATGAATGCTATCTTATAATCGTATTTAGAACGAAGAAGATTAAGAACAACAACGTGAGTAAGACTTAGAGATCCTCAACGAGGATTTAAAATAAATATTTCTCGTATCCAGATCCAGATTCAGATCTTCACCAAAATCGAATCAATTTGTTTTTGGCACAAACTCAACGTGTCTACGAAGATTCATCCGAATCTGTCCACTACTTTTTGAGATATCCTGCTATATATTGGTTGAACCCTCTCTCTCAATGGTAAAGAATCACTTAAAAAAATTATCAGATCCGGATCTTCACCAAAATTTAATCAATTCTTCCTTGTCAGACACACAACAAGTCCACCAAGTTTCATCAAAATCAGTCAACAACTTTTTGAGATATCTTGCACACAAACCAACAAACAAAACAAACAAGAAGACATTGCGCAGAGCATGATACTTGCAAAATCCATAAAACAAATTTGACCTCAAGAATATAATTGGTGGTTGAATTCATTGACCAAATATGCAACTCCTCTTTAAATTTCAAGTGAATCAGATGAAAATTGACAATTTTAGAAATTCGGCCCATGTTGACCTTTTGGCCGATGTGGACCTCTAAAATAATTGGTGGTTGAATTCAGTGACCTGAAATATAAATTGTCTTCAAATTTCAAGTCAATCGGATGAAAATTGAGGATTTTGGAAAATATTAACGCTTTAGTTGTTGACCTTCTGCCTATGTGACCTTTTAGTCGATGTTGACCTCAAAAATAATTGGTGGTTGAATTCATTGACCTGAAATATAAATCCTCTTCAAATTTCAAGTCAATCGGATGAAAAGTGAGGATTTTAGAAATGTCATCGAAGTTGTTGAGCTTTGGCCTATGTTGACCTGTTGACCTCAAAAACACAGGCTTTCTAATGACAAACTCTACCATGTGGTGAAGTTTCGTGAAGATCCGTTTAAAATTGCGACCTGTAGGTGACAAGCAGACAGACAAACAGACAGACAGAATAACAAAATCGACTGACCAATATTCTCGAAAATTCTTCGATTTTAAAAGTAACAAACAAGCAGACAAACAAACAAGAAAAAGACATCGTGCAGAGCAAGATACTTGTAAAATCCATCCCCCCACTCCAAAGGTTTCCATGGATACATGAAATTGTCCATTTCATTAATATTAAAATTCACAATCTTAAACAAAGCTCAGGTCAATCGGATGAAAATTCATTATTTTTCAGATTGAAATTGATTTTAGAAGTTTGACCTTGAGTTGACCTTTTGACCTCAGAAATAGTTGGTTTCCTAATTCAGTGACGCATTATGTAAATCTTGTTCAACTTTCAAGTCAATCAGATGAAAATTGAGGATTTCAGAAATTTGACCTCAAGATGACCTTTGACCTGTGACCTCAAAATCAATAGGCTTCTCAGTTGAGACTACCTCTACAACTTGGGAAAGTTTCATGACGATCGGTTTGGAATTGTGACCTGTAGGTGACAAACAAACAGACAGACAGACAGAATAACAAACTAAATGAAAAATCAAATGCAGGTGTGCGACCTGAGACAATGGGGAAGCACGGTTTGTTATTGCTTACAACGTGTAAGCATACCCTGGTGTGTGTATGTGTGTGTGTGTGTGTGTGTGTGTGTGTATATATATATATATATATATATATATATATATATATATATATATATATATATATATATATATATAAAATATATATTTCATACCATGATGAATACAGTGGTGGTCTTTTCCTGAAAATGATCTCTCTTGGAGATTGGAAAATTCTTCTTGCCTCCCTTGACAATATTGTCACTGAACTTCATCTATGACAAAATTTCATCTCTCCATGATAATTTTTTAAACGTTTGATTTGCGAAAGCAGCTTGGAAGTCGTCAAGTAGCCTGCAACTTCCAGTTTTACTTTGTTATTGCAAAGTGGTGGTGACTCCACCCTTATCTTATGATACAGACAGACCGCAAGGCTTTTGTGGTTAGATATGGAAAAAAAAAGGTTTCTCCTTCTGTCGATAAGAACAAACATCTGTTCTAATTCACAAACAAAATTATTTTCTACTTTCATACTTGCTTTTGCTTGCGGTAGTAAGTCCAAGAGAAATAGCTCTGAAACATACTTTTTCTCCCCTTAAATTACATTGCCTTCTACTCTTTGTGTCTTCTCCCATCTCCTCTCCAGCCTTGACCCCCCCCCCCTTGCTCGTCTGTGCTCTGTCCCCCTATAAATCCATAGGGTGCCAAGGTGAAACTTGACATGGTGTACAAAAAAAAAAAAATTTGCAAAGTGACAAGCCTTCATGTTTCTATTTATACATCACCATCACAATCATGACGTATCAAAGTGTGGTGTTGGCTTAACGGTTAAGGTGGCTGGCTTATTTAACATCTTATGGTCTCGAGTTCAAACCCCCTGTCACCTGTTAAATAGTTCAATTAATACCAGGTGGGTTGACTCAGTTTGTCATCAGTCCAAGGTTGGCAAAATGAATATCAGCCTACTGGTAATTGAGGCACTGCATCAGTGTCACAGCTGTGCCCCCAGAAAAATGGTGCAGCTAGGCAGCCACAGGTTGCACACGATTAAATAAAAATGACGTACAAGCTCTTTACTTTGCATGAAATGCAACTTTCAATGCCATTTCCATGTACGTTATTAAATGTGCTAAACCTGCGAGATGTTTAAGTGAACTTTACCAACCATCATTAATTATTTTTTTTACACTTTCACAAATATAAAACCAGAAGTTCCTGATAATTAATTACAATTTCCACATTGCCATTGTATGGCTGGTCTAAGGATAACTAGTAATGTATAGTATAACTCAGTAAAACTTTTCCAAATACAGAAATCCTCAATATTTGATGTTAAAGCCGGAGGACCCTTCTGCCAGTACTGGTTGTTGGTGGTTATTAAAGGTCTCACGGTGTCTTTCGTGAAAAAGTAGTCGAGCTATTACCGCCTCCCTTGATCAGGTTACAAATTCCTGCACCTTCGTTAGAACGTCAGCCCTAGCCAGCCGGTTCGTGAAAGGCTTGGTTCAAAAATGTTGCCCGGCGACCTCCTCAAGAAGGGATCAGAATCATTGGAGCCGTTAAAGTAGTAGTAGTTACGGGAATCTTCAAGATGTATCAAAACGTCCTGGAAAAGTCCACGTCTACAACCAAGACAGGATTTCGCAGTGAAAATGCGAAGTCGCGGAACAATAGCAAAACGATTATGACATCACCGAACCAGCCCGAACTTTTTCTCCCAAGAGGAATGCTCGGCTGAGCTCGAGTGTCAAGGCTCACTATCTCGGAGAGTTTAATTAATTACAATTACTTGTCTCTCGTGGTCACACATTCTAACAGCCCATAATTTACATATTTTTGTTGAAAAAACCGATTTCGAAAATTCATTCCCAAACCAAAGACCAAATGGTTTGCTCGAATCCACAGCATTTGCATTTATCACAAGTTGAAATAAACTTACAACGACCACGATAGTTGTTAGCAAATAAAATAAAAACTTCAAACCTGAGACCATCTGAATGAGCAGTCGGAGTGGAAACGAAGGTAAAACATAACTGTGCCTGCCCTTTGTGTGAAGTGGGGGGAGGACGTGGTTTGCCTCGAGACTTCAGGACCGTTCCCTCTGTTCTTTGATGTTATCAGCAACATACAGAAGCCTGGTGTTGGCTAAACAGTTAAGAGGGCTGGCTTAAGATCTTAGGGTCTTAAGTTCAAGCTTCTGTTCGTTCCGTTGAAATAACACCAGGTGAGTTGACTCAGCCTATTATCCTTCCAAGGTTGGCAAAATGAGTACAAGCTCACTGGTAACAGGGGCACTGTGTAGGTGGCACAGCCGTGCTTCTGGAAAATGATGCACCCAGCAGCCACAGGCTGCATATGAAACTAGAAGGGCACTTGGTAGAGTGTGTACCTCCACCACGCTGATTATTTTACGTTTTACATCCCACTGATAGGCCGGATCTGGATTCAGACCTGAGCTAAAATTTAATCGCCTTGTCCCCGTCACCTAACCAACTCTTCCGCAAAGTTTCGTTCAAATCCGTCCACAACTTTTTGAGACATTTGGTTCACAAACAAGCCACCGAGGAAGATGTCATGCGTAGCACGACACTTGCGAAATCCATAAAAACAAATTTGATCTCAAAAATAATTGGTGATTGAATTCAACGACAAAATATGCAACTCCTCTTCAAATTTCATGTCGATGGGATGAAAATTGAGGATTTTAGAAATGCCAACCTTAGTTTTATTCTTTTTTTCTACACCAAGTCGAGGCTCGTGTAAGAGCTAATACACAGAAACATCCAACACATATAACAAAGCAGGAGACAAGAGGGGCGGGAGAGGGAAGCACAAAATAGTGGGGAACAAAGACAGTAGGATATCTGTGGAAGGGAGAGGAATTGGGGGGGGGTACACGGGGTAAACAAGATGGTACTACAGGGACTTTCAGGAAGGAAAACAGGGAATTTGAAAGAGGTGGGTATGAGGTGGTGAACAGCTGTTTTGAAGACCTGGAGGGAGGAGTGGGATTGAAGAGAGTGTGGGAGTTTGTTTTGGAGACAGGAAAAAAAAAGAGGAATGAAAGAGTGAAGGTGAGCAGTGATTCTTGATTTTAGCAGTTTCATCACCAGAAGGGGTTTTTTGGCAGACCTTGAGCACCCTGATGAAATATTGGGAGTGGGGGGGGGAGATTAAAAGACAGAGCAGGGTGGGAGTGAGGCCAGAGAGGAGACGGTAGAAGACAGAAAGCCTACAGAACCTGCCTCCGGTGAGAGAGTGAGAGGCCCAAAGACTCAGCCTCATCGCGGGAGATACCAATGATCCTAAAACTCTTGGTTTCCACAGCGTGGTCGAGATTGGGGTGGTGCTCTCGCCTCTCACCTGAGGGGGGGAACAGTACTCCATCAGGCTGCGGATGAAGGCTTTGTAAATGGCTAGAAGCTCAGGTGGGCCGAGGAAGGACTTTTAACGACGTAGGATGCCCAGTTGGCAACTGGCTTTGGAGGCCAGCTTGGCGATGTGGCTTTTCCAGGAAAGATCTTGGCAGATAGTGTTACCCAAAAGCTTGAATGAAAGGACTTATTCAATGGGATTGTTGAGAAAGTAGATGAAGGGGTTTTCCAGATGGTCCTTTTGGAGAGACAAGGTGAGGGTGTGAGATTTGTCAGGATTAAAAGACATTTCAAGTGTTTGACCAGCTTGTGATTTTATCCAGGTATGCAGAGAGTGAAGAGGCTGCTTCCTGCCGATCAGAGGGAATAGATGGTACGGCAGAGGGTGGGGTCATCAGCAAAGAGATAAAAAGTATTTTTCATGGAATCTGAGAGATCATTGATGAAAACCAGAAAAAGAACAGGGTCCAGAACACTGCGTTGAGGAACTCCAGCCTGGACAGGAAGATGAGATGACAGAATTCCAGTAAGAGCCACGTGATGACTGCGATGGGAAAGGAAGTCTGCGAGCCATGAGTGAAGATTGCCTTGGATACCATAAGAAGAGAGTTTCGTGAGCAGTGTGGGATGCCAGAATGTATCGAAAGCTCACGATATTTCAAGGGACATGGCTCTGATCTCATGTCTGTCATTGAGGACCTCCATCCATTGTTGGGAAAACAGAAGTAGCATGTCCAGGGTAGAGTGACCTGGTCTGAATCCAAATTGATGATCGGAAATCAAGCCATTGGAGAAGAGAAAGGATTTAATGTGGGAAGCGATGATGGATTCCACGACATTGCTGATGATTGGGAACAGGCTGATTGGTCTGTAGTTGCAGGGATCAGTTTTTGCATCAGTGTTTATACCCCCGTTAATTCACCATCAATTTTGATTTAACCTCAATAAAAGATGAAAATTTCTAAAATCCTTTTTTTAAATGCAGAGCGTTTGTTGACCTTTTGGCCGATGTTGACCTCAAAAATAATTGGCTGGTTGAATTCAGTGACCTGATATGCAAATCCTTTTCAAATTTCAAGTCAATGTGATGAAAATTGAGGATTTTAGGAGTTCCAGCTTAGTTGTTGATCTTTGGCCGATGTTGACCTTTTGGTCGATGTTGACGTCAAAAATAACTGGCTGTTTGAATTCAGTCGCCTGAAATATAAATCCTCTTCAAATTTCAAGTCAATTGGATAAAAACTGAGGATTTTAGAAATCTCACTGAAGTTATTTTAAATTTTTTTATTGATACCAAGTCGAGGCTCATGTAAGAGCTAATACACAGAACCATACAACACACATACCAAGGCAGGAGACAAGACAGGCGGGAGAGGGAAGTTACACAAAATAGTGGGGAACAAAGACAATAGGATATCTGTGGAAGGGAGAGGGATGTGGTGGGATACAGGGGGTAAACAAGATGGTACTACAGGGACTTTCAGGAAGGAAAACAGGGAATTAAAAGGAGGTGTGATTGGGGTGGATTAACGGGTGAAGTAAAGATGAAGATTTTGGATGGGGGAAGATTTGAGATGGTGGTGAACAGATTTTTTGAAGGCCTAGAGGGAGGAGTGGGATTGAAGAGTGTCTGGGAGTTTATTCTGGAGGTGGGGAAAAAGACGAATGAAAGAGTGAAGGTGAGCAGTGATTCTTGATTTTGGCAGTTTTACCAGAAGAGGGTTTTTGGCGGACCTTGAATGCCCTGATGAAATATAGGGGGTACAGATCACAGACAGAGCAGGGGTGGCAAGGCCAGAGAGGAGATGGAAGAAGACAGAAAGACCACCGACCTGCCTGCAGTGAGAGAGTAATGCTTCAGTCACATTTGGCTCGGCGGCCGTAGGGTCTAAAAAAATCTACGGCCACTAGCAATTATAGGGCGGCCGCAGTATTTCCACGGTCACACAATGTAGCAGTCACATATGTTTTTATTTTTTGGGTTGCCGCACGGCGTATTTAGAAATTGTGGAGACCGAAAACGTGGGGGTGCCGTACGGTCTTTGATTTGATGTCGCATGGTGACCTTAGGGCGTCCCTGCGGCGGCCATATAATTTTCAAGGCAGACGCAAGGTAGCGTCAAGGTGCCCGCAAGGCGACCGCAGGGGGGCCCTAAGACGAACGTGGAAATAGTTCGGCCGCCGTCATTTTTGGGGGTTGGCAAAATTCATTTTTCATTGATAAGAGCCTACAGAAAACGCACGAATAACGCAAGTCTACCGTACGCCCTACGTAGGTCGACGTGAACACATCTACGTCATGGCTATGGCTTGTCGAATTGCTACGGCCAACCTAGAAATAAAAAAGTTATAACTCCGGCTTTAATTTCACGGAGCCCCTACGGCCTGTAAAAGATAGCCATACGGCGTAGGGCCACCCTGAGCCACCTCAAAACTCTGCGGCCGCCGCACGTTCTCTGTCAATTCAGGGGCGGGGGGTACGGCCGCCGTATCCTAGCCGTAGAGCAAATGTGACTCATGCTTAGAGACCCAAAGACTCAGCTTCATCGCAGAAGATACCAATGATCTTAAAAGCCTTGGTTTCCACAGCGTGAAGTCGAGATAGATGTGAGGCAGGAGCACCACCCCAGAGGAGGGAGCAGTACATTGGGATTTTGTGCAGCATTGGGATTCTCATGTTAATACCATGTGTGAATGTCTTTATAGTTGTTGAAGAACTCTGGGAAGGGTTCAAAACAGCATAGCACTTACCTTGTGTTGGTCTTCTTGGGTTGCTGTAATGCAGCTTCTTCGGCTAGAGGAGTGTGGGAGTGGTCAATTGGGTGTGTGTGTGTGTGTGTGTGTGTATATATATATATATATATATATATATATATATATATATATGTATATTATATGTATATATACTGTGTAAATATATATAGATAGATATGATGAAGATATGATGATGATGATGATGATTATGATTGAGAGGAAGATTTGCCGGTTTTTCCGGATCTCGGTTTTTGCTTTTTTTTGCTTTTTCCATGATGTTGAGAACTGAAAAGTGATCCCTGCCTCGACAATCAGCTGAACAGACCCAGTAGGCTCTTATATGGAGCTTAAGCGACTTTTTGAGAAGATATTCAAACTTTAGTTTTGGATGTAGCGGATGTGACCAACATTTTTGTCCTCACAATCCTGTCATAGAGTGTGCTAGTGCACTCTCTGATACTTTAGGATTGATGGCA
>CM068956.1:138920372-138930402 GCA_035128595.1 Eptatretus atami
AAGAGGGAGAGATTCTTTAAGGCAGGTAACGTACATGGTGCAATCCATATCTTTAAGTGAAGGGCAGGTAACGTACATGGTTCGTTCATGTCCATTTCTTTAGTTTAGGCAGGTAACGTACATGGTGCATCCATATCTTTAGTGAAGGCAGGTAACGTACATGGTGCATCCATAATCTTTAGTTTAGGCAGGTAACGTCATGGTGATCCATACTTTAGTTTAGGCGTAACGTACATGGTGCATCCTTATCTTTAGTTAGGCAGGTAAGTACATGGTGCATCGCATATCTTTAAGTTTAGGCAGGTAAGTACATGGTGCATTCCATATCTTTAGTTAAGGCAGGTAACGTACATGGTGCATCCTTATCTTTAGTTTAGGCAGGTAACGTACATGGTGCATCCATATCTTTAGTTTAGGCAGGTAATGTACATGGTGCATCCTTATCTTTAGTTTAGGCAGGTAACGTACATGGTGCATCCATATCTTTAGTGAGGCAGGTAACGTACATGGTGCATCCTTATCTTTAGTTTAGGCAGGTAACGTACATGGTGCATCCATATCTTTAGTGAAGGCAGGTAACGTACATGGTGCATCCTTATCTTTAGTTTAGGCAGGTAACGTACATGTGCATCCATATCTTTAGTGAAGGCAGGTAACGTACATGGTGCATCCTTATCTTTAGTTTTAGGCAGGTAACGTACATGGTGCATCCATATCTTTAGTGAAGGCAGCTAACGTACATGGTGCATCCATATCTTTGTGAAGGCAGGTAACGTACATGGTCATCTTATCTTTAGTTAGGCAGGTAACGTACATGGTGCATCCATATCTTTAGTTTAGGCAGGTAACGTACATGGTGCATCCATATCTTTAGTTTGAGGCACGTACATCATCACATCACCATCACCACCATCACCATCACACATCACCACACACCATCACATCATCACCATCACATCACCACCATCATCGTCATCACATCATCGTTTTATGACCGTTTCCCCTGTGCATGTGTAAGCCGTGGTTCACCTAATGGCTGCTCTCCAAGCTGCATGATCCTTGCTCGCCCTCTTGTTAGGCCTTTCACTCTAAGATCAGCTCTCAGCAACACATCCATGTTTTCCACGGACGGACTTTAGCTCTCCTTCCACTCACATTCGTACACCTCCTCACACAACTACCGACCACATCCTTGTCACATGTCCAAACCATCTCAACCTCCCTCACGCATAACTCACAGCGCTTCCTACACCTAACCTAACTCTTAATTCCACATTTGATTTCTATCCTTCAGTGTCACATCCATCACACATCCACCTCACCATTCTCATTTCATTTCGTTCACACCTCCGTTCGTCCTCCTTTTTGATCACCCATCATTTCGCTGCCATACATCATCATCACACTTCTAACAAGCTGCATTCCAGTTTTCCTTTAATCGGAGAGAGGTCGCTTTTGATGTCAATAAGTGAAACAGCTCCCTAAACTTCCTCCAACCACTTCAAATTCGTGCATTCATTGCTGCCTCCACACCACCACCTGCACTAATGATATCACCAATGTAACAGAATTATCTCCACATTCCAGGAATATATCCCCATAAACTAACCTTTCCGCTCGAACTGGAGTCACTTGTTTACCTGCACAAACAGCACATTTGAGGTCAGGTGCCAACCTGCAGTCTACCCCTGATGCACTACACCTCTTGTGCACCCAGCACTTGCAGGATTTACACGATATTGAATTGCTACCTACACCTTCTCTACAGACAGCACAGGGCCACGTCCCTCTTTTTTCCACCTTCCTTCTCCCACACACTAATCAGTACATTTTTTTTCCCTATATTCACTTCAGTCCTCTGGCCTCCATCACCTCCTTCCATACGTATAGTTACCCATTCTCTTCCACACTGTCGGCTATCAGCATACAGGAGTTCCAAGGTGAGCCTCCTCTAAATTCCTGTGATACAGCCTCAAGAACCATGATGACCAGGATTGGACTCAAGACTGACCCTGATGAAGACACACTTTCACTTCAAAATCCTCACTCTACACTCCATTTACCCTCACAGAGATTTTTGGGCCATCGTACATTGCCATGACCACCAGAACTAACAAATCCCCCACACGTAACTTTCTCATGGCCCATTGCACACACTTCCTGAGGCACCCCATCCAACGCCTTCTCCAAATCCACAAATATAAAGTACAGTTGTTTGTTTTCCCCAGATATTTTTCCTGTAATTGCCCAATTGTAAAAATTGCCTCCATCGTGCCCCTTCCTGGCATGAAACCAAATTGCATTTCATGTATATTCACTCTGTCTTATCAATTTATCCACGACTCTCTCCATCACTTTCATTCCATGGTCCGACAACTTCAGACCCCTATTGTTGCTCTGAACCAAGGAATCACCCTTCCTTTTATAAATATTCACCGTTACACTCTTCAACCAGTCATCTGGGACAGATGTCTCCCTTATCATTGCATTTTTCAATTAGTGATTAAATTCACTCCAATATCACCAGATGCCTTCAGCATCTCTGTGACGATACCAGTGCTGCTCGCCGCTTTACCATTCTCCATTTCATCGATGGCTTTCTTCACCCATTCTTTCTTTATCTCAGGTGGTGGACCCTGCACCGGCTCTACTGCCTCCAGAATATCCCTGTTCCAATGGAGCTCCTCATTTAGTAGGTGCTCATAGTAACTCCTCCAAGCATTTCTAATCTCCCATGGTCAACCAGTACATTTCCCATATCATCCTTCACACATTGTTCTCCTATAAGATCCATATTTTTGACTGATCATTTGCATTGCTATCCTAAATATCTCCCCTCTACTATCTGCATTATTTATCACATCTGAAAGTGAATCCTGTACTAATTTTTTAGCCTTGTAAACTTCCCTTCTTGTCAGACATTAGCCACTAAGTATTCCTCCTCACCCCCTCTCACTTTCCAAATCCTAAACAATTTATTTTTTTCATGAATCGCCATATCCACCTCATTATTCCACCACCATGTAGCCTCATGTCTAGCTGGGCCTTCAACCAGCCACATGTCTTTCAGTAGCTCGCAGCAGCCCATATTTTAAAGAGTTTCAACAACTCTCCACATCCTCTCCACCATAGGGTTTCCAAGAATCATTTCCAGAATTCCCCATATAAATGTTCCTTTACATTCTGATCTCTTAGTTTCCATACTCTTCTCCTTGGGACATAAGGTTTCCTCTTTTCCCTGCTCCAACTTAACTTTACATCACACACTGGCAGCCGATGTGAAAAAGGTACATTCTTCTCACCTATTGTTTTCACATCTTTAATCAACTTCCTATCTAATCTCCTAACTAGAAAGTAGTCTATCTGGCTCTTTTATCCTCCTGACTCATAAGTGATCAGTCTGCTCGACCTCTTCTTAAACATTGTGTTGCAGATGACCATATCTAAAGCGTACACAAACTCAAGTATTCTTACACCTTCAGTGTTTCTCAATCTGAAACCTGACCCACCATGCATACCTTCATATCCTTCTGCCAATGCTCCACCATGTCCGTTCAAATCCCCTCCGATCACAACAACTTCTCTCTCACTAATCCCGAAACAACATGTACAAGTGTGTTCCAAAACTCATCCTTCTCCTCCTCACTTAATCCTATCTGTGGGGCATATGTTGATACAACTGTTAATATACGCTTATCAAACAACAGCTTTAGGACTATAACTCTTGCATTTACCCTCTTAATCTCCAACACCTTCTCCAGCCACTTCTCAGCCACCATAATCCCAACACTACCTGTTCCAGTCACAATCTATACAAAATAATTTTTCCTATCAGTCTACCTGTGACCATTCTCGCAGCACCTCCCCTCCACCTTGTTTCTTGCACACAGCACACATCCACTCTTCTGCGGCTCAAAGTTTCCGCTAACTCACCAGCTCTACCACGCAGAGTCCCAGCATTCAGACGAGCAACTCTAACACCTATCTTGTTCATGCCGAGTGGGTGCTCTATGCATGACAGGTTTGCTCCCATTTGTCATTTGTACAGCCATATATTTCAAAGAAAAAGAAAGTGAGGGAACCTGAGTATAAAAGCTACCCTCCATGGTATATGCCACAGCAACCCAGACATCAGTGTGCTGACACAACCTGATGCCGTAACACCAGCAGTCCAGTGGCCTCGTGGGTGACCCACCCCAGCCCACTTCAGGGACACCCATCCGTGCACGACATAGTACTAAAGCAGACAGGGTATTATTCGCCTGCTGATAGAGCAGCCTCCGAGTACACTATGACTGGGTTTGAGCTCCTGTACTGTCAGGCGGTAAGTGTCAACCTGTTAAGACACACATCCACATCCTGTACCCTCTGGACAATGCAGACACCACCCAGTGTCACACAGCAACTAACCCAGTGGGAAGCACACAACTCAGGTCCCTATTTCCCAAAAGGCATATTTAAGGCATGTTTTTGTGGCCAGATGCTCTTCCTAACGTCACCACAGTATCAGCTGTGGACCTAGCCTTTGTCTAAAGAGACATACCCTACAAGGCAGCAGGGGGATTTGCAATCAGTTTCCTCTCCGAGGTGGACTGCCGACCAAGGTTAAAGAGCTCCACCTGCCCTAGTTGGGTTGGTGAATGCAAAAGCATGTCCTCACATCTGAGAATCATCCACACTACACCTCTAGGGTACCAAACTTACTCCGAGATCCTCCAGACATTACACAGTGCCCTCTCCACGAGGAGGTAGTCTGGAAGTCTTGGCAAGGGTAGAGGTTATGTACCAGAGGGAAGGACTTACACACTCGGCCTTCTTTTAGCTCACAGAGCTATCCGGCGGCCGGAGCTAAAAGCAAGGAATGGTAAACCACCACTCACCTTACTACAGCACTCGATGTATAACACTGCCCTGTGGGAAACCAACCACCCACAAAATGGTTGATATGTAGCTCACGTGATTGTTTCTGGAATATTGGATTGGTCTGTTTGATGTTCCCTCCTGAATACATAGATCATGATGCTGAGAATCCAGGTTAAAACTCCGTATGCTGTGTTGATATGTCCCGCTGATGCAGTGCCCTCTGTTGGTTAAGGCAGGAATTTGTAATTTGTCAGGGTGTCGGCGGTAAGTCGCCTACTCTTCACGAAGGACACCATGGGATATTTAATGTGCACCAACTGATGGTGGTAAACGGGACGCCCAGTTCAACGTCTATCCGAGGGACGGCGCACACACATTGATGAATCACCCAACCTGCATGACATCAGGATGACAGTTTGTAGTTGGGCCGAGATTCAATCCCAGGCTCGATAGCTCAGAAGCAAGTGTGCATACCTCTGGTCCATCCTGCCATTAAAGATCCAACGGTGTCCTTCGCGAAGAGTAGGCAAGCTATCTCTGCCACCATGCCCAAATTCCTGCCCTAACCAGCAGAGGCCATTGCATCAGTGGCACAGCCATGCTCGTGGGAATTGAAAGCCCCTTATTATACTAATATGGAATGTAAAGAATAAGCACCGGTGGACCTAACTGAGAAGTTTTGTTCAACAGAAGCTCAGGTTTGAAACGTTTGTCACTGGGCAGCCTGAAGACTATATACGCATAGCATTCCTGGTGGTACTCCGAATCCAAACCCGCCTGATTGTAAATAATGTTCATTTGCACTCATTCGTTCTTTCAAGGTTGGAGTGCCACGGGTGAGAAGGTCACTCAAAAAATATCGAGGAACTGACTGTGGAAAGAGTGAGTTGACGTGGATTTCAGCAAAGACAGAAAGGGGCGACGGAAGGCAGCACAATGTTGAGAGTGGAACAACAATTCCATCAAAGCTCGCTGCAAGAATTCGGCAATGCTATTGGTGAGAATGATACGACCGTGCAGCGTCAATCACCAACAACTATGGCAAACCCACAACCCATCATCAACATACAGCTTCAGCTGGTGATGACAATGGATCGGCTATGGTGGCATAATGCGAGAATGGTATTCCTATAAGTTGTGGATTCATCTCTGGCTGAAGGGAGCGGTGTCAAGGATTTGAATTGTAACTTACAGGAATCTTAGCTGGTTTCACATTGCTGGAATAAAACCCAGTTGGTTTGCTAATGACCCTCAGGGAGGAGGTAATCTGCCCTGTGGTTTGGAGGGTATATATGGTGCCAGCCCATACTTTCTGGTTAATTCACAATTCCATAAGGGAAGCCTGGGATGGGAATTAAAATTGTGGCAGTTTCAATCACATCTTCATAACTGAATCTTGATGATAATAATAATAATAATAATAACAATAATAATAATAAACAATAATGGTAGTGGTGATTTACCATATTCTTTTCTCACTCCACCAGCTATTTAGGGAATTTAGCAATTGTATTGACCATCTGTGAAAAAATTGCTTAACAAAAATTTCTTCACCAACACGTATTCATCTCGGTGTCTACTAACACCTATCAATTAGTGCAAACCCAAATCCTTGTGGAAAATTCTGGGGAGGCAATCAAAGTTCGGGTGCTCAGAGGACCTGCGCGCGAAAAATCGGAAAAATTAACTTTGCCAATATTGACTGTGGGATGTCTAACTAGGGGTTTTTTGGGGTGCTGAATTGATTCAACCATTATTTTGAGAAAAAAAAACACTCCCTGATCATATAAAATGTATTTTATTGACATTTTTAACAGAACTTGCTCAAGGGAAATGTTGCTTCGTCAGCTTTTACAACCTTATTCATCAAATCCCCAGTATCTCTTCACTCCTCTTGTCATCCAGCTGGTTTATGTTCAGGCAAGAGTTACCATGACAGAAGCCGCAAGCAGAAATACACTTGACTCCTTGCTTTTTACAGCAGCACCTGAGTGAGCTGCAGTCCCCCGCACAGTTGCAGCTGGCAAACGTCAGAGAGTAGTCTGGTGCAATGGGGTCTGTAGAAGGGACTGGTGCATATCCTTGCTCAGTGAGTTGCCATCCATAGTCCCGGCATCAACGATGGACTTTGCAAAGCATCCAAGCCGTCTCTAGTTGGAGGTAAGCTCGAAGAGGTGCTGTGCTGCAGCTCCTGTTGGCGGGGGGAGTTTCTCAGGTTTATGCTCCCCAGTAGCAGCTCGCTTGCTGAAGATGGTCGAATCTCAAGTCTTAAAAGTCTTTGGAGGATTTCCATGGAATGACATGACATGCATGAAAAGATCACAGCCTGCTTTAAATGATATCACCTTTCTCAGCTCGGATGTCCATAAAACATGTCCATTGCCCTCTCTGCTTCATCAGTCTTGCAGAGCTTGCTTAGCAAAGTTGGTTCTAAATCCAAAAATTGCAGACACTTGATCGCAGCCAGAGAAGCTGTGCAAGAAGATGAGATACCTCCGGTATATCTCTGGGAGGGCCCTCCCGGATTCTTTCCGACATCGTAAATGTTTCTTTGGCTGTCGTGAGGAAGATCGGATGTCGTTCAACATGATGAATCAGCATAACCAGGACGGTCTGTGTCCTCAGCCCTCACCTCGACAGGGAACTCTCTTGCCTCATCTAGAGCTGCGCGGACGATGGAGGTTCGGCATCATCGGAGCATTGCTGTCTACACTGATTCCATCCTACTAAAATGTCTCTAGCAAGGAGCAAGAAACGAGCTGGGCTTTGTGTTCTTGTTATCGAGGAACTTTTCTCTTGCAATGATTGATTTTGAGAACCAGACGAATCTGAATGTCACAGCATGCATTACTTTTGTTCGTCTCAATGTGTCATGTCCTTGTGGAGCTCGGCATCATATTCCGTCAAAGACCACACCGCCCTTACCCGTTCCAGAGGCGATGGCTCCAGGCACTGGACTTCACAACACCAGGTAGCTCATTGGCAACATCCTTCCAAGTAAGGTTAGCCTCCCACTTGACATTGTGCAGGAGCCACCCACCATCAACCAACAAGGCTTGTGCAGGGGGTTGTTCGACAGGTGCCACACACTGGCCTTCAGGGACCTTGCTAGGGCAGCCTTGTCGTGGCTTTCGCAACTTTTGATTTTTGTCAAACAGAGACATCGGTTTTGCGTCAACTCAAGCGCAGAGCTTCTTTTGGTCTTGACTTCACGCTCACTGATGACAATGAGGCGGTTGAATAGCTTCAGGTGAGTCAATGACCACTTCTCGCCATTGACTTTGGGTCCAGATCTGAGGCTTGCAAGTGATTTGACCTTGTGTTTGGTTACCATTGCATCCACAACAGTTTTCCCATCCATCTAAGCCTGTATGGCTCTGCCAACTTCTTCTGCTTGATCAGCGTTGACTTGGTCTTCGGGAGTGCTGCGAGACCCAGTTGAGAAGACACAGTCTTCTTGGCCCGTGTGGCAGAAAGGGTTGACTTCCTCTCAACCACACACCACTGGTTGACAGCATCGTTATCTCTCATTTGGGCTCTTTTAACGTCGGTGTGGACAGGTACCCCCCACATTTGACCATGTTCTTTCTAGCTCTCGGTGAATGAACGAGAAGTGGTTCAGAGTCTGAACCCAAGACTTATGAAAGACTCATTCTGAAAGCGCCTCTGTTTAGACCACGGTGGATTTTGCCCAACGCATGAGTGTGTTACATCCTTGTCCATACTTGTCCTAAAAATAGAAACATTTTTTTGTAAACAACAACAAGGACAGAAATTATTGGACCACAAAGACAAGACCAAAGTAACAACCATATAGTGGTTAACATAATATGCCCACCAACTCTACGGTATGAATACAATTCATACTTCTTGACGTCCGGTACACACAATAATTGTACGCTACCAAAAGCAACACAGCACTACAGTAACTCACTAACACAAACTGCAAATACAGCATCAGCACAAGTATAACACACACAATTAGCAGTCGGTTTCAAAAAACATGTGGTTTAGGCAACTATTCGACAACATTAAAATCTGATCACATTGAAGCACACAATTGAAACCGCAAACACACCCAGTCTGTACTATCAAAATGAATACTCGTATCAATCTTTTACGGACCAGGCCGAGTTCATTGTTCTTACACACATCTACATGTGGAATCAATTCAGCCCCAAACACACAAAACGCCCCTAAGTTTAGCCACACCACCAGTACAATAGCAAACAGCATTAATTTATTCACGATCTTTTCGCGACACGGCCCTCTGAGCACCCGACACCTTTGATTGGCTCCATAACACCAGAATTTTCACACCCAGGTCTGGGTTTGCACTACTAATTGATAGTGTTGGAGCACCCTAGACTGATACCCGTTAGTGAAGAATATTTTTGTAAGACCATTACTTTTCACAAGATGGTCAATTCAATTTGCTAAATTTCCTAACTAAAGCCTGATTGACCTTGTGATAATCCTGATCTCCAACTTCCCTCCCTGTCCCCGTCATCACGCCGACAGTAATGCCCTAGTACCGTACACCTCACGTTGCCGTCCTATTCCCGCTTCCCGTCCCTCAAACCGTTACCTTCCCTTCCCCTCCCTCATGCTAACCTTCCAATTCCTCCTACCACTTATACAACAGCTGCCTTCCCATACCTTTCAAATCCGCTCCTTTCCCCCTCTGTCTTCCCTCTCCACCTCTACTCCTTTCCCTTCCTTTCAGGGCACATGCCTGAGACTAAAAAATCCTCATAGCTCTTAATGAACTCGGATCAAGCATTTATGACATCAGTCACAGAGCACATACAAGTACGTAATCAATAAGCATCAGATATGCACTGCGTGTACTCATGGCTTTTCATATTCCTCTTTGTACATGATATGCAAAGGACTCTTTATGTACCCTGGGCGGAACAGGATGGCCGAGAGGTGCGCACACTCACCTCGAAGCTGTCTCGCCTGGGTTAAAATCCGAGCCAGTTATAAAATGTTGTCCCGGTGTTTCACAGGCAGGGTGATTCATCGATGTGCGTGTCCTCCCTCAAATGGACGTTAAATGGTGTCCCATCTGCCAGCATACAGATCCCACGGTGTCCTTCGCGAAGAGGAGGCGAGCTATCGCCGGCACCCGAAACAAATTACAAATTCCTGCTCTAACCGGCAG
>CM068956.1:138930412-138944346 GCA_035128595.1 Eptatretus atami
CACAGTGGCACAGCTGTGCCCTCAAACAATGATGCTACCCCGCAGCCTTGAGCCTAATAACGAACGAAGAATATACCCCGATAAGCTGAAGTACTGTACGACTGCATGTAAAAGGAAGCGTGAATGGTTTTGTTTTGATCGTAAAGGAGGAAATGGTGTTTACATTACACACTCATTGCTTCATGCTTTTTATTTAGCTGTGGAGACAAACGTCGTTCTAGTAAGAAGTTGTGCTTGAGTTCATGTGTTTTAAGGACCATTGATATTTCATTAATTTATTAGTGTCGCTTGAAGGGTGTGTGTGTTGTGTGTGTGTGTGGTGTGTGTGTGTGTGTGTGTGTGTGTGTTGTGTGTGTGTGTGTATCTCTCTGTCTGGTAAGATTCTCACCAATTGCTCTCCCACCTCTCAGGTTGGACATCCACCCGCAGCAACAGCAACATGGTAAGAAGGGAGCTGGATGGGGATTACTCATTTAAAACATTGAAGGAGGAGCTTGAGTGGAGAAGAGCGGAGTCCAGAGTGCGAGGGTGGAGTAGTGGGCGGGACCAGGGAGGCGGAGTCGATGAGGCGAGGCGTGGGCGGAGACGAGCAAGGACACACGCGTGAAAACACCCTCACACACACACCGGTGAAAACACCCTCACACACGCACACCGCGTGAAAACACCCCACACACCACACGCGTGAAAACACCCCACACACCAACACGCGTGAAAACACCTCACACACCACACCGCGTGAAAACACCCCACCACCACACCGCGTGAAAACACCCTCACACCCCACACCGCGTGAAAACACCTCACACACCACACCGCGTGAAAACACCTCACACACCACACGCGTGAAAACACCTCACACACCACAACCGCGTGAAAACACCCTCACAAAGTCAGCCGCCCACACGGCGTGAAACACCTCCCACACACGCTGAAACACCTACACAAACGGTGAAAACACCTCACACACACCACACCGCGGAAACACCTCACCACCACACCGGTGAAAACACCCTCACACCACCGGTGAAAACACCTCACACCACCCGCGTGAAAACACCCTCACACACACACCGGACCTACACCAACCTGCGCAGACGGAGGAGCTTCTCCGTCTTTTATAGAGCCCGAAAGCTCGGGGGAGGGGATCATGCGAATTCGTCGTCATCTGCCCGAATCGGCGCTTTGATTGCCCCGACCCCTACGTGGTCCGCCAGCTTGGGCCGGTTCGGTAGACGTTGGTGCAGCAGGCAGATTTTACCTCAGGAGTGATCGAAGGGAGGGTACCGTGGGTTGTCGTAGAAGCTCAAAGCGACAGTCCAGCACACGAGGCGCACACGTCGCGGATATTGCCTCAGAAAGAAAAGGAGAGTGGGAATGAAATGGAGGGGAAAATGATTTAATAACCCGAACTATTAGACCATCACAACGCACTCCCTGTCGACTGTCGTCCCGCTAAACAAAAGGGAGGGAACTATCTACACGTATATTAATGGAATAACTGTCTTGGGACACCTATCTGTTGTATGCATGCGGTTCCGAGAACCGCAACAATATATATATATATATATATATATATATATATATATATATATATATATATATATATATACACATACATATACACATAAATACACACATATATATACACATAAATATGTATATACATAATAATAAGAAGGGCAATCGATAGAGCGCATACCTCTGCCACGTAATGCCTGATCCACGAGAACATAAAGGGCCCAATACATTTTTGAAATATCATGCTATACAGTAGTTTATAATTTTTGGCCCCATCTCTCAATGGTGAAGAATCACTTAAAAAAGTAAATAATTGTCGTATCCAGATCCGGATTTGCATCTTTACCAAAATCGAATCAATTCGGCATTGTCACACACCCAACGAGTACACCAAGTTTCATCTGAATCCGTCCACAACTTTTTGAGATATCGTGCTATACATCGGTTTAGCCCTATTGCTCAATGGTGAAGAATCACTTAAAAAATTATCAGATCCGGATCCGGACCTTCACCAAAATTTAATCAATTCTTCCTTTTCACACACCCAACATATCCACCAAGTTTCATCCGAATCCATCCACAACTTTTTGAGATATCCTGTACACAGACAAACAGGCAAAAAGGGGTGAAAACATAACCTCCTTCACTTTCGGTGGCGGAGGTAATAATATATATTGGGGTCATATTATATGTATTTATGCCTGGTGATGGCTTAATGGCTTGAGTCGTAGGCTTGGGATCCTAGGATCCCGAGTTCAAATCCCATTCGGCTGTTGAATTAATAACAGGTGGAGTTGACTCTGCCTGTCATCCTTCCGAGGTTGGCAAAATGAGTGCCAGCTTGTTGGTATCTTGTGTCGGAGTGGCCACCTGTCCAGGATTGTGCCCGATAGCCAAGGAGACTGCTTAAGCAGCACCAATGCTCTGCACAGAGTATGATCCTGATGGATGGATGGATATGTGTAAAAAAAAAACACCCTGGTGGCATCTGTGTGTGCTCCACTGTTCTCATCCCTACTCCTCCACCTTTCACACCCTCTCCCTGAATGAATTTAGGTTGATAAAGTGTTAGTTTCCTTTGCCTACTACCACAGTCAGTGTTCTGTTGAACCCTGTGTTTCTGTCCCTCCCTCTTCACTCTGTTCATAACACCTGTATAGCTTCTACTTATTAACATTTCTGCGTTACCCTCCCTTCCAATCGCCATGCCTACTCATTCTCCCCCCTGCACTGCTTCTTTGGAACAGCCTCCCCAACAGTATTCCCAACTTGTATCAACCGACAACAATTCAAGTCACGAATCGATCATCAAGAATCTATATCTCATTTAATTATTACATTTTTCCATCATCATTTTTGGTTTTCACCCAAGCAGCCCTCTTCGTTTGGGGCTAGATTCCTCCCATCGTGTAATACAGTAATAAAAAAAAGTTTGAATTGCTATGGTGTAGATATCATGCAGGCTTGATGACCGACCCAAATGGCCTCCTCCTGCATCCAAGTCCCTTGTGTGGAACAAAGGGCAGGAGAGCAAGAGCAGCATGATGCATTATATGACTACTCATCCACACCGTCTACCCCCTCCCTCCAGCCTATTTGCTTTGGAAAAGCAAGTAACGTGCCTCATCGAGAGATAGAAACATTCCACTGCACCCAGTGAAGGGTTTGGTGAATAACTTGCCTAATAATGTGTGATAAACACCATTTAGAATTCAGTAATGCCCCAATACAGTTGTTCTACAAAGCACGCATGTTTAATATAATCGCAAACACCGTCGTTCTTCGAGAAAGTCATAAACCCGGACAAATGTTTTTGTGAATAAACAAAAACGATTTTGTTTCCATTGTTTATTAAAAATCAAAAAACTCCTTTTGCACATTTTCACAAAGAAGCTAAGCTAAGGCACACACACACACACACGCACGCAAATAACCCTTCATAGATTTAGGTTGTGACGCATTCCACCGGACCGCACCCAACAATTACTCTGCTTGCCCAAAAATCACAATCATTTGTAACATTTTGTATGTTGCCATGATGCATTTTAAGATGATGGACTGAAATAGAACGTTCATTTCTGAAATCCAACGGATAAATAAATTGTCATTATGAATCAATTTGCAAAAAAGACCTCAAATCAAGGTTAAACACATGTAGACGCGTGCACACTCTGTCACAATGGCAATGGCCAGATGCAAAGTAACATAACAGCCTCGACTCAGTAGCTAACAAAAACTTAACAACCCACAAGATCAGCCCAACGCATTCGAATCATTCCAAGACGTGTGATGTTTCGAACACTACAATAATTGGATTTAAAGATGGTTTCAAACTCTAACCAACGACAGCGTGGCTCGCAATGCTTAAAATACAAGCGCTTAAACAACAATTGGAAATGATTCAAATAAAAGCCTCGATTCGATATTCCCTCAAGCGTTATGTGAATGGAAAGTATTAACATGGTTTCTAAGATTTGCAAATTTCAGTGATTTTTGTAACATCAACCAGCAGTGTTTTAAATACAGGTCTTGCTGCATATACACAAAACTGGCAAATGAGGTATGCTCAAGCTGTCATCAAATAACACGGACATTTCTGATGCCTCGTGCCATGCAATGGAGATAAATTTTCTCGATTCAACGTCTCGTCTCAGAGTGCAGAAATCCTGTGCACTTTCAGTGATGCTGCATTTGGTGACGAGTCCATTCATGACCCATATAAGTTAAATAAGGCAAAGTGAATGATCTATAGCCGATTGCGATTCAATTGACTAGGTAATCTGAATTTTGCCATGCCATTGTAGGTCGAATGCAAATGAGCAACAGGAAAGCAGAGTACTATATTGATTATGCCGATTATGATGCACGTGAATTACAAAAATTGGTGTAAAAGTAATCCGTTGTTCCCTTATGGTATCTGCAAAGTTAAGTGAAACATTATGAACAACTGTTGTAATGATAAACTGAAGCCAGTTCATTTGGTATTGTTTATATTACTGCTGCAAACACATCTGGATACGGTATGGTACGTAAGAATAGCATTGCAAAGATGAACCCCAAACAACGCAGTGCCCCCATTAATTTACAAGGGCTCACAGATGCTACCTATGCTCTTTCCCATTCTGGACCCCAGAGTGGATGTTCGCAGGTGCACTTGCCACACTCGTGGCCACAATTCAAAATCGCATCGCATGGTGATGGGCAATCAGACGTCTCGTGGCAGAGTTTTCTTTTCTGGTGGTTACATGGAAGAGTTACGACAACCTCATTCTTACAGTCAAAGACCTCCGGCTCCTGATGACAAGACATAGTCTGCAGATGCCTACAATTCGGCATTTTTTTCGTAACCTTCATGGAGCAGTCACCACACTCATCGTAACAGATTTTGCGGCATGGGTGACCACAAGGCTTTTGCAGCCTCAGGCAAGGTCGGAAACACTTCAGTGGAAGACCTTCTTCAAAGCACCTTATTTTCTTCTGGTGACCACAGGTTAGCATCACTTCTTTCGGGATTCTGCAATGCTTTGTGCAAGGCTGTCTGCATCTCAAGGTACATCGATGACCACAGCTCAAAATTCGACTGCAAGGATAAGGGCAATTGTTTTTCATCTTACTCATGAAGCATTTGAGTTTCATCTGATGACCACATGGTAATGTGACATCCACATCCTCGACGCAATATTGCAAGCAGTTGTCCTTGCACATCCCTTTGCATGCGTGACCACATTCAAGCAATCTCTCACATACGGATGTGCACATTTTACTGTTGTACTGTTGGAAGCACGGGACATTTTCTTTGTGACCGCATGGTAGAGTGGCAGTTATTGGATGTTGACACTGCTCCGTACATGATTGCCCACACTTTTTGTCACACACGTGTCCACAAACCAATTTATGTTCACAAGGCCACTCACAAATACATTTGCTGTTCTTCTGATGGCACTGGACCTCCTGCTTGTGACCACATGGTAAAGTTGCATCTACCTTGACTGCACAATCCACCACACAGATCTGACCGCATTTCTTATCACAAGCATGACCACACGGAAGGTGATGCTCACAGGGCCACTTACAAAGTTCTTTGCAGTTCTTCTGATAGCACTTGACATTTTGTTGATGGCCACAAGGGAAATTTGCATCTACCTTGACTGCACAATCCACCACACAGATCTGTCCGCATTTCTTATCACAAGCATGACCACACGGAAGGTGATGTTCACAGGGCCACTTACAAAGTTCTTTGCAGTTCTTCTGATAGCACTTGACATTTTGTTGATGGCCACATGGTAAAGTAGCATCGACCTGGATTTCACAGTGAATGTATACCTCACAGAGATACGGTATTTCAGCTTGTAAGCATTGCAGTAATGAACAGATGGGAATGGTCATCTGATAACAACGTAGCTGTTTCTCATGTCCACATGGGAGAATCCTTTGTACATATTCCTGACATTGAAAGGAATTCGGATCTAAGTGACAATTCATGGTCTGCACATGCCCACAATTAGGTAAAGTCTTATCAACCTGCACTTTGCATTCACCACAATCATCGTAACAGACTTTTGGGCAGGCATGACCACAATTCTTGTGGATTCTTTGGCAAGGTTTATAGCAAAGATACTCCACATGATTCCTGTCAAATGGATGACAACAAAGGGTACAGACATGACCACAGTCCAGACGAGTGTCACAAGGTAAAGAGCAACCGCCATCAGGGGCAACATGCTCAAAGTCTGACCCTTTGCATATTAATGCTTGACTTTTGTGTATCTGACATTGCAGAGGTAGTGATGATCCCAGGCAGTTCTGCATTCTTAGTCCATCCAAAATACCTGCCCATATTTGAGCAGATGCAAGAAGTTTGGCGTTTCCGATGGCATAGAAACCTTTCTTGGCTCGTGACAGTGCCACACAAACTCGATTGGAAATCTTGAGAAAACCTGTACAACATTCTTTGTTGCTTCGCACCAATGAAAGCAGTACAATGTCATTCTCTTCACCTTGATATTTGTCGACAACACAAACATGCACGCCGTCAAATGACTTCTTTGGCATAAGTTTCTTCAGCGCAAGCAGCTGCCCACTGTAGGTGGTTAGAACAGTGACCTGCGTCGGCTTGTAGCCTTGCTTCAGAATGTACCGGCAAAACTCCACCACAAATCTGGCCTCATGTGGGTTGTTGTGGCTTCTGGTGTCCTCCACGCCTTCTTCTGGCTCTTCGTGGTCCAGAAAAAACAGGTTCGTATTGAGACCCTGAACAGAAATGTAGATGCATCATTGTAATGCAGCAGAAAAAAAGCATTGATAAATCACATAATGCATCTCAAAATAAGAGTTCACTCCTCATGATTATTCCTTGTTTTTTTGGGGTTTAATTTACATACTTCAAAGTTCATACAAAATATCTTTATAGCCTCGGACCAAATCCTAATAAACGTCAGTGTGCGTCAGTGTGTGTGACTCCTCCATAACTCCAACACCAGCAGCGTGAAACTTTGCATGCATACTAAGGGAACCCCAAGGAAGTTCTTGAGTGAAAATTGGGTGTTTGGGTTAATTAAAACACCCCTTTTGAAGATAATCAACGGCCGTATTTAATTATATCCTTTATCAGGCACATCCTCAGCCACCTCGTTCTATATGGGATCTTAAGGCATTTCCTGGGTTACCTCACTGGGGTCTGAAGCTGCCATGTTTTTTTTGGCCTGCTCAATCATGCCTTGACTTGGAACAGGCTGAAACAATTTCTTAATCATGAAGTTTTTTTTGTTTTTCCACTTTCATCACCCATATTATCGAATACCTCTTCATCATAGCTACGGATCGCTGGGCACATTGCAATGCTTATAAACGCCTGGAGATGCCAGCATTTATGGCTTTAATTCATTTCCGCAGATGCCATTACCTTGAGAATCTCTTACACTAAGCCAAATTACAAAATTTAAGCTCCAGATTTGAACTTAGGAGCAGTTTCGACTGCTAAAAAAAAAAGGAAAAAAAGTGTCCATTTGTCTAATTCGGACATAATTTTGACATTCGGACAGAGCTATCGCTTGCCAACCATTATTTAATTGGAGTGCTTGCTTGAGTGCTTAAGCCACTTTCCGAACACCCTACAGTGGGCGGCGGTACAGTTTCTGTCCCAATCGTGATGTACAGTTGGGAGTTGCTTCAAGGAAGAGGTACATTTAAGGGTACATTTGGATCTGTAATTTAGTGACTCCTGGCAGGTGTGTGTGTGTGTGTGTGTGTGTGTGTGTGTGTGTGTGTGTGTGTGTGTGTGTGTGTGTGTGTGTGTGTGTGTGTGTGTGTATTTGCCTGCATGCATGGTTACGCGAGCGCCATGGTGACAGTTTCATCCCGTATCTTGACGGTTTTAATTTTTAACCTCAGCAGCATACGAGCAATCACATTTTCCTTTGGCATCGTGACTGTTTCTAAAGTAATTGGTTATTTTATATGACTCGGTGTGCTTTCTCTTTGTGAGTTTCAAAGCAAAATACATTTGATAAAACCTGATTTCTCAGCCGTTTGCCATGTTTTTACAATTACACAGCCAATTTTTTTCCACCTGTCACACAACGATTGTGTGTGTGTGCACGAGCATGTGTGGTTTCATAAAGTATAACATATTCTCTGCAAATCCCCTACCCGCACTATCCCCACTCCCTTCTCTCTTTGTCCCATCTTTGCTCCACCCCTTCCTAATATAGTGCAGTATCCTCCCACACCTTTCTATCTCCCTCTCTCTCTGTCTCCAAACGTATTGAGACGCAGGTTATTTCCAGGTGGTGGTTATCTCCAGATGTGTCCAGACAGTGTCATTCTGGCTGACGCTCCCTCACGCTGCCTTCCCTTGCTGTCCCCTCACGCTGCCTTGCCGTCCCTCACTGCCTTCCTTTCTATCCCTCATGCTGCCTTCTCTTCCCCTCCCTTCTGTCCATCACACTGCCTTCCATCCCCTCCTGTCCCCTCACACTGCCTACCCGTCACCTCACTTGCCTTCCTATTCCCTCCCGTCCCCTCACGCTACCTTCCCTTCCCCTCCCCTCATGCTACCTTCCCTTCCCTCCTCACACGCTGCCTTCCCATCCCTTCAAATTCTCCTTTCCTTGCCTCCCTCATTCTCCTTCCCTTGTCTTCTCCTCAGTCTACCTTCCTTGATTGATCTGGACGGTGGTTATCTCCAGACGTGTTCAGACAGTGGTTATGTCCGGATGGAGCCCCCCTTACACTGCCTGAGCTTGCCCTCCCTCACGCTGCCTTCCCCTTCTCTCAAGCTGCCTGCCCCTCCCCCATGCTACCTTCCTCTCCCTCATGCTACCTTCCCTTCCCTCATGCTATCTTCCCTTCCTCTCCCCTCACGCTGCTTCCCTCCCCACATGCTACCTCCTCTTTCTTCACATGATCTTACCCTCCATTCACACTACCTTCCTCCCTTCACACTACCTTCACGCTACCTTCCTTTCCCCCATCCTTCTCGCTCCCCCACCCCTCTCTCTCCCTCCCATCATATACCCGTTGGCCAGATGTGGTTATGCCCAGACGGACACTCCCCTCACTCTGCTTTACCTTTCTCTCCCCTCACACTACCTTCCCATCCCCACACGCTGCTTCCCCTCCCTTCCCCTCACGCTGCCTTTCCCTCCCCACATGCTACCTTCCCTTCTTCACACGATCTTACCCTCCATTCACACTACATTCCCTCCCTTCACACTACCTCCCTCCCTCACACTACCTTCCCTCCCTTCACACTACCTTCCCTCCCTTCACACTACCTTCCTTTCCCCCCATCCCTTCTCGCTCCCCACCCCTCACTCCTCCACCCCTCTCTCTCTCTCTCCCCTCCCATCATTATACCCGTCACCGGATGGTGGTTATGCCCAGACGGACACTCCCCTCACTCTGCTTTACCTTTCTCTCCTCTCACACTACCTTCCCATCCTCTCACGCTGCCTTACCCTCGTACAAGGAGGAGTTTCTGTACAAGGAGGAGTTTTCTCGCTCCCCCACCACTCTCTCTCCCCTCCCATCATATACCCGTTGGCCAGATGGTGGTTATGCCCAGACGGACACTCCCCTCACTCTGCTTTACCTTTCTCTCCCCTCACACTACCTTCCCATCCCCTCACGCTGCCTTACCTCCCCTCACGCTACCTTCCTCCCTCATGCTCCTTCCTCCCCTCACGCTACCTTCCCTCCCCTCACGCTACCTTCTCCTCCATTCATGCTACCTCCCCCTTCCTGCATGCTACCTTTCTCTCCTTCCACCCCTCCTCGCTATCCCACCCCCTCATCCTCCAGCCCTCTCTCTCCCCCATCCCTTAGTAACCGTCAGCTGGACAGTGGTTCTTCCAGATGGACACTCTCCTCACTCTGCTTTACCTTTCCCTCCTCACTCTGCCTTACCTGCCCGGCCCTCATTCTGCCTTCCCTTCCCCTCCCTCATGCTCCTTCACCTCCCCTTCCGCTACCTTCCCTTTCCCCACCCCTCCTCACTCCTCCACCCCTTTCTCTCCCCTCCCTTAGTATACGTGTCAGCCAGACGGTGGTTATGTCCAGACTGACACTCCTCTCACTCTGCTCACCTTGCCCTCCCCTCATGCTGTCTTCCCTTGACTTATCTGACGGTGGTTATGTTCAGACGGTGATATCTTCAGACGTGGCCAGATGTGGCATGTCCGGATGGACCCTTCCTCACACTGCCTTACGTTGTACTCCCCTGCCCTCCCTTTATGCTGACTTCCCTTCCACCACCCCTCCTTCCTCACTCCCCATCCCTCCTCACTCCCCCTCCTTGCCTCTATCTCCCTCCTTTCTCACTCCCCTCTTTCCTCTCCCTACCCTTCCTTAGTATTCACGTCAGTGAAGCGATGGGTTGTATTTATTAGTATATAATAATACGCTTGTCCTGCTTGTTATCTTTCTGGCAATTTTCTCTTAAACTAACATATATATATATATATATATATATATTATATATATATATATATATAATATATATATATAAAAATATATTTGTATATATGAAAAGGTTACCGAAATATCAAAATACAACTACCACTATATGTGATATACATGAGATATTGCAAACTTACTTGGAGAATATCACTTAATATTTTGCTTGGTTTGTAATTGCAGGTTCTCATGATATTATGATTGATTGCAGGTACTCAGAAGTGAGAGGAAAATAAGAAAACAATAACTTCCTTAATGCCAAAGAAAAGTGAAAAGCAAGTTGTAATAATAATTACCACAAAATATATTTGAAGGTAAATAACTTTCAATACGAAACCTCTGACTCAATTTGTTTTTTTCAAATCTACATTTTGTTTCGAAAGATTATGCTTCAACATGTACTTATTTAACACATTGCTCAGACATTGTATTTGAACTATGTTTTCCAAATCATAAAGCAAATCAAGTTGCACATAAAATACCTTGATGTTTTCAAACATGGACACAGAAGGGTGATTGTTCAGTTGCTTGTAAATGTGTGGAACAATCAGAGTTGCAATTTCTGGCCTCATGCGATGCTGAAAAACAATCAATCGCGTACATTTATACAAATGCCTAAGTGCCGATTAAAAGTTACAGCAAGTTATATATTTCAGATACCCAGTAATGCCATCATCATTGTAATGGTTGCCATTCACAGCTGAAGACAGCACTTCATATGCGAGATTAAAAAAAAAAAAACTTTCTGTGTGTAATAAATGAAGGTACCTCCATGTCAAATTTGAAGAATATTTTGTTGTTGTATGGAAAGTTGAAGCTTGTAAAAGAGGTCAAGCACAGAATGCACCAGAACATGACAGAAGAAGACCACAATTGAAAAGGGGGAAGCACATCAACAGCAGGGTAAAGGGGCACATCAACAGCAGACGAAAACTAGAACGGCACTTGATAGAGTGCATACATCCATCAGGCTGAACATTTTACGTTTTGTAGTCCAGTGATAGGTCAGATCTGCATTCAGACTTTAACAAAAATATAATCAGCTTGTTCTTTTTACCTACCCAACTCATCCACCAAGTTTCGTCTGAATCAGTCCATCACTTTTTGAGATATCATGCTTAATATCGTTCTTAGCCAAATCTCTCAATAGTAAAGAATCACTTTCAAGAATCTAATATCCAGATTCAGATCTTCACCAAAATCGAATCAATTCATCTTTGTCATACACCCAACCTGTCCACCAAGTTTCCTCCAAATAAGTCCATAACTTTTTGAGATATCCTGCTCACAGACAGACAGACAGACAGACAAACAAACAAGCAGGGGTGAAAACATAACCTCCATCCACCTTCTGTGGTGGAAGTAATGAAAGCATGGTATGCGATTGTAATCATTGGAAAGCCACATCGGAGACACAATCTATCTCTCCTCCATCCAGGAGGGGAGACACAACTAATTAAGTTTATTGCTGTAATTCTGCTACGTGGAAATACTATCTGGGTGTTGGCGCTGCTATTTTGCGACATTGGCTTTATCTCCGCAGTCTGAGAAACAATCACGGAGAAATCTCTCCCCTCACCTCTCCCCAATAGCCATGGGATGCCAACCCACAGGGTTTGTCTGTGCTCTATTCGCTAAAATCTAAATGCCGAATGTCAAGTGAGGAAGCAGCATGTATCATTTATTACTAGAAAGTAGAATTTGACATGAATAAGTCAATGGATATGTCTTCGCCCACGTTAAATGTCAACCCACTGTTACGTTTGATTTCAATTAAAGATCACGTGAAACATTAAAGTCCCCCCTCCCCACCCACCTCTCCCCTTGAGAGAAAGTGCACGAGAGCGTGAGAAAAAAAATAAAGAGACAGAGATAAGACAAAAGAGAGACAATATTAGATGCTTCTAACTCAAGTTATGGTCTAAAAAATGATTTTCAAAAGGCACATGGCCTTTGTCCTGTTCAATTGAAAATTGAATCAGTTCATCTTTGTATTACAGTCCAGAGTTATGCCAAGTTTGGTCAAAATCCCTTCAGTGGTTCAAAAGTAATCGTGGTAACAAACAAATAGACAGACGGTCAGCCAGACCGACAACCTGAAAACATAATGCCTCCGACACCTTCGGCATAATTATCCCTACGATTTTTGAAAAAACAATTGGGGGATATTGTAATCGGCGCTGTCCATCTTTCTGGCCGTTTGTCCCACTATCTCTTCCTAAACGGTTGAGCAGAAATTCACCAAACTTGGTAGTGATGATCACCACATGGCCTCTTCACATTAATAGTCAGACTTTGGGGCTTCTGGTGCACCTCATAAATGTACATGTAAGTGAATGGGTGAAAAGGGAAAAACATATTAACTGAAACCAAAATCCTCCCAATTTCCCTTGTTTTACCTCCTTTAGACCCCACTTTCAAGACTTTTCTTCCGCCAAAATCCCTCAAGATCTTCCACCCTTATTTTCAGGGGTTCTGAGGCACTTAAAAAACCCATCATAGCTCCAACTAATATTTGTTCATGGTTACTCTTCACCATCAAGCATACCAGTATAAAAAAGGCAGCGACAGCCCGTTAAAACCCCCCAACTCCTATTTTGTTCTTACACTATATGTGTATATATATATATACATATACATATATATATATATTATATATATATATAATATATATAATATATATAATATATATATATATATATATATATATATATATCAAAAGGAGGCTGTCAATTCCATTTCTAAAATAAACCTCTTATCATCAAAAGCTCCAATGCTTTCTTATTTACCTCCTCTGTGTATAAATGATGTTTATATTTTCTTATCTATATATTATTTATGTTAACATATAAGCCTGGTGTTGGCGCAGTGTTAGGGCAGCGGCTTGGGACCAAAAAGGTCCTGAGTTCAAGCCCCGTTGGGCCACTGAATTAATATACATATATACATACTGCAGAAATGTATTATATATTACATATGTGTGTGTATGTGTGATATATATATATATATAATATATATATATATATATAATATATATATATATATATATATATATATATAGTATATATACCAAGTCGTATAACACCAGGGGGTGACTCAGCCTGTCATCCTTCCGAGGTCGGCGAAATGAGTACCAGTGTACTGGGCCCGGTGTATGCCCCGTAGAATAGGTGTACCATATCCCTGTGTGTCGTAAGAGGCGACCAGGGTTGCTGTCAGGAAGGGCATCCGGCGTAAAACCTATGTCAAATCAGTATGCGGATCATAACGGATGATCCGCTGTGGCGACCCTTAACGGGAGCAGACGAAAGAAGAAGAAGATATTATTTATGTTAACGTCTGCGCGTAATTTGACGTATCTCCTCCAAAACTGCCAGACGGATTGTCACCACTTTCGGCACACGGGTGCGCTGTGGTCTAATGAACAGCATGGGCTATGTGAGATCACGCCAGAT
>CM068956.1:138949623-138962433 GCA_035128595.1 Eptatretus atami
AGACCTTCCATATGCACCTGATAAAGAAAGTCCGAAGAAGGAATGGCTTTGCGGTTATCAAAAATCATTTCTTACAAAAGGCAAACCAACAGAGAAACTGCTAACCACATTGTTTAATAAAGGAAATTATGTTTTACATCAGAGAAGTTTAAGACAATATTTATCTGCTCGGTTAAGAGTAAAGAAAATTCATAGGATTTTGAAATTTAAACAGTCATTGGTTAAAAAAGCAAATAGATTTTAACACAGAAAAGATTGCTACACTTGCTACAAGTGATTTTGAGAAGAACTTTTATAAATTAATGAATAATGCTGCATTTGAAAAGACCATGGAAAATGTTAGGAAGAGACAAAACATAAGACTTGCTAAGACTTGCTGCATCTTGGAAACAAGCATCCAAATTAATTTATAAACCAAGTTTTCAAAGAGCAGATGTGTTTTCAGAGAACTTTTGTACTATTCATTTGAACAAAGAAAGTAGTGAAATGGATAAACCTATCTATATAGGAACATCAATTCTTGACTTGTCAAAGTGGTTAATCTATGACTACTACAACAACCTAAAGAAGAAATATGTGGAAGAGGTTAATCTACTATATATGGATACAGACAGTTTTATTTTTTAAATCAATACGGAAGATATTTATAAGGATATGTCTCAAGATGTAGGTATTTATGATACAAGCAATTATAGAACAGATAACAAACGATTCTCAACAAAGAATGAAAAGATTTTTGGAAAGTTTAAAGATGAGTTGGGTGGAAAGATAATGAGTTTGCGGGATTGGGAGCAAAGGCTTATGTCGATAAATATATTGATAATGAAATTGAAAAGAGTGATAAAAAGTTAAAGGGGTAAAGAAAAATGTAATCAAAGAAACAATAAATTTTGATGATTATTACAACTATTTAGCTTTTAAGAAAGAAGAGTATAGAAAAATGAATACAAAAAGAAGTTATCAACATCGTGTATATATATATATATATATAAATAGTATGTATAATATATATATAACATATTTATATATATATATATATATTATATATATATACAGAGGAGGTAAATAAGAAAGCAATGGGGGCTTTTGATGACACGAGGTTTATTTTAGAAAATGGGATTGACAGCCTCTTTTATGGATATATATATATATATATATATATATATATATATATATATATATATATATATATATATATATATATATATATATATATATACACATAAAGGGCAGGAACAAAATAGGGTTGGGGTGTTTAACGGGCTACCGCTGCCTTTTTTTACCGTATACTTGAGGGTGACAAGTAACCATGAACAAATATTTGTTGGAGCCATGTAATTTTTTGTAAGTGCCTCAGAACCCTGAAAAAGGGAGGAAGATCTTGAGGGACTTTGGAGAAGAAAAGTCTTGAAAGTGGGTTCCAAAGGAGGTAAAACAAGGGAAATTGGGAGGATTTTGGTCAGTCAATAAGTTTTTCCCTTTTCCTTCATTCACTTACATGTAAATTTTTGAGGTGCATCAGAAGCCCCAAAGTCCTACATCACATTGCTGCACTTTCCTAGCCACCTCAAAACACAGGCTCTGGCACAGAAGTTGAAAGCCTTCAGGTCGTCTGGTCAACAAGTTTCTGGTAAGGGGGGGGGGGGGTGGGTGGGGGGTAAACTATGAAATGCCCATTGTTTGAGAAGCTTCTCCGCAGTCACAATCAACAGGGCCATTTTTTTTATTTCCGCACTTCTGCATAATGGGCTCTGCAGCATCCGACTACAGTCCTGAGGCGATTGATACAGCAGGCCGGCCATGTCTCACTAGCTCCTTTTGGCAGGGACTCCTCAGGGTAAAGTGACAGCTTGTGAGGTCTTGATGGCAAGTGCATTGACCAAGCATCTATCCTGCAGCTGCAGAGGTTACCATCCAGGAGCCGAATGGCATGAAGGAAACTATTCCTGGACTTCAACCTCTGGGTACTCCCTGGCTTGTGTTGAAAGAGTGGCTGGTGAGAGTCTTGTTACCTCCGACACCGAAGGTGAAAGAGGTTATGTTTTCACCCTTTCTGTCTGTTTGTCTGTGTACAGGAATATCTCAAAAAGTTGTGCATGGATCTGGAGGAAATTTTGTGGACAGGTTCGGTGTGTGACAAGAACGAACTGATTAGATTTTGGTGAAGATCCAGATCTGGATCCGACTACTAGATTTTTTTAAGTGATTCTTCACCATTGAGAGATAGGGCTAAACTGATATGTTGCACAATATCTCAAAAAGTTGTGGACGGATTCTGACGAAATATGGTGGACAGGTTGGGTGTGTGACCACGACGAATTGATTTGATTTTGGTGAAGATCTGTATCATTTGCTTATGTTCTTTTTTTCAAAAACACTTCAAGAAGTGTGATCAAGAAGTGATTCTTCACCATTGAGAGATAGGGCTCAAAAACGATATATAGCATGATATCTCAAAAATTTATTGGGCCAGATATGTTCTCATGGATCAGATATGTCTGATCAAAAAAACAACAACAACAAAGCAACATGTTACAGAGTGGAGGTATGCACTCTACCGAGTGCCCTTATAAGTTCCTTCTTGTTTTTGTTTTTTTGATATTTGTGAGGAGACTGCTCTTCTGATCGAAAGTGGAGCAAGACCACTTAGCAAATAGAGGCCGTCCACACGTGTTGGTTTAAGGCAACCAGAAGTCGCTCTGCAGGCTGTGTTGAGGACTAGATCCATCTTCTTGGCATGTGAGGAACAGCCCCAAACAGGACAAGCATATTCCACTGCCGAATAGCACATGGCCAGTGCATAACTTCGAATGGTTCCCAGGTCTGTTTCCCCATTTGGAGTTGGTCAACTTCCTCAAAATGTTGTTTCTGGCTCATACCTTCATCTTTGTCTTGAAGAGATGATCTTTGCAGCTGAGAGTGCGGTCCAGGGTAACTCCAAGGTATATTGGCTTGGGGTTGTGAGTTAGTCTTCTCCCATCCCAGTGGACATTCAGCTTTCGGTTTGCATCCCTGTTCTTAAGATGAAAGGCACTGATTTGCGTCCTCTCTGGATCCGCCCACAAGTGGTTGATGATGTAATACTTGGATAATCCAGCTCCTGCATCCGTGAGGGACTGCTACACTTTCTCAAAGGATTGATCCTGGGATGCAATGCAGAGATCATCAGCATACAGGAAACTTCTGGTGTTTGGATGTATGGGTTGATCATTTGTGTACACATTAAACAGGAAGGAAGCAAGAACACCATCTTGAGGTAGTCAATTCTTCAGTCTACAGCTCAACACGATCGGCTGTGATTACCCGAGGTCCACAAAGAAACGTCGACTAGCCAGCATGTTTTTAATCAGATTTGTCAGTCTTGCATCTTTTGTTATCTAGAATAACTTCTGCACAATAACCCTGTGACTGTGTTGTATGCTGCAGTCAGGTCAACAAAGGCAGCACCAGTTGTCAGCCCTTTATTATAACCATCCTCCATGAATTGGGTGAGATTCAGGAGCTGGCTTGTGCAGGCCTTTCAAAGTCTAAAACCGGCTTGCTCATGGATGAGATGCTCATCCACAAAGGGTGACCACATGGTAAGAAGGCACGCAAGCAGAATCATTTTTGGCCCCATCCCCGGGGTCAAAAAGTCGAATTCCAAAAAAATGCCATTCCGGGCACATTTTAAAACATGTTTTCATATGAAACTTTATATATGCAAACAAATTGGAGGACGCGTGCAATATGTAACGATTTTTCGTATTTGACCCCTGGTTCATGTTCCAGGGGGTGGGGACTTAGTGTCACAGGGGTCAAAACAACATTTTTTTGAACTCAAAATTTGGCATGAGGTCATTTTGGTGGAACTTTTTGTCATATTACAACTTTGCATTCGGTGTGAAGCGTGGGGAATTGCGATGGTGTGCCATCGACTTCGCTCTAGTTTTATTTTGATACGATTCGGTAGGGGTCAGAATTGAGCCAACCAACTTGGAGCAGACGCTCTACATCTGGTTGCACATGACATCTCTCTTTGAACATCAACTTAATTGAATAGCATAATTTCTCATGTTACCTGGGTACTCAGCGTGATGTAAGGAATGTTGTTCTTCACCATGCGCTCAAACAACGAGAGGTCCAAGTGGTAGCGTTTTGACAGCTCATACACCGTGGGGTTCGGCCGGAGCTGGCACACAAAACAATCAGTTAAAATTCCCGCATAAATCGATTCACCTGGAACTTTTGCAGCAATTTTGTAGTCATGATTTAAAAAAAAGAATAAAAAGAACATAAGTTAACTTAAAGCCCATGCATTGCAAAAAGTAGGATGTTGCCCAAAGTTAAAGTGGAAAAAAAAAACAAGTTTGTCAGCCAAAAAAGTTTTTCAACAAGATAAGATTTTATTTTGAAATCAACCATGCAGAATTTGGTTTCTTAGCTTATCTGGAATTGAAATTCCAGATATGGTATTGGCATCATGCACCGTCCATCAGTCTCCCATTTCAACTTCTCCGGCCAAACCATGAGGCCGATCTGGCTGAAAATTGGCAGCAAGGTTCCGCTGCTGACTGGTAACGGAGATTGAAAAACTTGTTCTGGACATGTAACTCAGTCGGTCAAAATGGCGGACTTAGTACATTCCTTCAAAAATCTTCTTCTCCAGACATAGCAGTCAGAATGCAACATATTTGGGT
The DNA here is from genome assembly GCA_035128595.1 of Eptatretus atami. Lineage (NCBI taxonomy): Eukaryota > Metazoa > Chordata > Myxini > Myxiniformes > Myxinidae > Eptatretus > Eptatretus atami. The sequence goes on from CM068956.1 coordinate 138,954,303, forward strand.
TACAACATTGGAACAGGGACAAGATAAGCCACAGGTCCAGTGGTCCTATTTTTTTTTCAACATAAGTAAAACGACACAGAGGACATAAGTCAAAGAGATGACACTCAACCTTCGCTGGAAACTACAATGTGCCCAAAATCCCAACAGTGGCAGGGACTTGCGTACCTGTTGGTGGTCCCCAATGAGAATGAGATGTTGGCATGCTGGGTTGAGTGCTGTAAATACGTGTGCTTCTAGAACCTCAGCTGCTTCCTCCACGATGATGATCGAAGGTTTTAGTTGCTGCAGCAGACTTCGATTCCTGGCTGCCGCTGGAAACGTTGCAGACAATAAAAAAAAAAATCAGTTTGATCTGATGCTAAGTCTGCACTTTCTTTGTAATGTACAATGTATGTATGTCTATGGTATAAGATTGGGGCAGTTGGAATTATAGATTTATGTGTTTAATGGTGTTTCCAACCAAAAACAGGAAAATAAAAATAAAAAGATAAAATGTCATAGCCCCCGTTGTTGTAGTAATTTAGCTGCACGGAGTTAAAGGGCGAGCCCATATTTATTTACAACTAAAATGGCTGTCAGTCTACCAGTCGGCCATCTTTGATCAGATCGCAAAATAAAGTTAGGTGCAAGTGTATGCCATCATGTACTGTGCTTAAAAAAAACTATATACACTGTCGAGGCTCGTATGAGAGCTAACACACAGAAACGCACAATGTAGGGGGACGGGGGAGGGAAGGAAAAAAAACCCAGAGATATGAGGAAGATCTGTGGAAGGGAGAGGGATGGGGCAGGGTACACAGGGTAAACAAGATGGACACTACAGGGACATTCAGGTCCTTACACGACAGGGACTTTCAGGAAAGAAAGCAGGGAATTTGAAGGAGGTGGGTTTCGGGTGGATTAACGGGGGTAGAAAAGATCGTGGATTTGGGTGGGGGAGATAAGAGATTTTGCTGAACAGCTCTTTTGAAGACCTGGAGGGAAGAATGGGATTGAAGAGAATGTGGGATTTTGCTCCAAAGGCAGGAAAAAAGAGGAATGAAAGAATGAAGGTGAGCAGTGATTCTTGATTTTGGTAGTTTTACCGGAAGGGGGTTGCTGGCAGACCTTGAGCATCCTACGGATATATGGGGGTGACATATCTCAAACAGAGCAGGGGGGGGGGGGGGAGGCCGGAGAGGAGACGGTGGAAGACGAAAAGACCACCGACCTGCCTGCGGTGAGAGTGAGACCCAAAGACTCAGCCGCATCGCGAGAGATACCAATGATCCTAAATGCCTTGGTTTCCACAGCGTGAAGCCGAGAAAGGTGAGAAGCAGGAGCACCAGCCCAGTGGGGAGAGCAGTACTCCATCAGGCTGTGGACAAAAGCTTTGCTTATGTCAGGAGCTCAGGTGTGCCAAGGAAGACTATGCACAACGGAGGATGCCCAGTCGGTGACTAGCTTTGCAGGCTAGCATGGAAATGTCGCTTTCCCAGGAAAGATCATGGCAGATAGTGAGACCCAGAAGCTTGAATGAAAGGACTTCAAGAGGATTGTTTAGAAAGTAGATGGAGGGGTTCCAGACGGTCCTTTCGGAGAGACATAGTGAGAGTGGTGAGATTTGTCAGGGTTGAAAGACATGTTCCACATGTTGAACCAGCTTGTGATTTTATCCAGATCTGCTGAGAGTGAAAAGGCTGCTGCTTTCTGATCTGAGGGATGATAGATGGTACGGCAGAGGGTGGAGTCATCAGCAAAGAGATAAAGAGGATTTTCCAGAGTCAGAGAGATCATTGAGGAAAATCAGAAAAGAACAGGGCCCAGAGCACTGCCTTGAGGAATTCCAGCCTGGACAGGAAGAGGGCATGAGAGAACTTCATTGAGGGCTACAAGTTGGCTGCAACAGCAAAGGAAGTCTGCGAGCCATGAGATGAGATGTCCTTGGATACCATAGGAAGAGTTTGGTGAGCAGGGCAGGGTGCCAGACCTTATCGAAAGCATGCGATATGTCAAGGGAGGTGGCTCTGATTTCATGTCCGGCATTGAGGATCTCCATCCATTGTTGGGAGAGCAGAAGCAGCATGTCCAGGGTAGAATGACCTGGTCTGAAACCAAATTGATGATCGGAAATCAGGCCATTGGGGAAGAGTAAGGATTTCATGTCTGAAGCGATGATGGGTTCCATAACCTTCATGATGATTGGGAGAGGGTTGATTGGTCTGTAGTTGCAGGGATCTGTTTTTGCACCATTTTTCTGCAGAGCAGTAATGTTTGCTGAATTCCAAGCAGATGACAGATGACCTTGAGAAAATGAGAGAGTGCATAGAACAAAGAGAGGGTGAGCAAGAACAGCAGAGCAGGTTTTTAGGACACGTGGGCTGATGCCGTCTGGACCGGTTGCAGAATCTAATTCAAGGTTTGAGAGCATATATTCTGAACCAATACAAACAAATTAAATACCTCACAGTTATTGCTAATTGATTAATTATGTCCTGATGCAGTCCAGTGATAAAAAGTCAGCTATCCTTTTCAAGATTACAAAGATTCCCAGGTACTTTACAAAAATAGCATTATACAGGTATGAACCAAGTTGCCTTGATCCCCGTGTCTTCGATACCTAAAGTGATTGTGAGAGACGTGTGTAGCTCTACCTACTACTGTGCCATCAGATTATCTCTACTGGTGCTGCTGAATTTCATGATTGCCACCTGTTGTTGTCATTCCAATGACTTTGAAATCTCTCAGAATGAACAAGTCTCTCTCTTCATTGCACGCCTTAATCACAGCAGCAGTTTCCTCGACACGTTGCTGAAGCATAGTTCTCTGCTGCAGAAGATTGCCTTGAAACCTCGACAGCCAAGCACTGTGGGCAGGTGAAATACAATAAAGAAAGAAAAACATCATTTGCATGAAGTAATTTTGCTCTGATGATTAATGCATGATGATGACAGATTAGAAGAGATCTCATAAATTACAACAAGCTGTTTCCAAACCATGGGTGTCATGCATTAATTACTTTGAGTAAAGGTCCCTTGCTGTACTACTGTCCTAATTCTCCTCTTCTTCACTCTCAGGCTGTGCTCCCTGGTCCTGTCATTTGTTCATGTTGGTGAAAAACTCTTTTGCACTTATTTTGTCGATACACTTTATTATCTCAAATATCTCTATCATATCCCCTCATATTTGCCTCCTTTCTAATGCAAGTCACATTTCCTTCAGCCTCTCCTCATACCTTACTCAAGGAAGCCTCCAGATGTCGTTGCTCTATGCTGAACTCTCTCTATGGCAACTGTATCTGTACTCAGATGTGGTGACCAAAACATGATACATGATATTGGAGGTGAGCCTGCCTAAATTCCTACAGAGAGTAAGCACGATGGGCGAATTTACGAAAGGCATTTAGCAAACACACTCCTAGCCCTTAAATCCTGACAAATCCATCGTTGTATACACACAGCTAATCGCCCATCTAAACAGTAATTTATGAAGGGGTATAAACAGCCGATTAGTAGCGCACGTCTAAACAGCCGATTAGCCTGTGAAACACAACACATATCTCCAACATCCAATTGAAATCATGTATTTGCATAGAATTGCAGTGCCACGGACAGTTGGTGAGGAGGATTCAGTGTATTGCTCCTCATCGTAGATTGATCCAGGTCATCTTGCACTAGATCCAGCAGCCAACAAAATTATTCCTTCAAGAGTCTGTAACTCCGGACAAATTTGATATTGTCATACTTATCCAGAGAGGTGCATCTATCCTTGAAGATTCTCAATGCACGTCGGTGAATTGCCCTATTCCTATCCTCTTCTGCCTCCTCTTGAGCTAATTCATGCACTCCTAACATCCATATTCACAGTCCCATGTAAACTATCAATTATCAGCCATGCAATTCTTATACGTCCCTTAACTATAGTTATTTTCCACAGACTACTGTAATTACCTCTGCCACTGAAGGTGAAGGAGGTTATGTTTTCACCCCTCTCTGTCTGTTTGTTTGTTTGTTTGTGTGCAGGATATCTCAAAAAGTGGACGGATCCAGATGAAATTTTGTGGACAGGTTCGGTGTGTAACAAGGACAAACTGATTAGATTTTGGTTGACGATCCGCATCCGGATCCACCTAATATAATTTTTAAAATGATTATTCACCATTGAGAGATAGGGCCAAAAATGACATATAGCACGATATCTCAAAAAGTTGTGGACGGATTCTGACGAAATATGGTGGACAGGTTGGGTGTGTGACAAGGAAGAAATTATTCGATTGTAGTGAAGATCCGAATCTGGATCTGGATACGAGAATTATTTAATTTTTAAAGTGATTCTTCACCATTGAGAGATAAGACCAAAAACAATATATAACATGATATTTCAAAAATGTATTGGGCCCAGTATGTTCTCATGGATCAGGCAATGCATGGCGGAGGTATGCGCTCTTCCGAGTGCCCTTCTAGTTAGAACTGTAATCACTTCAGTTACCAGCAATCCTTACTGCAGTACATAAACCACAATAGTGTAACCTATAGTGATTCTAAGGTTAACTTAAATTGCCAGGAAATATATGAGAGTACAACTGCAGTTCTAACTATACCATATTTGCCTAATGCTTGCTTCAAGGTCTTAAACGCACTGTTAAACATACCTTTACCAGCATGTAAAAGTTTCTTTGTTATTTAAAAGCTTCTGATTCGGTTTTCATCATGCATTAGATAATCACTCTTCCACAACTGTCGACTAACTTTGAACGGGTGAAAATCGCACGATTAGCGATTCTACATGCGTCAAATTCTTAAACGCCTTTCCTATATTCAGCCCTATCTCTTTTGATTTACAATTTATCCTCCGATGAAAACAAGCTTAAACCCAATTAGCTTTACCTCTGGCTGACTGAAACTGTGTTGCTGCTTACCCCCTGTATCTGTTAGTTACCATCCCCAGATCCCTGTCCTGTGTCAAACAATCCAAAACTTCCCTTTGAATTTTATACTCCCTATTTACTTTATCCTCACCAATCTTCAGCACCTTAGCATTTCCTCATGTTAAACTGCTTCTGCCAATCTTTTGCCCAATCTATCAAAGTATCCCGAATCTGATCACTCCACCCTCCCCCATTCCTTGATGCCATCATCTACGTTACTTCTAAGTTTCATGTTCTTTGTAAATTTGGAAAGCCCACTCGAAATCCCACTGTCAAAAATCATAGATATAATTGTTGTTTTTTAATGCTGTGTTTGTGGTTTGTAAAAAGTTTTATGTCGAGGTTTTATTAAGAGAGTTAGGCATTGATACGGTTACTTTCACTAGTATAGGAAATAGCACATATGTTCCTTGTCATAAGTCGCTCCAAGATATTATCTCTAAGCATCAGGAAGTTTTAGTTAATAATTTCGGTATTAAATGTAAAGAGGTAAATGTTTGTATTCCTCAGCATTTCTTGATTCTTACGCTTCAAAAGAACCCGTACAAGTACAGGTATACCTCACTTAGCATTGTGGATGTTTTCCAGAAGAACACGATGTTAAGCGGGGTTTAATTTCTCATGGACTTGCACATATTAATGGGGGGATGTGTTCTGTCGACGTTATAATTATCATTATAACTTCCATTTGCATCAGCGATAGCATAATGCAGATTAATATACAGTATATAGATGCTAAAATAATACATACTATATCTGAAAAACATTCCACAGGTTGTAAATAAATGAACAAAAACAAGGTTAATTTAACACTCACTCGTCTTATCTCGAAGTTAATGTCGGTCGTGTCGATGCCACTGAATGCCTTTGCTCTGATGTGGTATCAGTGTGGTCGGTTGGGGATGTTAGGGTGAGGGAGAGGTAGTGGGGATATCCGTGTCACCCTCAGAGTCTGACGCAGATTCAAGCTGTTTTATCGTGAAGAATGAGTCGAGAGAAAGTTGTCTGGTTATCTTCTTTTTCTCCTTGTAGAGCTCATTGTAGCATGAAAAAGCATTCAACGCCATTCTTTTTCACTGCAGTGCTGTGCTCCAAGTCAGGATTATTTGTATACGCAAGAACTAGAGCCTCATTAACTTTATTCATGATGTTTGAAATAAATTTACACGTTAAAACCCGTGGGGGGTTATTGCAGCATTCTGTTATCGCCTGCAGGTTGGTAGAGAACTCATCCGCTGCCTGCATGTCAGCACTCGCAGTCTCGCCAGTAATCTTGACACTGTGCGGGTTTCTGCGATGCTTAAAAACGCTCAAACCAACCTCGGCTCGCTGTAGAATTCTCCACCGTTGAACTGTCGCCTTCTTGTTGTTTTAATTTTTCAAACAAACTTTTAGCCTTTTCCATAATAACCAGCTGGCTCAAGGGCATATTCGGCTCATTTTGTTCCTCAATACACACGGACAACAGTCTCTCCATTTGCTCCATCGCACTGCTTCTGCTACGTGTCACCTTAGTTGCAGTCAATGCGTCAAATTTCGCCCACTAGCTCTAATTCTTTCCGCAAGTTTAAAAATCGTTCTCACCATGGTCGGAGCAAGTGCTATATCACGTGCAATATCCACGGCTCGATCACCTGAATTTAAACGCCTTATCACCTTCATTTTTTGCTCCAGTGTTATGCTTTTACGATACACTTTGCTTTCAGATGCAACATTAACATTAGCTGGGCGTTTTGATGCCATTTTTAACACAGCAATCACTTTGTAACAGAAAAAAAGCAAGCACGATAACGCTATGACACAGCGAGGGGTGGCAGGAGATGAATGGAAATAGAGCGCCACATGTAACATCACTCGAATGGTGCGATGCGGTTTTTTAAAATTTTATTTGGCGTTGCATGACGTGTTCATGTCGCTGAGATGTGTTGGCTTTACTTAGATGTATTTGTGCACCTTGTTTAAAGCGTTTTCGTTGAAAGCCAATTGTTAAGTATCCCAGAAGTAACATTCCTGAAAAGTGTTTCTTGCACCGAGAGCTGGACTCCACTGCTTTACATATTCATTATAAAATATGACTTGAGGACACCGATAACAAGCAATTATTTGATTTGCAGTGCAGATACTTTTGCCCTCAGGTCGTGTGGTGCATGTAAAACTTAAGATATACAACTTAAAAGCATTCATGATGCATGTGTGAAAAACATGTTTTATACTGAAGACAGTGATGGATTTGAAACGACGCTATAATGAAACGACGTTAATCGGGGCGACTTTAAGTGGGATCTCACTGTATAGGTTTATAGCGGGTGCCGGGCGGTGTTCCACCAAACAATTATCGGTTATCGTTAACTCAGTCTTACAAGTTGTGAGAGAACAGTTCAGGAAATACTGTTTAGCAATTGAGAATAATTCTGGTATTAACACTTTCTGGAGCATTAATTCTTCCTTTGAGTTCTTAGATAAAATAAGATGCCTCAATATCAAGTCAGTTGAAGTTTTTGATTTTTCAACTCTTGATACAAATTTGGATTTAGTACGAATGAGGGACTCACTCTTCAAAGTAATCGACAAGGGTTTTGACTCTTTTAATAAGTTTTTGTGTCAAGTTTGATAGAGCATTCTTTTCTAAAAATAAATACTCAAGTTTTCATTGTTTTAAAAATCAGAAGTTTAAGGATGCTGTTAATTTTATTTTATTTCACACTTTTGTGTCTTTTTGTGGGATAATGTTTCAACAGGGTCAGGGTATTCCCATGGTTGGGAATTGCAGCCCCCCGACTAGCGGACATTTTTCTTATTTTCTGTGAATTTTCATTCATGCAGAAACTGATGAAGGAGAAAAAACAAAATGAGGATTAGCTAAATGTAATCTCACACATGTCGTTATATAGATGGTATTTGTGTGGTTAGGGTTAGGGTCTTGTGCACACTGTGGTCTTGTGCACCTTTCCAGGTAGCAATATACCAATTAAAATGGGCTACAATGTCTTTTCATCTCAGCTACTTAGATTTGCAAGAATTTGTTCAGTGAAGGATGATTTTGTGGAACATGATGAAAAGGTTTTTTCCATCATGTTAAACAGGGGATATTTGGCTGATTGTTTGATCAAGTCTTGTGAGAATGCCTTTCGACTCCATCGTCACATTTTATTGAAGTTTGGTTGGTTTTCGTGTGAACAAGTTCCTATTGCATTGCATTTGATGTAATAATAATAATGAATAAAT
>CM068956.1:138976622-139002150 GCA_035128595.1 Eptatretus atami
CAAAGACTGGTCACTGTGTGCACGTGACAACAATATGCCAAGTATTCCACAAGTCTGGCCTGTACGGTAGGGTGGCAAGAAGGAAGGCCTTACTCAAAAAAGCCCACCTTGAGTCCCATTTGAGGTATGCAAAAAACCACTCCAGATATCCTGAAGCCATGCGGCAAAAAGTTTTGTGGTCTGACAAAACCAAGATGGGACTTTTTGGCCTAAATGCAAAACTTTTCGTTTGGCGCAAACTGAACACAGCACATCATCCAAAGAACACCACCCCTACTGTGAAACATGGTGGTGGCATCATGTTTTAGGGATGTTTCTCAAAAGCAGGGACTGGGGCACTTAATCAGGATAGAAGGGAGAATGGATGAAGCAAAATATGGAAAAATCCAAGAGGAAAACCTGCTGCCCTCTGCAAGAAAGTTGAAATCGGGACAGAAGTTCACCTTTCAGCATGACAACAACCCGTGTTGTTGTCATGTTGCCAGACAACAACTCTGGCTGACAACAGCCAGAGCTACACTGGAGTGGCTAAGGAACAAAAATATAAATGTCCTTGAATGGCCCAGTCAGAGCCCCGACCTAAATCCAATTGAAAATCTGTGGCATGACTTGAAGATTGCTGTCCACCAACGCTCTCCACGCAACTTGACTGAACTTGAACAGTTTTGTGCAGAAGAATGGGAAAATATTGCCCAATCAATGTGGGCAAAGTTGTAGAGACCTATCCCAACAGACTCACAGCTGCAATTGCTGTCAAAGGTGCTTCCACCAAGTATTAAATCAGGGAGTGGACACTTATCCAACCGAGATATTCTAGCTTTGTAGTTTTTAATTAATTTTCTGAAATTTGTGGAATTTGTTTTTCACTTGGAAGTTGTTTGTTACGACATGTAAATAAAGGTGGTAAAAGGCTTTTATTGCAATTTAATGCCAGGTTATAAGGCAACAAAAGGTGAAAATTATGAAAGGGGGTGTGGACTTTCTCTAGGCACTGAATAATCAGGATGGAAGGTGGTGAATCAGGAAGGAGGTGGCACGCTAGGGAATTAGAAAGGAAAGGAAGACACTACAAATGTCTTGTAGAAGCAGACACTGGAAGCAGAAAGAGGGTAGGACACTGGGGAAAATGACACATCTCACTTATTAACTCCAATAATTGTTGTCGTGATATAATTTACAATCATTGATGAAGTCATGATACAATTTGCAATCGTTGACGAAGTTTAAATAATCCAAGTGAAATGATATTTAAATCATAAAATCATTTTATTGGGTCGGGACGTGCACAGGGGCCAAGTTTCCCCGATTAGGCACGAATGTCGATGACATGGTTTGAATAAAGTTGTGTTTTCGTTGGTAAGACTGGTGCTTGCCACTTGGACGTGGTGAGTTCTATGTTATCTGAAGAGTGGACACTCTTTTCACCTTAGTGGAGAATAGTATGCGACCTGGTGGCTGTGAGTGCTGGCACACTGCACATGTGCAGTATACATGTACAAGGTGGAGGTCGTCATTGACTGAACTGTGCATGACTGAAGTAATAAATATACAATTATGCTTCTCAATCAGAAGTTCATTTTTGTTGTATGCAATGGGAAAGTAAAACTGAGGAACTGTTTTTTTTTAAAAAAATCTCTTGTCGCAGGTGCTGCTTTAAAAATAAAGTTTGTATACAAAGTCAAGGCTTGTAGAAGCACGACAACATAGAACAACAGTGGAAAGCGGGGAAATACACCAATAGCAGGGTAGTGGGACACTTATCTTGCTCACATTCTCTCATCGCTTGTAAAAAGTATTGCAGGTATTCAGTAAATGGTTAAAGGCACAATAAATCAACTATTTAAAATCTCACCTGTAAAGTCTCCACCTGTTCAAATAGCTCAACTGCCAGATGTTCCACACTCTATATTGTTCTCGCAGTGTCAGTGGCTTTGCCTTTTTAAGGGCCTCACACACTATGTTCTCCTCATCTTTGAGTTTGTCAAATGTTCTCACACACATCTTTGATTTGCGTGTCAAATTCTACAAAATGAACGAAAAAAAGAGATCTCAACATGTGAATTTATAGCAAACGTAGTGAGCTTCATACTTAACGCTTGCACATGAGAGAATAGGAAACAACAACAACAACAACAACACATACCCTGGCAATTTGGAATCCGTGTCGTCGGCTATGACCCTTTTGTCCGGTTTTTGTCAAGGGGAATGATGCATGCCGGGAGATAAAGGCATCGTCGGAGACATGAAAGACCCAAATATCAGACATGGTGTATATTTCCTCACTGATTTAATAAAGATATCTCCCGCATCATCAAAAAATAATTTTTAATCGTGATTTACATTATTTGATCGCTGATCTCGAATCCAGGCCGAAGTAACCGGAACTTGCGTTACAGTTGTGAACAAGTTATAGGTAAAGTCAGAAGCGAATGTAAGAAGAATTCTACGTTCACTTCTAGTATTAATATTTTTAGATGAGATCCTGTTTTAGGCGGTGTAGTTGTCGTTGTGAAGGTAATGTTGAGGTATAATGTTGAGGTAATATTTATTTATATTTTTTAAATGAGATCCTGTTCTCGGCGGTGTAGTTGTCGTGTTGTGAAGGTAATGTTAGGTAATATAATTTTTTTAGATGAGATCCTGTTCGAGGCGGTGTAGTTTGTTAGTGAAGGTAATGTTAAGGTAATATTTATTTTTTATATGAGATCCTGTTCTAGGCGGTGTAGTTGTCGTTGTGAAGGTAATGTTGAGGTAATATTATATTTTTTTAGATGAGATCCTGTTCTAGGCGGTGTAGTTGTCGTTGTGAAGGTAATGTTGAGGTATAATGTGAGGTAATATTAATTTTTTTAGATGAGATCCTGTTCGAGGCGGTGTAGTTGTCGTTGTGAAGGTAATGTTGAGGTATAATGTTGACGTAATATTAATTTTTTTAGATGAGATCCTGTTCTACGCGTGTAGTTGTTGTGTGAAGGTAATGTTGAGGATTTTTTTTTTTCAGATGAGATCCTGTTCTAGGCGGTGTAGTTGTCGTTGTGAAGGTATGTTGAGGAATTTTTGTTTTTTTTAGATGAGATCCTGTTCTAGGCGGTGTAGTTGTCGTTGTGAAGGTAATGTTGAGGTAATATTAATTTTTTAAATGAGATCCTGTTCTAGGCGGTGTAGTTGTCATTGTGAAGGTAATGTTGAGGATTTTTTTTTTTCAGATGAGATCCTGTTCTAGACGGTGTAGTTGTCATTGTGAAGGTAATGTTGAGGATTTTTTTTTTCAGATGAGATCCTGTTCTAGGCGGTGTAGTTGTTGTTGTGAAGGTAATGTTGAGGATTTTTTTTTTTTAGATGAGATCCTGTTCTAGGCGGTGTAGTTGTCGTTGTGAAGGTAATGTTGAGGAATTTTTGTTTTTTTTAGATGAGATCCTGTTCTAGGCGGTGTAGTTGTCGTTGTGAAGGTAATGTTGAGGTATATTATTTTTTTAAATGAGATCCTGTTCTAGGCGGTGTAGTTGTCATTGTGAAGGTAATGTTGAGGATTTTTTTTTTTCAGATGAGATCCTGTTCTAGGCGGTGTAGTTGTTGTTGTGAAGGTAATGTTGAGGTATAATGTTGAGGTAATATTTATTTTTTTAGATGAGATCCTGTTCTACGCGGTGTAGTTGTTGTGAAGGTAATGTTGAGGTAATATTTTTTTTTTAGATGAGATCCTGTTCTAGGCAGTGTAGTTGTCGTTGTGAAGGTAATGTTGAGGTATAATGTTGAGGTAATATTAATTTTTTTAGATGAGATCCTGTTCGAGGCGGTGTAGTTGTTGTTGTGAAGGTAATGTTGAGGAATTTTTTTTTTTTCAGATGAGATCCTGTTCGAGACGGTGTAGTTGTCGTTGTGAAGGTAATGTTGAGGTAAATTAATTTTTTTTAGATGAGATCCTGTTCTAGGCGGTGTAGTTGTTGTTGTGAAGGTAATGTTGAGGTAATATATTTTTTTTTAGATGAGATCCTGTTCTAGGCGGTGTAGTTGTTGTGAAGGTAATGTTGAGGTAATATTTATTTTTTAGATGAGACCCTGTTCTAGCGGTGTAGTTGTCGTTCTGAAGGTATGCTGAGGAATTTTTTTTTTTCAGATGAGATCCTGTTCTAGGCGGTGTAGTTGTTGGTGTGAAGATAATGTTGAGGTATAATGTTGAGGTAATATTAATTTTTCCAGATGAGATCCTGTTCTAGGTGGTGTAGTTGTCGTTCTGAAGGTAATGTTGAGGGATTTTTTTTTTTCAGATGAGATCCTGTTCTAGGCGGTGTAGTTGTTGTTGTGAAGGTAATGTTGAGGTATAATGTTGAGGTAATATTTATTTTTTTAGATGAGATCCTGTTCTAGGCGGTGTAGTTGTTGTTGTGAAGGTAATGTTGAGGTATATGTTGAGGTAATATTAATTTTATTAAATGAGATCCTGTTCTAGGCGGTGTAGTTGTCGTTGTGAAGGTAATGTTGAGGATTTTTTTTTTTTTTTGAGATGAGATCCTGTTCTAGGCGTGTAGTTGTTGTTGTGAAGGTAATGTTGAGGATTTTTTTTTTTCAGATGAGATCCTGTTCTAGGCGGTGTAGTTGTCGTTGTGAAGGTAATGTTGAGGAATTTTTGTTTTTTTTAGATGAGATCCTGTTCTAGGCGGTGTAGTTGTCGTTGTGAAGGTAATGTTGAGGTAATATTAATTTTTTTAAATGAGATCTGTTCTAGGCGGTGTAGTTGTCATTGTGAAGGTAATGTTGAGGATTTTTTTTTTTCAGATGAGATCCTGTTCTAGGCGTGTAGTTGTTGTTGTTGAAGGTAATGTTGAGGATTTTTTTTTTTTAGATGAGATCCTGTTCTAGGCGGTGTAGTTGTCGTTGTGAAGGTATGTTGAGGAATTTTGTTTTTTTTAGATGAGATCCTGTTCTAGGCGGTGTAGTTGTCGTTGTGAAGGTAAGTTGAGGTAATTAATTTTTTTAATGAGATCCTGTTCTAGGCGGTGTAGTTGTCATTGTGAAGGTAATGTTGAGGATTTTTTTTTTCAGATGAGATCCTGTTCTAGGCGGTGTAGTTGTTGTTGTGAAGTAATGTTGAGGTATAATGTTGAGGTAATTTATTTTTTTAGATGAGATCCTGTTCTCGGCGTGTAGGTGTATGTCGTTGTGAAGGTGATGTCGAGGAATTATTTTTTTTTCAGATGAGATCCTGTTCTCGGCGGTGTAGTTGTTGTTGTGAAGGTAATGTTGAGGTAATATGCAGTAGTGTTATCACGGTTATAGAAATGCACAAATAATTTATTTGATCTATAGTATACCCAATCACACCTTTATGACTAAAAAATTAACAACAAAACAAGAGAGTAAATACTCTAGCAGTTTTAAGTTAGCAAAAATTAGCTAACTAAATTAGCTAAATTAGCTAAAAAAAATTAGCAAAAACCTAATTTTATAATAAAGATATCTCCCGCATCATCAAAAAATAATTTTTCATCGTGATTTACATTATTTGATCGCTGATCCCGAATCCAGGCCGAAGTAACCAGAAATTGCAGCATCGAATGTAAGAAGAATTCTACGTTCGCTTCTAGGCTTTGCCTATTCCATATTATGTTTTCACATGTTATGTTATGGAATACAAAGTCAAAGTAGTATGGCACTCGGTGGAGCGCATACCTCCGCCAGACTGAACAGTTTACGTTTTGTATCTCACTGATAGGCCGGATCTGCATCCAAACCTAAACCAAAATCTAATTGGCATGTTCTAGTCACACACCTAACCTCTCCACCAAATTTCATCCGAATCTGTCCAAAACATTTTGAGATATCCTGCTCACAGAAAAACAAAGACAGACAAGACAGATAGACAGGGGTGAAAACATAATCTCCGTCCACCTTCTATGGCGGAGGTAACAGACTAGAAAATAATGGGTGATGAAAGCCTCCAACATCCCACTTCAAAAAAGAAAAAAAAACATTCACCATGTGTTCTAGTTCTCAGCATTTTTTTCCTTCTCCCTCTCTCCCTCTCTCTTTCTCTCTCTCTGTCCCTCTCTTATTTCTCTCTCTCTCTCTCTCCAAAATTGAGGCTCATGGAAAAGCAAGGTGATAGGATGTATAACCCAAAAGCAGAGAAACAATTGGACAACATATGCAAGGGGACAGGAAAACAGGTCCGATGAGGGGAGATAATACAGCCATTGACAAAGAAGAGGGTTGGGACAGGATGGGTAAATCCATCCATCCATCCATCCATTGGGCCATACTCTGTGCAGAGCATGGTGCTGCCAAAGCAGTCTCCTTGGCCATTGGACACAATCCTGGATGGGTCGCCACTCCGACACAGTATACCAGCAAGCTGGCACTCATTTTGCTGACCTCGGAAGTATGACAGGCAGAGTCAACCCCACCTGGTATTAATTCAACAGCTGAGTGGGGTTTGAACTAGGGATCATAGGATCCCAAGCCCACCACCCTAACCATTGAGCCAACACCAGGCATATGGGTAAATGGCAGTTTAAAAAAAGAATGTGGGAAAGAATGGGGGATGACATGAGGTATAAGTGCACCACCTGGTTGAAGCCCTGTAAGGAAAAGTGAGAGAGAATAGCCTCAGTGACAGTTCCACAGATGCAAGAAGTAAAGAATAAAAGATTTGAGGTGTGCAGCGAGCAAGGATTTTGGAAATTTAACCATGAGATGGTTAGTGGAAGAACATGTACATCCTGGAGTGGTTGGGGAGGGTCAGAGCACTGAGAGAGCAGGGGAAGCTAGATCAGGAGGGGATGTGGTAAAAACACCTGAGAGGCCACTGACCTGCCTGCGATTTAAACAAATAAACCATGCGATTAACTCTCATTGTGAAAGATTCCAATAATGCTGAGAACTTTAGATTGCGTGGAATGCAGGAGAGACGTATGGAAAGCTGGGGTGCTGGACCACAGGGGAGAGCACTACTCCATTTGGCTACGGACAAATGTCTTGTAGCTTATGAGGGGTTGGTTTTCAAGGAAAGACTAGCCAAAAGGGAAGGTGCCCAGCTTTTCTATATAATCTGCTGCCTTTGAAGGCCAGCCTTGCTATATTGTCAGCCCAGGGGAGGTCATGGCTGATGGTGAGGCTTTGAAGTTCAAGAGACTGAACCTTTTCCAGTGGCTGTCTTTGAGATTAGCTAGGTAGATCTGTTTGATGATCCTCCTGGAGTGAAAGAGTGAGAATAATATTTTCTCAGATTGAAGGACATGTTCCATTTATCAGACCAGCATCCATTCAATTCTATAATCAGCAGTGATGCTGCTGCTGTCTGCCTGTCAATGGGATGTGGGTACTGTGGGACACGATGGGGATTAATTTGCAAGAAGGAAAAGAAGATTCACTGGAGCATTGGAGTGTTTAAAAAAATATGTACATTAGGAAAAAAAACAAAAAAAAAACGTGGTGATAGTACCCAGGGTCAGGCCACTGGGGGAGGGGGGGGAGTTCCCAGGTGTTTCTGGCCAATAAAATTGAAGTTCCCATACATGGGTCTTCGTATGATTTAGGATATGACTGTTACTGTTTAGCACAACAAATGACAACACAAAAACAAATATTAAATTAGTAGAGACAAGGAAGAATCTGGAGCTGAGGGCATTCTGTACAGTTAAAAATTTAAATGAAATATATAAAAAAGAACATCTCTCGTCCTTACCACATTTTGATGATGAGCACCCAATATTTCTGAAAAATCTTGCAGCATGGAAACTCTGTCCTCAAAATAGTCCTCTGCCATTTGTTCATTTTGCAGCACATCTGTTTCCTCAAGCATTTGCACAGTCTCCTTGTGTAGATCAGGAGAGCTTCTTGGGATCCCTGCTTAATATTCAAACAAAGTTGTTCAGTGCACCCAAGCTATCAAAATACATAATACTTTCTTAACATGTTGGGACTGATACATGCGAACAATATTTTGCCGAATCTCCACGTTAGCAAATATCAAGTATTTCCATTAGCTCCCCCCCCTTCCTTGTGCTGCGTATGAACGAAGAAGAAAGTCTTAATTCCACAACAAACATAACACAAGACAAGAGAGTTCATACAACACATTACCCCTCAAAGTGTTCAGGTATACTTAAATTTAAATGAAATAATGATTTTATTTCAAAATTCATTAATACAGAAGTATGGGTCAAAATACATTAGAAGTACGAGTCAGAAAAGGCTCAAGTCGGCTTCACACCTGCGAAAATACCAAGTATGGAGATTTGGGCAGAAAGTCAAGAGGAGAGAGTTGCTGATGCAGCATGAGGACAAGTTGATGGGGGGGGGGGTCACCAAGAAAAGGTGCCCTCAAGTTCGGCCTACACATCAGCAGCAAGCTC
Organism: Eptatretus atami; assembly: GCA_035128595.1. Taxonomy (NCBI): domain Eukaryota; kingdom Metazoa; phylum Chordata; class Myxini; order Myxiniformes; family Myxinidae; genus Eptatretus; species Eptatretus atami. The sequence continues at coordinate 138,984,977 of CM068956.1, forward strand.
AACTGGTGCCTCTACCAGTAACGTTACAAAGTATGTTTGATTTTTCCAATCAATCACACCGATTGGGTCCGGTCCGATTCGATTGTGAGACTTCCCATCCCAAGAGGCAGAGTGATTATGAAAATAGACGGGAAAGAAAGTTCCAGGCAGCATTGAAAGACAAATTCCAGTAGCTTGAATACGAAGTAGAGAATGATAAAATGTTCTGTGACGATGTAGGAGCTATCCAGTACTAGCGGATAGATTGGGGCTTTTCTTCACTCGGTCAACAAACTTCAGGAAAGGCACAATGACTACCAAACATCACCGTGAGTGCGCCAATGCGAAGACACTTGAGATCAGTGTAAGGGCTGTGTCCTTCAAACATAGTGATTATGAAGTTCAAACCAAATAAATACCTTCCTGTTCTTTAAGAAGTTAACATTTTGTCTCACTCTATTAAACAAAACCTGGTTGACGTTTTGGACTTTTCAATGATCTGTGGATGCATAAATATCCATTTTTTCAAACTTGAATATCATAGAAAATAAGATTTACAGTTTTCTATATATTTATTCATTTTATTTTTATATTTTTCAGGCGCCCAAAAAAGAATCACAATTTCAAACGAGAACGCACTCGGTGGAGTGCATACATCTGCCACGTATCGCCTGATCCACGAGAGCATATCGGGCCCATTACATTTTTGAAATATCGTGCTATATGTCGTTTTTGGCCCGATCTCTCAATGGTGAAGAATCACTTTAAGAATTAAATTATTCTCGTATCCAGATCCAGAATCAGATCTTCACAAAATTAGAATCAATTCTTCCGTGTCACACACCCAACTTGTCCACCAAGTTTCGGCCGAATCCATCCGCAACTTTTTGAGATATCATGCTATATATTGTTTTTGGCCCTATCTCCCCTTGGTGAAGAATCACTTTAAAATTCTAGTAGTCGTCTCCAGATCCGGATCGTCACCAAAATCTAACCAGTTCATCCTTGTCACACACCCAACCTGCCCACCAAATTTCATTGGGATCCGTCCACAACTTTTTGAGATATCCTGCACACAGACAGACAGACAAACAGAGAGGGGTGAAAACACAACCTCCCTCACCTTCGGTGGCAGAGGAAAAACGGGTGCCCGGTAGGGCACCTTGACAAATACAGAAGTTAATGTAAAGTCCTAATATATGAATTGTCAACTTGAGCCGAGGAAAGAGGATCAGGGTGAAGGTGTGAAGATTTTGGGTGAAGATCTGGAAAAAATTGAGTAGCTTCAAGCTACCTGGGGTCATTGGTCGCAGAATATATAAATATGGGAATGGAAATTAAAGAGCAGGTTTTGGGTCGCTGATGACTTCGCGTGATTCGAAGGTTGTAAGCACATTAATAATCGTTGGGCAATTATTTTCTTACATTTGAAACTCAAAATATGCTAAAATTAACTTTTAAGTCAAAACTTTTGTCAGTGATCGAAAAACAGTCCGGAAGTTACCGAAGATGCTATGACGTCACGTTCTCCGAAAACTTCGTGAACATTCGGAAACAGCGTGTGAACAATGGTGAGATGCGAATCAGAGAGTGATTTCAGCGGCGATGAAATTGAGTGTTTTCATTCCGATATGCCGAGGACGAGTCGGAGGATGATGGGAATTTATACTATGGAGTTTCTGGCCCTGAGCCATATAAATTTGAGCCACTTGCAAGTGCCAGAAAATGGCCTATTTCGTGTACAAGTGGCAGGACTGACTGCCCGGCAGTTCACACTGACAGACTCCACCAGACAGATTGGTTTGTGGATTTTCATTTTCTTGTTCGATGCATAAAATAATGTAAAGTTTGATTCGTCTGTTACTTGAATATAATAATTTTTAACCCTCGAGTCACTCAAGAGTCAGAAATAGAATGAATCAATAATGGACCCAAATATATTATACACCGTAGCCTTGGAGTTGAAGTCTTTCTGACAGCTGAGCTTGACTCCAGCGAAAGTGAACAGTTAGAACAAACCCCAACTTTCAAGAGACTGTTGTGGCATATCTATCTATAATTACAGCAATCTGTGTGTGTGTGTGTGTGTGTGTGTGTGTGTGTGTGTTGTGTGTGTGTGTGTGTCTGTGCTGACGCTGTCTCTCGACAACCACTGGTCCGATCTAATTGAAACTTGCCAGGTATATTGCTGGGCCCTGTGGATGTGCCTTTTCAAGGTTTGATATTAATCGGACAAGTGGTTCCCAAGTTATGGCCATTTATTTACCAACCAATGACAGGACACGTTGCTGCGTAGGCGTGGCCGATGGGGAAGAGATTCTCAGCCACGTTCCCCATTACGGGTTACAACGTACGGACTTCAGGATAGTGATGACTTAGTGTATTCTAATAATTTCTCGATTTCTTATGCGCATTTATAGATAAACACAATGCCCCAATCCAGTCATCGTTTACGAGAGCGAAGGAACAGACTGTGTGGTTGTTTGAAAGTGTTTTTTTTTTTTGTTTGTTTGTTTGTTTTTGCACGTACGTTTTTTTTTTCTCTCTCTTCTCTTTGTGTTTTTCCTTGCGATGACATTGCGAAAAGGCAAAATACGTTGGCGCTAATTGAATAATTGGCCATTAAAACTAAATTGCGAATAATCGTAGGTGACACAGTGTGAGAAGATGAAGCAGGAGCCAGCTGAGGAGGAGAAGGCTGAATGGTGGGCACAGTGTCACGCTTCAGTCTCACTTGAGCAGTTGTTTTGAAACGGAGCTCACTCATTGCGTTGCCTTCGTAATCCTCGGCTGTGAAATGGTCACCACAAATGACAAGTCTATCAAAGGGTCCTCTTTACCCATTTTCTTTGGGGGAAAATTCGCCCGTTTTGTTTGGACAAATATTATCCACTGCCGGCGAATGTTTGATTCCTTCAGGAATCGGTGGGAGCGATTACCCGTTTTCCAGCCATTTTCACAAACATGACGACACACGTACGAGGCATGATGTACAAATATCCACATAACTTTGTTCTACAATAATTCAAAATAAAAAAAGGATAATATAGACAGTTGCAAGCTCAAAAAAGCGAAAGAACGGCCCGCTGAACTGGACACTTCTTCAATGAGCGAGTGAGCGTCCGCTTTGTTTTGGAGAACGTGACGTCACCATCCATATATGGCACACGGCTGTTTTTTTCAACAGCCTCGAGAAATAACCACTTCGGAGTTAAGTTTCATTAATTTTCCCAATAGTTAGGCAACCACAATAGTTTGCATCGAACTATTTAATGCACATATAATCATATTGATAATTTTTCAGAACATGTTGGTGACCCGCAAACCTCTCTTTAAGCTACAGATTAGTTCTGGTTGGAATAATTGAGGAAATCAAGTGGAGTGTTGTGTGACAGAAATATACTTCCAAAACTGAAAGGAAGAATTTACAAGACAGTTGTGAGGTCGGCATAGTTATATAATAGCATGGAAACATGGGCAACATCAAGGAAAGACGAACACAAACTAGATGCAAATGAGATGAGGATGCTGAGATGGATTTGTGGAGTGACAAAAAAGGACAAGATCAGGAACCAGTGAAGGTCAGGTCAGGAATGGGAGCATGCACCAGAGCAGCGCGTCGCTGCGTCAACTTTCCGCCGGTACTCCAGGAGCCTCCGTCTGGCCATCCCCCAGGCAGATGCCTGGCCGATCCCCATGTCCTTGAGATGCTGATCAACCTGCTGCAACCACGAGGCACGTGGTCGGCCCATTGGCCTCCTCTACTCATGAGGCTCCCTCGCTGAGAGAATCTGGTGAGCAGGATCAGCGTCAGGAAAACGAGCCACATGTCCATACAGCCGCAACTGATGCTCACGGACTATGCAGGTAACAAATCTCATTTGAGTCTCTCTCAGCAACCGCTCGTTGGACACAAAGTCCGACCAGCGATAGCCAAGGATTCTCCGAAGAGACCTGGCACCAAAGAAATTAAGTCTCTGTCTCAGATCCCTGGTCAGAGTCCAAGTCTCACATCTGTAGAGCAAGACTGGAAGCACCAAGGACCTGAAGACTCGGACTTTCGTCCTCCCACACAGGTACCGGCAGTGCCACATGCAATGATCCAGTGAATCCATGACTCCCCAAGCTCTACCCAGACGTCTGTTGACCTCTAGCTCACAGCTAGCAGAGACATGAATATCATTGCCAAGGTAAGTGAATCTCTTGGTGACCTCAACATCCTCACCACAAACAGGTAAAGAGAGGACAGCAGCATCCAAGATGTCATTGAAAGCCTGGATCTTAGTTTTGACCGGGAAACCCATAATCCCAGTGGCTCCGACTCCTCATTCAGCACCTCGAGGGCCCCAAAAGGATATCTAAAGTCTCCGTGAAGATGACTGCATCATCTGCGAAATCAAGGTCAGAGATCTTGACATTCCCAAACGATGCAGCGCCACTTGATCTCTCCGACATCCTCCACAGAATCCAGTCCGTACAAGTGCTGAAAAGTGTGGGGGCCAGTACACACCCCTGACAAACTCCAGTAACAACTGGAAATAAGTCAGACATGCTACCACCACACCTCACAGCACTCTCAGAACCAGAGTATAGTTCAGACATCAGATCAATCAGTTTTGGTGGCACCCCATGAAGACCAAGAATCCTCCAGAGGGCATCCTGATGCACTGAATCAAACACTTTACAGAGATCAACATAGGCTGCAAGCAGCCCCTGCCGAAACTCTCATCTGCGTTCGGTGAGGACCCGAAGAGCAAGGAGACGGTCAATCGTTGACCTCTTTGGTGTAAAGCCTGACTGCTCTGGATGTTGGAGCTCAAGCAGATGGTGGCGGACCCTATCAAGAATTTTCCGAGCAAAGACCTTGCCCGGCACTGAGAGCAGTGCCACCCCTCGGTAGTTGCTGCAGTCTTGGCGATCACCCTTCCTTTTCCAGAGAGGAACAACAAGGCTCCTCTTCCAGTCAGTTGGGATGATGCCTGTGTTCCAGGCAGGGCACAGAACTGCATGTAACGACATGAGTGCAGCATTTCCACCAGCCTTGAGAAGTTCAGCATGGATGCCACTGATCCCTGTAGCTTTACCCCATTTCAACCGGTTCACCGCAACCTGTGTTTCCACAAATGAAGGTGGGCGACAGTTGATTGGAGGGTCAGCAACAAGAATTGTGACACCCCTGACGACCAACTCGACAGCTGGATCAGCCTGGTACAACCGCTCAAAGTATCCCGCCCAGCGGGCCTTCACTTCAGACTCCTCTGTCAACAGTCTACCACTCTCTGCTCTAACTGCAGTACACCGAGGGATGGGCTTGGACGAACGCAACGTGCGAATTCCCCTGTAAGCAGGATGAGAATCACTTGACCACAGGTGATGCTCCACCCCCTCACAGATTCCTTGCACATCGGCCTCCTTGCCCACCCTTAGTGCACGTACAGTTTTATGCCTCAGCACCCTGAACAGCTCAGCTCTGCCATTCAGCCTGGCCCTGCGACTCTTGGCAATGGTATCCAGTGTCCCTTGAGAGACAAATTCTTCTCACCCTACGGTGAATTCCAAGACATCTCCCGGCAACTCAAGGATGGTGGTCTTGAAGGCACTTCACAACTCTTCAGGATCCCCAAAGACCCAGAACCCAAATCTCCACTCAGCCTATTCGCAAACTCCTCAGCTACCCTCTCATCCTTGAGCTTGCCAACATCAGCCTAGGCTGGGATGGTACCATTCTCCGGATTTAAGGTGCAACTTAAGAGTTGTCACAACAAGCCGGTGGTCAGTATTGAGGAATTGAACATTCCAGTAGACCCTGCAGTTCTGGATCATCCTCCAGCGACCATCAACGAGGACATGGTAATCTCCTTTGCCACACCACCAGCGTTGGAATACCAAGTCCAGCGATGAGCCTGTGGGTGCTGAAACCATGAACCGGCCACCCTAAGTCCATGACTTCTTGCAAAGTCAAGGAACTTAGTGACATTCTGGTTCACAGTTCCAGACCCATGGGGACGCAAACACATGTCTCATAACCATCCCTTTCAGTTCCAGTCAATGCAATGAAATCTCCCAAGACTAGGAGTGTATCTCGCCTGGGGCACTGATCAACCACAGACTCGAGCATGGCATAAAATGCATCTTTCACGGTGGGATCACTCACCTCAGTTGGAGTATATACAGAGACGGGGGAAATGACACCCAAGGAGTGATGAATCCTTCATGTCATAATACGCTCGTTGACTGGTGTTTCCTCAATTATCATATGGAATCAGCTTATTGGACACAGCTAAAGCAACTCCTTGGGCATAGTAACCATCAGAGTGACCAGACCAATAGTCGGTATAACCACCCACCATGATCTCACCACAATCCGGTCTCCGAGCCTCAGAGAATGCTGGCAATACCAATGTCAAATGCTTGAGCTCAGAAATGATAACAAAGAGACAGGTGATCATCCTCTTTTAGGGACCTAAGGACATTCCCAGGCAAAGAAAAAATGGAACCCCCCCACGTCGACCCGAAGGACCCGCTCTCAGGTTAAAGCCCAACAAGGAGACCGCGCGACAGGTTCCTTGTTGAGTTGAAGGGGCTTCCGAACCGACTTCACCTCTCCAGCCATCACTTCCTGGAAGGCACAAACAATTCCCGCAAGTCCTTGGAGTAGCCAGGAGGCTGGAGATGTGTACCCCCCGTCGGCTGGTCTTCCCTATTACCTCATCATCAGAAAAGAGACTCTGGGTGCGTGTGCATTGCGACCCTGTCCACCTTGTTGGTTCGGTCTCGAAGGCTTTGCCCCAATCCCGTCATCTGGTGAGCTTCCCTACGAAGGGAAGCTGCACAGGAGGTACTCCAACAGAGTGGGTTTTCAGATTTTTTTCTGCTTCTGGAATGTTTTGTACAATGAAGAGTTTTACGGTGGCCGGAGTGCAAATCCTGCCACCAACCTCCTAATAAGAAGTAACCCAACTGCAGGACGATGTCCGCAGACACAGTTGGGCACTCAATATAGATGGCCGTTGGCTCACAAGGAGCTCCTCTGCCCTTTGACAGGCTTTGTTCTTCATCCTGCTGGGTGTCCATATCATACGCCCTCCTCACCAGAAAACTGGTGGGGTAGACGGTTTAATCGCCGACAACCCGACCATGGAACAGGTTAGTACAGGTTTACATGATACCTCTAGCAAGTCACAGATCTGATCTGGCCTGACCTGACAATAGAAAACTAGTCGATTGGAAAGATTGCCAAACCAGTGAAGACTGTGTAAATATTGAAGAAAAGTAGCCGAGAAAAGATTAAATTGGTTTGTTCATCTGGAGAGAGAGAGAAAGAGAAAGAGAAAGAGAAAGAGAAAGAGAAAGAGAAAGAGAAAGAGAAAGAGAAAGAGAAAGAGAAAGAGAAAGAGAAAGAGAAAGAGAAAGAGAAAGAGAAAGAGAAAGAGAAAGAGAAAGAGAAAGAGAAAGAGAGAGAGAGAGAGAGAGAGAGAGAGAGAGAGAGAGAGAGAGAGAGAGAATATGTGGTGAGGCTAAGATGCAGATTTGACTGCCAGGAAGAAGTTGAAAAGGAAGCTCTAAGACCAGATGGAAGGATGCGGTGGCGAGAGATGTAGAAGAAGAATGGGCGAATGACAGGAGGGGATGGAGAAGGGTGGTCAACCAGCATTGTGGCGACCCCAAATCAAATTGGGAAAAGCTGAAAGAAAAAGAAAAAGAAAAAGAAAGATTATTGTGGATAGTTGTGCAAATATAGGTTTTCCCAGCCATTTTCATCTTTTGGCATTCAATTTGACTGCATGATCATTCATTTTCATTTGCAATCTCATTTCAATTTCAATCAAGTCAGCAGTGCCAGTTGTTGGAATTTGGGCATTCAAATTCAAGAACATGCATTGTAATTCACAATATGTGCTTTCAAATTCCGACCGAAGGTGCGTGCATGTCATTTGCATATGTAGACCATTATGACACAATCATAATATTTTATATCATATGTATCTTCTGTGATCTGTGAAATGTTGAGAAAGACATTACACATCTTTATTTGTATTTGTACAAGTAGGCTAGTTCTTCATTTTCAGATTCACAAATAGCAATGGCAGCACTTGGTCGCCATAGAAGGGTTTCCGATGTAGACAGGGATAGGCTCATTTGATGGCTTCAAAAGCAATGTGCTGGACTGCCGAGAATTGGCCGACAATCTAGACATCAATACAGCAACAGCAAGATCAATTATCTCGATTTATCTGAAAACTAGTCGATTAGAAAGATTGCCAAAGGGAGGCGCACACAACGTGAAGATGGACGATGACATGCGGCATTGTCTGCAGCATCTCCTCAATGTCAATCCCCTTCTGACTTTGACTCAGATGAAGGAAAACCTGAAAGCTGCTCTGCCAAACTAGCTCTTTGTATCTACAAGCACCATTGCCAGAAGCCTGGATCTGGATGGTATGCTTCTTACTCTCAAACTGACCAAAGACGTATCCAACGTGTGAAATGCACATCGCATGCTTAACTAGTGCATCTAGTATGTGCAATGGTTTTTACAGCATGGTGTTGTTGCCCACTGTCTTCATTTCTGGAACTGGATACAATGTCTGGACATAGTGTTGATTTGGAAGAGCCCCTCATGGACTTCTGGCAAGACTTCATTGATGTCTTCATTGACGAAACTGCCACTCATCCATGACCAGCAACATCTGCATTACAGACTCATCAGAGCACAACTTGACATTGGCTTGCACATAATACAGCTTCCAGGACTGATACCACCACATGCTATATTCAATCGTGCTCACACCAGTCATGGATCCAGGAAATGAAAAGTGGAGTCGGGGGAGGGCAAAGGGAGGAAGATAAATAATTAATAGTTGGGGTTAAATATACTCCAATACTTAAACACCAATTTCCAGAAAATTCAACAAAACATCTAATGTATTTATGGTGTTACGGCCCGGGCTTCGAGGTTCGCCATGAGGGGAAGCACTCGAGTTTCCCCGACCACCAGCTGTCCTAAGGCCACCAGCCATGGATAACTCCATGGCTCGGTGGGTTGCTAATCAATCACAAACGCCGATCGTTATCGCCAATCTTGGCAGGGTGTCGCTACTTCACGAGGTTACCTTACCTTTGGACGATGGCATCAAGGAGGGCCCATGCCCTCGATGCGTACTCATCTTATCTTTCCTGATTAGGTGCAGCTGAGCGGAGCTGCCAAGTATGTACCAGCTAACGGTGTTCAGCCAATCTGTGAGGTAGAACTTCCCGGTTAACACTACATGCGGACTATGCTGGATCAATGGAGGAAAACACATGACGAGCTGGGTACATTACAATAACAAATAATTTTTTAATCGCAAGGGCGAGGAAAAGTATGTGGCACAATAAGCAAGGGATTTATTCCAAAAGAAAATACTTGCAGCAAGGAAAGCAAGGATGGGTGAGGTGTGCCTAAATAAATAAAAGTATTTACAAATGAGAAGACAGGTCAAGGGCAGAGCTAAACAGATCAATTATAACTTAGACAGACAGACTTAACTTATCCTCAACATCACATTGGCCCCAAATTGGAATAATCACCGGAAGGATATATCTCTCACCGCGTATGGACCAATGAAACCATGCTCTCTCGCACTTAGGGAAAGGCAAGGGAGAACTGGGATGGGGATAGTGGGGTGTCGCTGTGCAGCCGGATTATTAAAATGCTGCATTCCGCTGCATCCCGCGTTACTCCACCTCAAGACCAGCCCCGAAAGCAGTCTCCGTTAGAGAGACTTCCAAGGAGCACCACAGCCAAGCCGAGCAAGCACGTTAAAAGCCGCCAGGGGGATATTTATATGCCCCCATGTGGGGCGGAGTCCATGTCCCAATGGACGTGGCTGTGCCGCGCAAAGTCCAATCCCCACCATCCTCATTCGGAACACGCCGGGCTCATTGGTCCCAGACATCGACGGCATCACTTCTTCCACACACCCGCTGGGCTGGAAGTGTCTCATTCGTCCTCAAGACGGGCCATTGAGTGGAGTTCCTGACTTAATGTGGGGGCAGCTTGCATCGCTCCCCATTGGTAGTGCATATGTTCTGGAGAGTTGCGGATGGTTCCCCAGACAGTGCGATGGTCACTGCCAAGAGGGAGGAACAACAGAAATGCCAGGGAAGACTTGCGCTAGACGACAGTGAGCTTGGTTAGTTGTGGCACTCCGAGCGGGGGTGAAACAGCACCCCGAGGAGGCGTGATAGTGGTTGCTGTTGAAGGCGAGTGGTTGAGATGGTGGCTGAAGAAGTTTTGAGGTGCGAATGGCGCTTGGTGGAAGATCTGTATTGAGACGGAAGACTGTTGGCTGAGGTAAGGTGGCTGAAAGACGGTTGTTGTGGTCTTGCAGCGTGGATGCGACTGTAGAGTTTGTGGTTGGAGCAGGGTGGTTGAAGTATGGTGGTTGAACTGTGGAGAATCTAGCAAGCGAGCATTGAGATGCGAGCGAGCGTTGGAATGTGGGCTTGTATGAGATGGTTTTAAAATGAAATTTGCAATAAATGTTTGTGCACAAGTTTATCCAGAGTGGCATGGTGATTGTGATGGTTGTAGCGAGAGTGTGGTGCGGTTAGAGGTGGTATGGGGGTTGAGTTTGGATGTGCATATGCAAATGAGGTGGCACGCACAGTTCCTTGCCTTGTGGTTGTCATGGTGTGTGCCCCCGATTGTAGTTTTTCAAGCAAAAGACAGAAAAACAGGGAGAAAGTGGGGGAAACTGACCTGAATCCAAAACAATGCATATCCCCCTTTATAACCCACTAAACATAAGGAAAGGACCGTCTGGAACACTTAATAGGAAATCTATATCGGGAGCCACTGTGTATGGGGGTTGCCATTACTGTAGCGTGATGGTTCGCAGAACCATTACAAGAGTAAAGAACATGTAACTATATCACTGAAGACTCACTCTATGATAAAGGAACAGTTTGGCCCAAAAATAAAACATAAGCAATATTTTAAATCTTATTTTTCATCAATGGAATAATTAGCTCCAAGGATTCTTGACTAGTCTCAAGAACCAAAACAAAATTAATTTTCTTTTCTTACCTTCAAAACTGCGCTCATAGTGTTGAAGAAAATCATGATATCCATCATCTACTTCACACGAAGTCAGGTCTGCGTCAATTCCATGTGGTGGCATAAACCAAAAAGAATTGGGACCAAGGCCCAGCCAGTCATGGAAACAGCAGGTATGCAACATCTGTACAAAAAGAGAACAAGTGTGAGCTGAGGTTCACCAGTTTTTAGGAAAAAAATTTTTGTTGTGGGAATGCCATAAGCTTTCTGTACAGCAAGATATCTGAAATATTCCACAACACATCAAGCAAATGGAGTTGGGGGAGGGGGGGGTGGGGGTGGAGGTGGAGCATTAATTACTATATATATATATATATATATATATATATATATATATATATATATATATATATATATATATATATATATCAGTCATCCCCGTTTATCGCGGGGGTTACGTTCCAACCCCCCCGCGAGAAGTGAAAATCCGCGAAGAATGGACGCCTCCCCTAAAAATGCCTATTTTTTTTTATAAACTCGGTGTATAAACACGATTGGGTTTATTTATATCGAGTGATTATTAAACGCTGGGCGGTGTGTAAACACGATTGGGTTTTATTTATAATCGAGTGATTATTAAACGCTGGGCGGTGTATAAACACGATTGGGTTTGATTTATATCGAGTGATTATTAGACGCTGGGCGGTGTATACACACAATTGGATTTGATTTATATCGAGTGAATATAAACCTTCCTCTGGCGCTTCGGTTCCTTGCCAGAAGCCTTAAAAAAACAAACAAACCACAACCCTCAAAAAAACAACAAAACCCACACACCGCTGGGCGGAAGTGTCTCATTCGTCCTCAAGACGGGCCATTGAGTGGAGTTCCTGACTAATGTGGGGGCAGCTTGCATCGCCCCATTGGTAGTGCATATGTTCTGGAGAGTTGCGGATGGTTCCCCAGACAGTGCGATGGTCACTGCCAAGAGGGAGGAACAACAGAAATGCCAGGGAAGACTTGCGCTAGACGACAGTGAGCTTGGTTAGTTGTGGCACTCCGAGCGGGGGTGAAACAGCACCCCGAGGAGGCGTGATAGTGTTGCTGTTGAAGGCGAGTGGTTGAGATGGTGGCTGAAGAAGTTTTGAGGTGCGAATGGCGCTTGGTGAAGATCTGTATTGAGACGGAAGACTGTTGGCTGAGGTAAGGTGGCTGAAAGACGGTTGTTGTGGTCTTGCAGCGTGGATGCGACTGTAGAGTTTGTGTTGGAGCAGGGTGGTTGAAGTATGGTGGTTGAACTGTGGAGAATCTAGCAAGCGAGCATTGAGATGCGAGCGAGCGTTGGAATGTGGGCTTGTATGAGATGGTTTTAAATGAAATTTGCAATAAATGTTTGTGCACAAGTTTCCAGAGTGGCATGGTGATTGTGATGGTTGTAGCGAGAGTGGTGCGGTAGGGTGGTATGGGGGTTGAGTTTGGATTGCATATGCAAATGAGTGGCACGCACAGTTCCTTGCCTTGTGGTTGTCATGGTGGGTGCCCCCGATTGTAGTTTTCAAGCAAAAGACAGAAAAACAGGGGAAAGTGGGGAAACTGACCTGAATCCAAACAATGCATATCCCCCTTTATAACCCACTAAACAGGAAGGACCGTCGGAACACTTAATAGGAAATCTATATCGGGAGCCACTGTGTAGGGGGTTGCCATTACTGTAGCGTGATGGTCGCAGAACCATTACAAGAGTAAAGAACATGTAACTATATCACTGAAGACTCACTCTATGATAAAGGAACAGTTGTCCCAAAAATAAAACATAAGCAATATTAAATCTTATTTTTCATCAATGGAATAATTAGCTCCAAGGATTCTTGACTAGTCTCAAGAACCAAAACAAAATTAATTTCTTTCTTACCTTCAAAACTGCGCTCATAGTGTTGAAGAAAATCATGATATCCATCATCTACTTCACACGAAGTCAGGTCTGCGTCAATTCCATGTGGTGGCATAAACCAAAAAGAATTGGGACCAAGGCCCACGCCAGTCATGGAAACAGCAGGTATGCAACATCTGTACAAAAAGAGAACAAGTGTGAGCTGAGGTTCACCAGTTTTTAGGAAAAAAATTTTTGTTGTGGGAATGCCATAAGCTTTCTGTACAGCAAGAATATCTGAAATATTCCACAACAACATCCAGAAATCGAGGGAAGCATTCGCCAGCTTTGGCCGTGCGACCCGGTGCGGCGGGGGGCGAACATTGCCTGGGAGATGGCGCAGTCGAAGTCTGGCAGAGCACTGAGATTGTCTGTCATGGTTGTGAGACCCTGGTGGTTGTGGTGACGTGACCCGCTGCGCGCTCACTTGGTGGTGGCGCGTGGGGAATACAGTGGAACAAGGCATATACCGCCCTTTCATATGCTCAGCTTACTCAAGCTTACTTTTCTGTAATCTCTTCCCTACTCCCTGGCTTTCTTTCGCCTACCGCTTTCTTTCGTCCCCACTTTCCTCTCCGCTTTTCTCTTATTACTTTTACCCGCTTAAATTATTCTCCATCTTATCGCTTTAAATTCTCCTCAGAACGTACCTCCATGATTTCAGTTTTTTATTAAATCTTACCGAGGCCGATTCTCCGTCGGAGGTATAATCTGTATATATACATCCGCCCCCATAGACTCACTACTCCACCTCACTATGGCGCACGCCCAAGTTACCACTCATACGGACCCGTTGCGCTCTCATAAAAATGCCCGCGCGGGGGTGCTCTAACTCGCTGCGCAAGACCCTCCCCCGCGAGACGAAAGATTTTTTGGGCTAGAAATACCCGGCGAAAGAAGAAATTGGGACGCCTCCGCTCCCGCCCTAGAGCTTACAATTGAGCTCCCCGAGATGATATTTATTTGTATAAAAACTCCTGGGTCGTGTATAATGTAAAACATACCGTAAATTGGGTCTTGTCTGTAAATGATAATAATCGAGTGATTAGAGTTTACTTCCATAAGAGACGGGGAGAGTTCGTGACTCGCGTGTTTAGCCCTATAACACGAATCGGTGCATTATCGTCAATTTAATTCCGACAGTTCAATTAATTTTATCAAGACTGCGCCTGAGTGCCTGAGAGCATAGGGGAGGTAAAATAAGGAACCACTGAATTGGAGTGCGTGTTTAAAGATATTTGATCATTTAATGTCAAATAGAGCATGTTTTCTGAGGGACTCTGGAAATGTTGGTGACAGTATGCACTTGTGTATCAGCGACCGATTTCTGAAATCGGTGTATCAATACAATTAGCGAATATATTGAATATATAATCGAGAGTTGTATATATAAACCTTATACCTATCATGGCGCTATCATATGGATTCCACTGTGCGCAGAATGTGCCGTCTTAGAGGAAGAGAGTGCAAGGCGGCTTTGGAGCGGGATCGTGGTCCGGCCTTGGATGATAAAACCAATGTCGCTAGACAAAAAATATCAGTCAGTAATCGTGATCACTCAACGGCATGAATACCGTCTCTGTCTCGTGCGTTGTGTGACTGTTGCGAGTCGCTCATGCTAGTTATAATTCGATATGCGCTTAAATAATTTATATTTATATATTATTATCCGCGATATACCGGACCTAATCTCGCGCGATAGCAGACCAAAATTAGATAATAGAAGTTACCAAGAGGAAAAACCGATACGTTATAATGTATATACGAGCCTGGAAGGAGAGCAACAGATAAGGTGACACACTCGTCGAAAAAAATTAACTCAGCATCCGCATCTATCCTAATGCTATGGCAGCCATGTTGCCAGTTCACTTAAGCTGCTGTATCAAATTCCTAATATCAGTGCACACCCTCAGTTCTACTCTTACGTGAGAGAGTTACATAAGAATATATAAGAGACCACGGGTCAATCACCTGAACCGGAAATCTTAATTTCTAACAAGGTAAAGTCTTAAAGAATACCACTGCTCTTTGCTCACTTGATCGCCTCTTCCAATAGGACCAGTTCTGTAGATGCGCAAAAACAGTGCCTAGTATACATCTCAAAAGTAATTTTGAAATCAAAAAAAATAAATCTAATTGACGGCATGCCATAATAGAGGTTGATAAATGATTAAAAGTTTTGATTGATAGAGGAAAAGGATAGGGTTCAATTCATGCTCTTAACTGGCTAGTTAGGTATTTTAATATAATCGTGAAGAGCGTACAACAGCTTGACCTCTCCATCGCTATTAAAGTTTCAAACATTGTCATGTCTGCGCTCTCACTCAAGAGTTCCAAGGATCAAATAGACAGCACAAGATCAATTGGTTGGATCAATATCATAAGCTACAGACATATGCAGATGGTTGAGTTCGAATATACGGACCTCATTCCACTGACCAGGAGAATGGAGTACAGAACTGGCGTCACCAAACTATATCGATATGTTCAATTAACTACAAACAACGTAGGATGACAGCAAGTCGACACTACAAAAAAGAATGGAAACACGAAACAAGCTTGGGGTAGATATGCCTGAGTGTTTTACCAGGACCTCAAATAGAGGGACGAAGTCTTCGAAACACAAGTCTCCTCAGGCTCGAAGTCGATGCAATGTCTCAGAGTAAAATAGGCCCTTTCAATCATATTGAGAAGCAAAGAGAGCTAGGGCAAATCTATCATTATATCATATGTACTAATAGTTTTGAGGTACTTAGAACGAGGTTCTCTCAGCAAAGAGGACCTATAAGTGGCATTAGGTCCGATAGTGACTGGTTTAGTAAGTCATTGGACTTCTCTGATAAGCTCCAATGTTTCAGCATTTTGCTCTCCCAACACTCTGAGTTCGACTCTAAATGTCTTATGTACGGAAAACCCTGGAGAGGCTACTCCTAGACCAAGCCTACAGCTTATATCTCGCAGCCCACTCAGTTAGAACTACTCTTCCTATCGTGGAGGATCGGTCGAAATCTGTGGCTTTGCGTAGCCATTGTTCAGGCGATAGGCTGGAATCGGGCAGATGTTGATGCGTTCTTTGTTTATTAAGTGACTCACTCCTGGCTAAATCAAGCCACAGCACAAAGAGTTGATCCTGGAAAGATACATCTTCACATTCCTTTCTGCTCATGAGCATGTTTCCTCCACTCTGAGGAGTTCTTGCGTTTTGCTCCACTTAGGAGTGAGGCAACCTTCTCCATGCCACACAGCCAGCGTCAATCAAGGTGTGGATGAGAGGACCATCAGATCAAGACCCTGTCATGGCAGCCCAATCTCAGGACCTGAACCCCATTGAAAACTCTGGAATGGATCAAGAGGAAGCATGATGGTCACAGGCCATCCAAAGCAAAGCCGAAGCTGCTTGTGAATTTTGCTGCTGTGCCAGGATGCATTGTGAAAGAGTCCCATCCATTTCTTCCCCTCCCTAACGAAGTCCAATCATTCCTCAGTTGAAGAAGGATCTTCCAAGATTGGTGGGGAGAGCGCAGTGGTCCTTTTCCAAAGAGGTGTCCGGGAATGATGAAAGGCTAGAAATGCGTGATTGAAAATCCTGAGTGTTACTTCCACCAAAATATTGATTTCTGAACTCTTCCTAAGTCTAAAACATTCAAGTATTAAGTGTTGTTTAAAATGAATATGAACTTGTTTTGTTGGTATATTTGAGGTTCTGAAAACATCTGAATTCTTTGTTGTTATTCTTGACCAGTTTGTTCATTTCTGAACAAAATAAATGCTCTAAATGACAATATTTTTTATTCGATTTGGAGAAATGTTGTCATAGTTTAGTAGAAATAAAACAAAAAATGTTCATTTTACTCAAACACATACCCTATAAATAGTAAAACCAGAAAAACTGATAATTTTGCAGTGGCTCTTCTTAATTTTTTCCATAGCTATATATATACAGTAATCCCCCGCTATATCGCGGGGGGATTCACCTTAGTCGCCGCCCCCGCTTTCATCGCGCGTTTTTCCCTTAACCTAAACTAATTTTTCTGCGGATTCCCCCGGTATATCGCCGGTTAATAATATATAAAAATATAAATTATTTAAGCAATTAAATTATAATGCGTGGCGCTCGGACCAGTCACACAACGCATCAGACAAAGTTTCGCTGTGGAACTTCGAATATTTCGACGTTTTTTCTCCAAGCCCCACCGATGCCGCCCAAAACGCCTTGCAACCTTC
>CM068956.1:139021183-139035136 GCA_035128595.1 Eptatretus atami
TGTACTAGTGCTACATTAGATTATCATACATATACATCTCGAAAGAAATAATTACTATAATCAACACTATATATCAATACTATATATATATATAGATATAAAATATGACTACAACATATATATATTATACTATAATATGTATATCGCATATAAATATATGATACCAAATCATATATAATCATATAGCTATACTATATATTATCTACTATATTATATAACATTAATTTAATCTGCAAGCATCTACGTCATACTATATCTATCAATCATTACTATATATAATATCTTTATATAATATATATTAATATAAAAAATATATCAACTATATAGTAATCATATAAATATCACTATATATGTAAACAAAAATATCCACATAAACAAGCTCATAATTGAGCTAAGCATCCCTCGCTCCCTCTTAATGATGACTGTTTATAAGAGAGAGAATAATGACTCTATTGTGTATTTATCAGCCGTTTGCCCGATTCTAAATGTCATCCTGTGCTTATGCCGCCGTGCATTCCTGGCAAACAAAAAATTTCAAAACAGCTTGCCTAGTGTCGGAGATAATGGTTAGTAGCGATTTCCACTTAGCCGGCGATATTATGTCACGTCATAACTTTTTTTCTCGGACATAATTTTCCCGCCGAACCCGCCAAACGATAAAAATGTTAATGCGGACAAAAATTATAACGCCCAACATTAGTCTTCTGAGAGCGCTCACTCTTTTTTTACGAAAAAATACAGCTAAATTACTAGAGTTTATCTGCCGATAGCTAACCTGGTCCGATACTGATTAAATCGCGAACGTCCATAGAGAGGGTGCGGTGCGCGAGTGACCCAAATTACCTAGAGGTGTGCGCGAGAGAAGAGAGAGTGTGAACAATACATTCCTCATAATTATCGTTATCGGACAATTTATCGCTTGACATGTGGACCCAACACTGCATACGCCTAGATACAAATAGCCTCGCTGTTGGCTTTAATGGCTTGCGCAGTGGCGCGGCTTGGCGATTGCCGAGGCGTCTTGAGGTTCAAACCCTGCTCCAACTGTTGGATTAATACCAGGTGCGGTTAAAACTCGAACCTGTCATCCTTCGGCAGTTCCGCAACAATGAACGTGCCAGCATCGCTGTGGGCTACATCAAATAATCCTGGTATCGGACGCCACGAACATGCACCCACATCCAGGCATAGTGCCTGGCCCAATTAGCCCACAGTGAGAATCTAACGCGTTACGAGCCAGCACCAACCACTCTGCCACCAAGAGTCATGTTCTCAATGCGACTGAATGGATGGAGACACAATTAAAAAAAAATCTATATATACTATTAAATTATGTATATATGTTATCTATGTGGATATTTTATACACTACTATATATGTATACATCTGACTGAATATGCATAAAACTAGTCCGCATACAATCTTATTATACGCCAACACATACGTATCTATCTATACTCTGTCCAGCAATCTCTGTATGCTGTGATACCTGATGTGGCTGTCTGTGTGTGTGTGTGTTCCTCGGCACCACCCGTTTCCTCGGCAACAACAGCTCGGTCCGAATCTAAACATTGCAACAACTTGCCAGATACTACATTGACTGGGCGACATGAGGATGTCCTTTCAAAGCGTTTGCATAATTAATCCGACAAGTTGGACTTCCCAAGTTATGGCCATTTATTTACCAAACCTATGACAAGACACGTTGTTGCGTGGGCGTGGCCGATGGGGGAAGGGAAGATCAGCCACATTCCCCATTACGGGTTACAACGTACGGGCTTCCGGAGAGTGATGACTTCGTGTATTCTAATAATTTCTCGATTTCTTAGGCGCATTTATAGATAAACACTATGCCAAGTTATGATCGTTTCATATTAGACGGTGCATAAATTTCGGTAACATCAGAGTGCTGGTATGCTCCGACCAGGAAGTAATTTTTTTTTTTGTTCCTCTCTTCTCTTCTCTTTTTGTTTTTCCTTGCGACGACATTGCGAAAAGGCAAAATACTTGGCGCTAATTGAATAATGGGCCATTAAAATAAATTGCGAATAATTATAATGCGATGCGAACTTCCGGGCCACGCAAGTAGGGCACGGCGAGAGCGAAGAAACGGCCTGTGTGGTTGTGTTTCTTGCTCGCGGTTGAATATTTATTTATGAATTTTTTTTTTTTTTTTTTTTACGGGCACGAACTAGTCTATCTATAATTCCAGCAATCTCTGTGTGTCTGTCTGTCTGTGACCGATGTTTCTCGACAACACACTTGCCGATCTAATTGAAACTTGCCAGGTATATTGCTGGGGCCCTGTGGATGTGCTTTTCAAGTTTGATATTAATCGGACAAGTGGTTCCCAAGTTATGGCCATATATTTACCAAACCAATGACAGGACACGGTGCTATGACGGCACAATTGACGTCACAATTCTTCTTTTTTTTGCACGTACGGGCACGCACGTACGGGCATGCACTAGTTCCGCAAAACCCACAAATGTAAGAAAATCTGAAAACCCACTCCGTGGGAGTACCTCGTGTGCTGCTGGAAAAAACCCCGTGGGAGTACCCACCGCAGGAAAGCTCACCGGATGACAGGATTGGGGGCAAACCCTTCGGGACCCCCATTCCTTGAAGACAGGAGGAAAACCATGGGGGTAAACCTCCAGGGTCAGATTGTGGTGGTGTGTGGCAGAGTGGTGCTGAGGAGTCGTCGCCCAGACGACGGTCTCCTTGGGTTAACCTGAGGCAGTCCCTTCGGGTGGTTAACTGGAATGTCCTATCTCTGAGAGAGGATGATCACCTTTCTCTCTTCTCATCTGAGCTCAAGCGTTTGAACATTGGTATTGCAGTACTCTCTGAGGTTCGGACACCGGATAGTGGCAAGATCATGGCGGGTGGTGACACCTACTATTAGTCTGGTCACTCTGATGGTTACCATGCCCAAGGAGTTGCTGTAGCTGTGTCCAATAAGCTGACTCCAATGATAATTGAGGTAACACCGGTCAACGAGCGTATTATGAGACTAAGGATTCGTCACTCCTTGGATGTCGTTTCCCTGGTCTCTGTAAATGCTCCAAAAGAGGCGAGTGATCTCACTGTGAAGGACGCATTCTATGCCGTGCTCGAGGCTGTGGTTGATCAGTGCCCCAGGCAAGATACTCTTCTAGTCTTGGAAGACTTCAATGCATCGACTGGAAGTGAAAGGAATGGTAAGGAGACATGTATTGGTCCCCATGGGTCTGGAACTGTGAACCATAATAGTACTAAGTTCCTTGACTTTGCAAGAAGTCCTGGACTTTGGATGGCTGGTTCATGGTTTCAGCGCCCATAGGCTCATCACTGGACTTGGTATTCCAACACCGGTGGTGTGGCAAAGGTGATTGACCATGTGCTCGTTGATGGTCACTGAAGGATGATCCAGATCTGCAGTGTCCACCAGAGTGCTCACTTCCTCAAAACCACCACAGGCTTGTTGTAGCAACTTTGAAGTTGCAGCTTAAATCCAGGAGAATGGTACCATCCCAGCCAGGCTGGATGTTGGCAAGCTCAGGGGTGAGAAGGGAGCTGAGGAGTTTGCGAACAGGCTGAGTGGGGGTTTGGGGGGGTCTGGGTACTTTGGGGAATCCTGAAGAGTTGTGGAGTGCCTTCAAGACCACCGTCCGTGATGTTGCTGGTGGATGTCTTGGAACGCACCGTAGTGCGAAGAAGAATTTTGTCTCTCAAGGGACACTGGATACCATTGACCAGAGTCGCAGGGCCGGGCTTAATGGCAGAGCTGAGCTATTCAGGGAGCTGAGGCGTAAAACTGTACGCGTGCTGAGGGTGGACAAGGAGGCCGATGTGTGAGGAATCTATAAGGGGGTAGAGCATCACCTGTGGTCAAGTGATTCTCGTTCTGCTTACTGGGGAATTCGCACTTTGCGTTACCCCAAGCCCATCCCTCGGTGTACTGCAGTTAAAGTGGAGGGTGGTGGGCTTTCGACAGAGGAGTCCGAAGTGAAGGCCCACTGGGCCGGTGACTTTGAGTGGTTGTACCAGGCTGATCCACCACCTTTTGAGTTCGATGTCAGGGGTGTTATTATCCCTATTGCTGACCCTCCAAACAACTGTGATCCACCTTCGTTTGTGGAAACACAGGCTGCGGTGAACCGCTTGAAATGGGGTAAAGCTCGTGGAATCTGCAGCATCCATGCTGAACTTCTCAAGGCTGGTGGAAATGCTGTACTCGTGTTGTTGCATGCAGTTCTGTACTCTGCCTGGAACACAGGCATCATCCGAATTGACTCGAAGAGGGGCCTTGTTGTCCCTCTCTGGAAAGGGAAGGGTGATCTTCAGGACTGCAACAACGACTGAGGGGTGACACTGCTCTCAGTGCCAGGGCAAGGTCTTTGCTCGGATAATTCTTTATTGGGTTCGCCACCATCTGCTTGAGCACCAGCACCCAGTGCAGTCAGGCTTTACACCAAAGAGGTCAATGATTGACCGTATCCTTGCTCTTCGGGTCCTCACCGAACACAGACGAGAGTTTCGGCAGGGACTGCTTGCAGCCTATGTTGATCTCTGCAAAGCGTTTGATTCAGTGAATCGGGATGCCCTCTGGAGGATTCTTGGTCTTCGTAGGGTGCCACCAAAACTGATCAATCTGATGTTTGAACTATACTCTTGTACTGAGAGTGCTGCGAGATATGGTGGTACCATCTCCGACTTATTTTCAGTTACTGGAGTTCGTCAGGGGTGTGTACTGGCCCCCACACTTTCCAGCGCTTGTTTGGACTGGATTCTGGGGAGGATGTCGGAGAGATCAGGCTGCGGTACATCGTTTGGGAATGTCAAGATCTCTGACCTTGATTTTGCAGATGATGCAGTGGACGTCTGGGTCCGGCCTGGGGAGTCATGGATTCACTGGATCATGGGGTGTGGCGCTGCCAGTACCTGTGCCGGAGGATGAAAGTTTGAATCTTCAGGTTGTTGGTGCTTCCAGTCTTGCTCTACAGATGTGAGACTTGGACTCTGACCAGGGATCTGAGACGGAGACTTAATTCCTTTGGTACCAGGTCTCTTCGGAGAATCCTTGGCTATCGCTGGTTGAACTTTGTGTCCAACAAGGTTGCTGAGACTCAAATGAGATTTGTTACCTGCACAGTCTGTGAGCGTCAGCTGCGAATGGACATGTGGCTCGTTCTCCTGACACTGATCCTGCTCATCAGATTCTCTCAGCGAGGGAGCCTCGTGAGTGGAGGAGGCCAATGGACTGACCACGTGCCTCATGGTTGCAGCAGGTTGAGCAGCATCTCAAGGAGATGGGGACAGGCCAGGCATCTGTCTGGGGGATGGCCAGACAGAGGCTCCTGGAGTACCGTTGGAAAGTGGATGCAGCAACACACTGCTCTGGTGCATGCTCCCATACCTGACCTGACCTGAGGGGGCAGGGGCTCCCATTAAGGCCTTGGGCGCGTAAAGGGAGGGGAGGGGGCTGCATTGAAAGTTCCCTCAGAACGACGTGGCATTTTCCACAGGCTGCATCATGGACCCACCCCCATTGGATTCACACCAATGAGGAGGAGGCTTGCACAAGCCAAGACAGGAAAAAGACATGTTAAAAAGAAAAGAAAAAAAAAGGAAAAGAAAAGACATGGTGTGGCCTCGAGTTAGGTTGCCATGCCAATAGAAAGGTATTGTGGAAATACAGAAGCGTAACGCAGCTAGTCCGGTGGTCTAATTCAAGCGGCTATGGCTGTGTAAGAACCTCAGCGCATTGGACCACGGAGTTATCTGTGGCTGGCAGCCCCAGGACCGGGTGTGTTCGGGAGAAACTCGAGTGCTTCCCCTAATGGCGAGCCCTGGGCTCTGGGCCGTAACAATATATTCTCCATACCACTAGACCATCATTGTGAAGTTCAACCAGGCCCAATGGTTTTTGAATTCCAGACACCTGTTATATGAATTACTGAGATGGTTAAATGAGTTAAATGTTAATATGGACAATAGTGTGGCCAAGTTCTAATAGTCTGTAACCTGACAGCAGACCTGAGTTCAATTTTTCCCCTTGGCCACATTTTCTGGCCATATTTCGACATCAAATGACATATATTCAATAGTGTCTTGAGCAAAGGGAAAACATCACTTGACTAGCCATTCGATTTTACAGCCAAAAATTTAAATTATAAGAACCCAAATGATTAATATCACCGCATATTCACCAATACCCTGTTCCTAGAGGAGAAATATATTCGTTGACACAGTAGTTCGAATTTCGAGCGCATCATATAAAACACAGTTGAAGCACTCTGTTGAGGCTGAGAAAGGCTAATCTTGGCAGGCAAGGGCTTGGCCTCATTGCTGCCGGTTTGCGAGGTGGGAGAAAGAGATCAGAGAGGTGACTTCGCAGAGTCCCCGAGCTGGTTCGCCCCTTGTAGCAGCAGATCGTGCCAATTTCACGTGTTGATGTCATCAAGAAGAGCTTGTGCCATGTTTGGATGCAGTCACGGTGGCTGCACAAGGCGCCGCCAGCCGCCATCGACTGAACACATGTTTGCGGCGGACCTCGCCGAGTGGCCTCAGCCTTCATTGTGCAATTGAGGCAGCCACAAGCGCAAGTGCATCGATGTATTGCAGTGGCAGCAATCAGCGTTCCACGCTTGCCTGTTTGGCCCTGGGCGACGCAGGACTTCCCAACCTTCTCCTCAATGGCGTTTCTTTCTCACATCGTTCAGGCTTTCTCGCTCAGGAAGAGGGTAGTTCATGATCATGGGGTTGAATGCCCAATCACCCAAATCTGGGTTCTCCCCATCGTCCAATCTTTTGGTTGAAGTTCTTCCAAAGCTCCACAGACGACGAAATCGTTACCAGTGCGTTCAACACTCCAAAAACAAACAAAGCATCAATTAAAACACCAATCAATAAACTTTCATGGGTTCATGTATTTCCACAAGACTGACAAAGGTTCTACAAAATGCATTCACTTGCATTATATGTCATATCAATATTTTATCCCTTTCCTTGTTATTCCCTAAATGACAATGAAAATATACAGAAATCTCAGTTGCCATGTGTACTCAAAACATTCATCTCATTTGCTATTTCCATGTAAAAGCAAATAGATCTTATCAGGGTTTCAATTTGCAATCAATAATTCTTTTCACCAAAAATATTCCATTATCTATACAAAAATCATTATCTGCTAAACAATCCACAGTTTTCATTCACAAGCAGTTCCAGAGCAACTGCCATTATTTATTTATTTCCCAGCTAACTTGGCACTTCTGTGCTGATGAAAGATGGTCAAGTCAGTGCTTAGAAATACCATCAAACTTACTTAAGCAAACGTACAAGAAGTACCACTCAATAAAAATCATGCACTTGTCCAATTAATCAAAAGACAGATAACATAGGTAATATTTAAATGGCTTGTAGCGTCAGTGCACTCTTTTCAATAATATATATATCTTTATTCTGACGATTTAACATTTATTTCATGGTCATGTCTTCTTTACTCCGCATAATTCTCGTTTATCCTTTTGTTGTCTTTTCCACAAATTGTAGAGTCATTTCATTTAAATTAAGTCAGGTCAGTACCAGCTCCTAATCAGTGAGAACAATACAGTTACAATACATGTACAATTCCTAATTCCATTTAATTGATTTCAGATTGCTGTTGTCTCGCCATTCTTTATCATTCTGCATTATGGTTATGTAAATACCATGTTTTTCCCTTATTAACTTGATTTCTAATATGTAGTGTCACCAATCTGTCGATCAATTTAATAACAGAGACCCTTTTCAAATTATGTAAGTACCTTGAACTTAAGTATATTATTATCTTGATCAATTCTCAGTAACTTTTTCCTATCCTCAATTAACAGATTAACAAAGTCCTTAGGTAAAGGATTCTCAATTTGAAATCTCAAAACAAAAGTTTATTCAATTGCAACAAAGAAACATCATGGTTCGTTCCCAATGAGTTCTTTTCCCCCAAATTTCCTATTTTTAGAGCTTAGTTCTGAAAGTAACTAACACAGTTACCATACACTACCCTCATTTTTTATGTATTTGACAACCAATCCGGTAAAAAGGTGTGTGAAAATCACTTTTCTGATTAATATCACATACAAACATTATCATGAGTACACTTGTTGGTCCCATTGACCCCAAGATTATCCATCACTACCATTACAGGTCAAAACACACTGAATGTACCTGTCTGAGTGTGCGCAAAACATTGTGCAGATCACACCTGTTGTCTCGGTTATCATAATTCACAAATAGATTCCCAAATAATTCAAAGATAAGTATTCACAGGGAGTAATTAAACATGATAATTCACAGGTTCACATCAATTCACATTTTATCATTGTCGTCACAGGTGATTCTTTTGGAAGTTTTCACGGACTCTCAGCTGCGCAAACCCCCTATGATGAGAGTTCCACTCCGTTGTTGTCGGCATGCGTCATTTGAAGTTGCCGAGCTGCAGAGTGTCCATTTTGAAAACAAGAACTTTGACAACATTGTCACAAATTTCTCCAAACAGTGTTAACAAACCAAAGGCTAACATTGTTTCATTACTTGACAGCATCCATTTCTTTGTTTAGCCCAATCTCTATCATCACTCCAGAACTCAATCAACAGTTAAATCTTATGACATCTGACCATCTATCCACTTCTCTCTCACCAAAAACAGCACACATGCTCAAATATCCAACTTACTTACACGACATCTATCACTTCCTCTGACCTTTAAGTACAAGTCCAATTTTCTTTTCAAATTAAATAAATGATTCATGAATAACTGCTACTAGCATATGACAGTAATACCAATAACAAATCAATCCATCCATCCATCAAACCCTCTCTGCTGTCCATCTTTTAAGTAGAAAAACCAACTTCCTTTCACTTGCCACCAAGCAAAACGCTGCACATTCCATCCAACTTACTCTGACCATCTGGCACTTGCGTAAACACACTTTAAATACAAATCAATTCCTTGCTCAAAACAACAAATCATTAAACCCCCCTGCACCATCCATCCTGAATCCTTCAATCCTTCGCGCCTCGGTCCTGCGTCTCTCCCCATCCACAGCTGTTATAAACATGACCACAAACCTCCCTACTGTGCATCCCTCCATCAGTCAGGTATGCACATCCACTGGGGGCAAGAACGAACAACCCCACAAATTACACGGTCTCTTGCACAGCCCAGATGCAACTCGGCTCCAAACCAGCAATCCAAATACATGAAAAAATTACAAGTAAAG
Organism: Eptatretus atami; assembly: GCA_035128595.1. NCBI lineage: Eukaryota > Metazoa > Chordata > Myxini > Myxiniformes > Myxinidae > Eptatretus > Eptatretus atami. Next base: position 139,030,429 of record CM068956.1, read on the forward strand.
ACAACTCTCTCCACATCCGGTGAAAAACCGCCAAGAAAGGCAAGAATCACAGGCCTGCCCCACACCATGGCCCTCACCAGCCGCATGAAACATTTTCCTAACACTTATCATCAACAATAGATCTTTCTACTCTGTGCCAACCAGCACACGAAAGCACCCACCAAACACAGGCCGGCAAGCCATCGTTGGGCCATGCCATTCACCTCGCATCAATATCAGAAATAGCCTTTGTATAGATAGCGAGAAGCTCGATGTTAGGCCAGCCGCGAAGTGACGTTTTTTTTTTTTTTTTTTCCGATCACGGAGCCCAACAAACAACAAACCGAAATAACATGTATTACTGCCTTGTGTCAAAGGATCGTCGCTCTCTATACCCTGAGTGCGGTGCACTCGCCTTCAAACGATAAAATCGGCAATCCTTGGTTTCAATATTTTAACATATATTTCTTAATATGGAATAGGCAAAGCCTAGAAGCGAACGTAGAATTCTTCTTACATTCGCTTCTGACTTTACTAACTTGTTCACAACTGTATACTTGCCAACTATAGCGTGGTACATGTAAGCGCCGCACAGCTGATGATTTTGACGCAATTTCCGGTTACTTCGGCCTGGATTCGGGATCAGCGATCAAAATAATGTAAATCACGATTAAAAATTATTTTTTGATGATGCGGGAGATATCTTTATAAAATTAACTTGGGAAAAAAATAATTGAATAATAAATAAACACTTCCGGTCATGATCTCCGGCATGCATCATTCCCCATGACAAAAACCGGAAACAAAAAAAAAACAGAAACAAAAAAAAAACGGAAGCAAAAGGGTCATCGCCAACGACACGGATTCACAATTGCCAGGGTATTGTGTTGTTTTTGTTGTTCCTATCCTCTCATGTGAACGCGTTAAGTAATATTCACAAGATAGAAATAAAACCCGATCGTGTTTATACACCGCACAGCGTTATAAAAACAACCGGAAGCAAAGTCATAATCCAACGACACGGATTCCAAATAGCCAGAGGTATTGTTTGTTGTTGTTGTTGTTTCCTATTCTCTCACGTGCACGTGTTAAGCATGAAGCTCACTGCGTTCGCTAATAGGAATAGGCAAGCCCTAGAAGCGAACGTAGAATCTTCTACATTCGCCTTTAAATATATCAAATTAAAGTCTTTTTGCTATGAAAAAATAATATTACCTCAACATTACCTTCACAACAACAACTACACCGCCTAGAACAGGATCTCATCTGAAAAAAAAAAATTCCTCAACATTACCCTTCACAAACGACAACTACACCGCTAGAACAGGATCTCATCTAAAAAAATAAATACTAGAAGTGAACGTAGAATTCTTCTTACATTCGCTTCTGACTTTACCTACAACTTGTTCACAACTGTATACGCAATTTCCGGTTACTTCGGCCTGGATTCGGAATCAGCGATCAAATAACGTTAAATCACGATTAAAAAATTTTTTTGATGATGCGGGAATATCTTTATTAAAATCAGTGGAGGAAATATACACCAGTCTGATATTATTTGGGTATTTCATATCTCCGACGATGCCTTATTCTCCCGGCATGCATCATTCCCATGACAAAAACTGGAAACCAAAAAAAACAGAAACAAAACAAAAACGGAAGCAAAAGGTCATAGGCAACCACACGGATTCACAATTGGCAGAGTATTGTGTTGTTTTGTTGTTTCCTATTCTCTCATGTGCACGCGTTAAGTAATATTCACAAGATAGAAATAAAACCCAATCGTGTTTATACACCGCACAGCGTTTAAAAACAACCGGAAGCAAAAGGTCATAGCCAACGACACGGATTCCAAATAGCCAGGGGTATTGTGTTGTTGTTTTGTTGTTGTTGTTGTTCCTATTCCCTCACGTGCACGCGTTAAGTATGAAGCTCACTGCGTCGCTATAATCAATCTCGTATCCTGAATGTAATTCGATTCGGCGGCGCGATTACGTCATCGCGCACACGTACGAACCTTTACGTCATATCACGCGTCGGTTTTTAACGATCGAAATCACGTGATAAATATTTTACAACATCTCAAATATGTTTGTTTTCATCGGAATTTTACAGAACCCGTAAAGGGCGTCCCCAACCTTGTAAAGTGTCATCATTTATCCCGTACACCCTCACGATACGTAGTCCCTCGACGGGCCAATTTCGTGCTTTCGTCAGGCCTATTAAATCCCACGGCGTGTCACGTGACTCGCAAAAACCCCATAAATCTGTTTTTTCCAGATTTTCGACAATCAAGTATTGAACATGCTTAATGACACCAAAAATGAAAACAGAATTTAAATTGACTTTAAAAACGAACCCGTAACGTCGATCAGCCTTATGAAGCATGCAAGGTGGAAACAGAACTGAATTTGAATTTAAAATCAAAATGATGCTCCGAGGAGACCATCCATTTATCACGTATGCAACGTACAGTGTCAAAGCCAAAACAGCATACAGAGTTTATCGAACAGTGAGAAAATCCGAGCCTTGATCCATTTGACTCCACAGCACGAGTACTGTAGGGAATTCTCACACATAATCTCCAAACAGTCTGCTGAAGTGTTTTAATTATTTAATTCCCTATCGAGTTCACACACAACACAGACACAGACACAGACACAGACAATTCGGTAAAAAAAAAAACACTCTCAATGACATTCAGCCAGCACAATGAATTAACAACCCATGCAGTCAGTCATCATCGTTTTTCCTCCGGATTTGGTGTGCGCATTTCACCTCCTCCAAAGTCTTCATGATGTACGATGACGACCAATCATTATCTCTATACAAACATACAAGTTGTTCCACACATACAAGTTCCAGGTTGAAACACTCAACTTGTGTCTAACACAAAACGCAACCTTCCCACTCACATTTTATTCGCCTCCTAGCTCTCTTTTCTCCCTTTAACGTGCAGGCTCAAAGACCCGCTCTTCTCGATTCCTTAAAGCTTTTCTTTACTCTGAGGGACTCTGGACCCTCCCAACTATTACCCCAGGACTCTAACCTGCGATCACAGGACTCTAACCTGCACCCCTTGCTTCACTCGGACGTTCCTTGTCCTCTGACCCCAAACCCGGTCACTGATCCGGCCTAATAGCCCCTATGCTCCTCCAACAAACCGCATTCGACTTTCCTCGTTTACCGTTCCTAACCGCGCAGACCCCGAGGCTGCGCCCAACGGAGATCCCTCCGGATTGCGGCGTTCAGGACCTGACAGGTCACATCTGGAGGTGCCAGCTGTGATGAAGACCCTCACCAATCCTGGCAAGAATTGAGGGGAGTCAACAGAAGATTCTCGAATATACGGTTTATTGAAGTTGCACAGCACTTGCAAGCGGAGGTGGCACAGGGACCAAGCACAGCAGCTAGACCCTGTACCACACTAAAAGTCACACTACAAGACTTTCATATATAAAACCTATTCCTAGGCGCGAGAAAAAAGGCCAAGCAAGAAACAATTTGGCAAGTGGGCTTTCCACCGCTCCCTACGGCCCCGGTGAATTAGCCATAACAACATAGGCACATGTTCATAAAACAGAACCAAAACCCCTTTGTAGTTGACAAGAGTTGTTGCCACTCCACACTGGAATCCATAACAGCCTGCAGACGCTGCTCTCTGGCAAGGCCATGGCTGGCTTGTTGATAATACATTTGAAAACATCGTAAAGCAAACTGTTAAAACGAGGGCAAAAGCTTGGAAACACAATTTGAAGCAACCAGGCCAATGGTTTGAATCCAGACACCTGGTTAATGCAATTACTGAATGGTTAAATGAGTTAAATGTTTAAATATGGACAATATGTGGCCAATCAATAGTCGTACCTGACATTCAGACCTGACACTTTCCACCAGGCATTCTCTGGTGAAAGCCTGGAACTGCTCTTGGCCAATCTTCTTCATATTCCTGACATTCTCAACTGCAGCAGGACCTGCAATTTCCTTTGTCAAGGACAACCAGATCCATGCTCTCTTCCTCAAAGGGTTGCCAAGCTCTTCTATGACGCTGACAAGGGCACGGACATCCTTGGCGAAAGAGGTTTGCACACTTGGTGTCTGGTCGTGATGACGTGTGTCCTCTCGCCTCCCCCAGTGTTGACGGCCATCTTGGAACTCTTCTATGGCCCTGGCAACTTCTGCCCAGCAATCATCCAACGCCGCAGGGCACTTGGTGTATCATGAGGGCCGACTGCTCCACCATCTCCTTTGATTCATGCGTTGTTCTGTTCATGTGCCTGGTCGATTGGGAATAAGACTAATTAGTCCACTTAACTTTTTTTTCTCAACCAAATCAAATTGTTACTTTCTTTGACCATTATTGGACCTTTATTAGTAAATAAACTTTCACTATCAACCTGCATTCCTCTCAGTAAAGCAGATGTCATAACAGTAAACCACTGGTGGCCATTTTGAAAAATGGCTGCCACAGCATCAGCGGCTGAATTTGAGATTGCCCAATATCCAAATCTGCTTCATAATATGATAGGCTACTAGTGTGCCAAATTTGGTGCTTTCCTCACAAAATGCACAATTGTTATTCATAATTAGCTAAGTTGCCCCACTATAGGTATTCTACCAGGGTGTTCATGAAAAATTGATTGGTCACACAGTCTGGCAGCCATATTGGATTGAACAAAAATAATCTTTAAAAAATTCTCTCTTGAACTACTTCATCGATTGACGTGAA
>CM068956.1:139043643-139067773 GCA_035128595.1 Eptatretus atami
CGGAACCTCCGCGTTGAAAGCGTGCTGAACTCCAAACTGGAAAAGAACTTCTGAGGCACAGTGAGGTGCAGAGCCCTAAAAGACTAGGTCAATGGTCACTGCAACTGTTAGTCATGTTGAACCGGAATGCATTCTGTGAGACAGAATATTGAGGGGAGAGACTACACCAAAGCTTCAACAGATGCTGTCGACTCAACTCTCAAATCTTGGGCAACAAAAACCAGAAATACAGAACTCTTGCCAAACTACACAGATTCAGATTTGCATGCAATGGATGCCTATTACCACCGAACTTTATGTCAGACTTGAAAATGCTGCACGATCAGTGGAGCGAGCTGAATCTGCAACATAGTCTGAATCTGAACATTCTTTTAATCCACTTGTTGTTGCAGAGTTGGCGCATATATTGTGAATCAAAGCGTGTTTTCCCTTTGAACGAACTGAAAGTCCTATACACCACTAAAATGAAGGACCTTGCAGAATTGTTGACCCCAAAAGCATTCACTCCACTAGGTTCAAAGAGAAGCTATTGAAAATTGAGCCTGAAATAATTGAAGCCAGTCAAGGAAGGGGTCGTGCATCTATGTTTGTTCAAAGGAAACTGCTGGATGGCTACTGAGACTGAACTGAAAAAGTCAAAATGAAGTGCGCGAACAATGAAGCACGCATGATTGTTCAAACTGCCTGTTCTTGCGCAAGCAGATTTTGTTTGAACAGAAGCCATTCGATGGACACTCCTCTGCCGATGCCAAGGTGTGCATCAAATAATGATACCATCTAATGGTAGTTGACATTTGTTGGAACTGCATCTCTTTGTCATGATGATTCAGCCGACCAAATCGGTCAATATAGCCGCCCGACTATTCAAAATGTTGTGCAAATGATACGCCATCAATGATTCGAATAGTTGTCATACTTGAATGTGCTCCATTGATACTGAATCTAAAAACCCGGTGTTAAAGCAGATTGATGTAGGACATCATTACCTTTTGCAGACATACATGTTTTAAGTTGGGAATGTCAGTTGTCTTTGATATTGTAAATAGTCAGTGAAATTATCATGCCAGGCATTTTTCATTCATGAGCTTACGAGCTTGTATCTTGACATATCATTAAAATTATGGCACATATAGCTGCCATCTTGATTTCCCATATAAAACTGAATAGCAATCAAACAGCTTTTTAATTTGTTTTGATTCCTTGATGGAACAAATATGCATGATGATACTAGATTATTTTCCTAGCTTGTTCAGGTATGGGTTTCATTGAATTATGTTGCTAATGGCAGCCAATTTAGAAATTCAATATGGCTGCCACCTGAGCTATTTAAAATTGACTTCATCACATTCCTGACCCAACAAATATGGTGTAGACACCAATTTTATCTTCCGATCTGTTGGTTATCAAATATCATTAAAAGTTAGTCGCGAATGGCGGCCATTTTAATTTTCGACTTATTCAAGGTGGCTGCCACCTGAGCGCTTTCAGAGTTGGTCCATATGATTCCTAGACCCCATAAATGTGGGGTAGCCAATGAAATGAACTCTCTAGCTGGTTTAGTTCAGAGATATAGAATAAAATAGGTTTCGATGGCGGCTATCTTGAAATCCAAGATAGCGCCATAAAAGGGGTGTCAAAGTGCTTCCATCAATTTTTTGATTGCCAAGGTCTAAACTACTTGTGTGCCAAAATTCACACTTTTATCCGGATGTGCCACACTTGGATGGTTTTGGTGCACTAAATCCCCCACTATCACTATTTCAATGAATCACACGTTTTCACTTCAGAATAGTGATGCAGAACAAAAAGTTGAGTCAGACAGTTTTTGTTTGGTTTAAAAAGCTTGTTTTAGGTAATTCATCATTTTTTGCGAATTTGAAGCTTAAATACTCACTATTTCAATGAAATCACACGTTTTCGCTTCAGAATAGTGATGCAGAACAAAAGTTGTGAGACAATGCTTTTGTTTGGTTTAAAAAGCTTGTTTTAGGGTAATTTGAGCATTTTGGCGAATTTGAAGCTTAAAATACTCACTACTCCAATGAAATCACACGTTTTCACTTCAGAATAGTGATGCAGAACAAAAAGTTGAGTCAGACAATGCTTTTGTTTCGTTTAAAAAGCTGTTTTAGGGTAATTTGAGCATTTTGGCGAATTTGAAGCTAAAATACTCACTATTTCAATAAAATCACACGTTTTCGCTTCAGATTAGTGATGCAGAACAAAAAGTTGAGTCAGACATGCTTTCTTTGGTTTAAAAAGCTTTTAGGGTAATTTGAGCTTTTGTGAATTTGAAGCTAAAATACTCACTATTCAATGAAATCACAAGTTTTCGCTTCAGAATAGTGATGCAGAACAAAAAGTTGAGTCAGACAATGCTTTTGTTTGGTTTAAAAAGCTTGTTTTAGGTTAATTTGAGCATTTTGCGAATTTGAAGCTAAAATACTCACTATTTCAAAGAATCACACGTTTTCGCTTCAGAATAGTGATGCAGAACAAAAAGTTGAGTCAGACAATGCTTTTGTTGGTTTAAAAAGCTTGTTTTAGGTAATTTAGCATTTTTGTGAATTTGAAGCTAAAATACTCACTATTTCAATGAAATCACACTGTTTCGCTTCAGAATAGTGTATGCAGAACAAAAATTTAGTCAGACAATGCTTTTGTTGGTTTTTAAAAAGCTTGTTTTAGGGTAATTTGAGCATTTTTTTTGCGCGAATTTGAAGCTAGAATACTCACTTTCAATGAAATCACATCAGCTGCCGCTTCAAAATGGTGAGGAAATTTTCAGCGAGCTGACTGGTGGTTTCGAGGAACGTTGTTGTCGCGACGATGGTCTGAGGCGCTGGTGCCGTGACGGTTTGAGGCTCTGGTGCCGTGACGGTTTGAGGCGTTTGCTGCAGGTGCTGCGTGACTGCACGTGCTGCAGCGGTTGGTCGCAAAGCTGGAAGGTAAACATCTAATATAACACAAAAATATAAACATGATGATAACATCAATACATCGTGAATTATTTATTAGAAAATGTATGTATATATATACATGTTGAAGAATGTACTAATCAGTTATTGTGTGATATTTTGGTATTATTAAATAGTCAGAGATTTGAACTTCTTTCTTATTTTAATAGTTTATTTGTAATTAATTCTGATTCATGTTGACATGCGACGCAATTCAATATTTGCTTTTTTCCTTCCATATTACAAACTTTACCTCTCAATGTAGAGTCGTCGGTCTTCAGTGTGTTCCCGAAGGCATCTTCCTGCATGTGAAGAATCAGCTTGGGGTTCTTCTGGAGGTCGGCTGGCGTTGAGACGGTTTTCCGCATGTGTCCCGTCATGCCAAGGTGCGACACTCCGGACTTGTTCCCGTAAAAGGCTTCCATCCATGGACCTGAAATAAAATAGACGAAGGTAATGTACATTATATATAATATATATTATATATTTGTCCTGCATAATAATACTGGTACCAAATTTGTTGTGCATTTAGCATGGTATAAACTATCTTAACAACCTGTGAATATTTTCCCAAAGATGCCAAGGGCCTGCAGCTGCTCCAGTACAAGCGGGTTCTCGAGGTCCTTGATGAAGGCCGATCGCCAGGCTACTGGACAGGAATACCGCAGGGACTCGAGGAAAACATCTTTCAGGGAGTACACCACACCCGCCAAATGAAAAAGGACATGCAGGCGGTTTCCCACATACCTATAAAGAAAAGTGATTAAACAGAAATGTAAACGAAATACTGACCAGGTGTACATAAATGTAATAATATAGTTCACATTGTTTTGTCATGTGACTTAGAATTAATATTTTAATTTATAAGGTGTATAAAATACAATAATTTAAGCCCAACACAGCATGAGTTGATGATAGTGTCACAAAGTCATGAATAAAAGTTTACAAATGATTTATATACTGTGTACAACTAAACTTTTTTTCCCAGGTACCTCGGAAGTAGCTTGGCGGGAATATTCTGGGACTTCAGCAGGTGGCGAAATCCTGCGGGGTCTCCTCGGCCAACCTTGTAGCGCATCTTAGATATCGCCTTCACCACATTCGTTGCAGCACCTTCATTGCCAAAGGTGGAGGTGGAAACGGCACGTTTGCGAAGGGTCTCTCGTGCACTACTTGCGACCGAGTCCAGGGGATGGACGTTACAGTTCAGCTCATTCAGTGACTTGCTGAAATACCCATAATTGAGAAGCTTCACAACAGCATGATTTGTAGCTACTCTATCCCCGAGGGTGTTCACTACGTTGCTCTTCGCCTTTTCCTGTAGCAGTTTGGCATCCTGTCCCGAGTACTTGCTGTATGTCTCCAGCGTGTCACAGACAATTTCTGTAATATTGTCGTAGTAGGAAGTCGCTCGACCGTCTGGGAGTTGGGAGATTCCGAGGATGACAGAGCCATTTCCTGTAGCCAAGTGGACTTCGTTGATGTGTTTGCCGGCCAAGCAAGTGGCGTCCCATGCAAGAGTGCTGTTGTTGGAGGATGTTAGGGTGCAGGCAACCTGAAGGTCACCGAGAACGCCCATCTCACGAACTATCCAGCATACTGTGGAAGTGCTCGGTAGATCATCTAGTTGGTGAGGGGTAAGCGTCCTCACAGCGTGGTCCAAAACCGCAGACACTCGCTCGACTGGCACTTGACACGAAATGTACTTGTACATTGCTCTCCGCATGGCTGTAGTATAACTGTTGCCCTCCTTGGTCCTGATAAGAACGGGTGTGATGCAGTTTTCTCCGTCTAGGTTGTCCTCCACGGAAGAAGCCACTTGCGTCTCGAAGTATAGTGCGTTGTCTTTGGTTTTCTTCAACTTCGACTTCAATGTGGTGACTGTCTTCTCAAACTGCTTGGTTACATTCTCGTGTTTACGTTTCTCGATCAACTTTTCCTTCTGCTTTTTCATTTTGTACTTGGTCTTGCTCGCACTTCTCTTGAGAGATTTCTTGTCTCTTTCTGTTGAAGTCAACTTCTCATGGAGCTGACTGAAGGACCCCAGTTTCTTTGTAGCAGAATTATACTTCTGTCTCCATGTCTTAATAGACTCTTTAGATCTGGACAGTTTGAAGTTTGCCCTTTTGGGACACCAAGTGGAAAGTTTTTGTTTTAGAGTCTTAATTTCATTACTAAGCTGTTGGTTACTCTTGCGGACTTTTATTAGTTCTTCCTCTGTGGTTTTGAGGCGTGAGGTCAGTTGGCGTCAATCCCTCAACAAACTATCATAGGTGAGTGTTTTGACTTTGTTGTCAAACTTGGTGATTTTACAGGGTGTTGTGTTGGGCAAGTCTATTTTTGCCACGCGTTTTTTGGCACTCCTTTGAGGGAGGTTAAACTTCGTTTGTTGGAAGGCGTCGAATTTCACTTGTCCTCCAGTTCGGGTTCGTTTCTTGTAAAGGACAGAATATTGCCGAGATACCCTGACGACGGACGCTTGCAGGCTTTCGCTTAGAAGCTCCGACTCGCTAATTTTCTTTGACAAAGTGCTTTGCTGAAAAATAAACCATAAAATATATTATATAATTAGATTCAAAAATAAATTTAAACAAACATGCACCCTTTGCCATGAACTAAAATTGTATAATATCAGTAAATAATTGTAATAATATAAATTTGAAATGACAAAACTTTGATCAGTAAATTATCATGATTAAAGTTAAAATCAGTGCTATAAAGCTAAGATAATTGGAATTGTATTAAAAGGCCATACAAATGTGATTTTCTGTTTTGCGTCCTGAAATTTTTTTAATCCTATCAGGCCGCCAGGGAAAAACACACACACACAAACACGGACTCCAGTCAAATTTCTTCAAAAAGATGTTTGAATATAAGGGCATAGTTTAAACTGTTCAATAACATTTATTTATTTAAAGAAGGAAAGAAAATATGAAATTGAAACTGTAAAACACTAAAATAGATCATTCACTATCCAAAGTAAAGTTTGGTCATTTTTTTCTGGAAAAAATACATGAAAATACATTTGACATTTGTGTGTGTTTTCCTCAGACAAATAGAAAAATCCTACACCCGCGGACGCAAAACAGAGAATAACATTGTATGGCAAAACGTCATCGAATATCAGGTGCGCCATATTCAATGGACCAGGAATTAAAAAAATATAATATTTAGTCGTCAAAGTACAACCATCTAACATTGTAAATCAAACCTGAGATCCGGCAGAACTGTGTGCCTTTACGTTGGTCTTTTTGAGACCGCATACGACGCCATCGTTAGCTGCTCTGGATCGAGTTGTCTCGCAGCACGAGAACAGGGATTGAATCTGCTGGTAAACATATTGTTACGCTCTGGAAATTCGCAAACACCATAAAGGTCCGTAGGTGAGATTATTTTCTTAAGTACATGTGTAGTTAGCCCAAACCCATTGTATAGAGGGAATTAATGTGATTCATTCGGGCTGCGATCCTTTGAGTTAGGCGTTTTTCGTTCTACCTTTGTTTGAGCCACCCACGCCAACAAACAACAACGCCAGCAGCAAAACCTACCTTCACCACTCGCTACCGCAAACCTCACATCACCGCCATTCCAAACAGCACCATGGCCATGCGAACACCGCCGAAAACCCTCCACACCTTCTCTACGCCATTCCCGCACCACCTGTGGCGCCGAGCGTCGAGCTGTCTTCAGCGAGCACGCGAGACGCGAGTGCAGATGGCGGGTTTTCTGAGGAGAATTCGGATCAGGAATGATACACGCCCACATCTGATCCACCCAATCAGGAAGCGCGGGGCGGCTTGGCCCCGCCTCCAGACGCGCCTGACGAAAATCGGCATATGCAAATTGAGGATCAGGAATGATACACGCCCTTTTTCTCCGTCCAATCGCGAGCGTGGCTCCGCCCCTGAGGTCGTTTGGATCCGATAATTGCATATGGGGTTCCCGAAGCCGATAAAAAGCGAGCTCAGTGAGGAGCTCGAGGAGTATCGAGGAGTGTCGGTGGAGCAGCCAGTTGAGCAGTATCGTGGGCGAAGTCAGTATCGAGGAGTATCGAGGAGTGTCGTGGAGCAGCCAGTGAGCAGTATCGTGGGGCGAAGTCAGTATCGAGGAGTATCGAGAGTGTCGGTGGAGCAGCCATTGAGCAGTATCGTGGGGCGAAGTCAGTATCGAGGAGTATCGAGGAGTGTCGGTGGAGCAGCCAGTTGAGCAGTATCGTGGGCGAAGTCAGTATCGAGGAGGATCGAGGAGTGTCGGTGGAGCAGCCAGTTGAGCAGTATCGTGGGGCGAAGTCAGTATCGAGGAGTATCGAGGAGTGTCGGTGGAGCAGCCAGTTGAGCAGTATCGTGGGGCGAAGCCAGTAGAGCAGGATCGTGAGCAGTATCGGTGGAGCAGGAGATCGCGAGGCGAGATCGTGGGCAGACGCTGCGGAGGCGAACCGGCTGAGGTGGACCTGGAGGCTCGCGTCGCGGATTCGAGCGAGCCAGCCATACTCCCTCCCCAGAGCATCAACAATTCCCCCTTTTCCCCCGCCTGAGAGAGTGCGACAAGGGGCCGTTCCCACCCACACCAGCAGGTGCCCACGGACCGCCGTGCAGCGACATTCTGCGGCTCGCACGAGGGCGCGGTAGGACCTTCGGTCTCGTGGCCTGGCCGCTCATCCAGGTTCCACGCGCATTAGCCCACGGGCCAGTCTGACTCCCTTGCCTGTGAGGGGGTCTTTTCTTTGCTTCGGTGTGAATGCGTGTTGTGGCGCCGTGTCTTGTAAGGTAGTAACTGTATAAGTGGTCCGTGTGTCGTGTAGTCGGTTTTAACTTCTCTTATATGTGCATTTCTTTGTTCAATGTGATATATGTGCGATCGCTTATTGTGATGTAAATACATGCTGTTGCTTTACGTGTGCTATAGGTGTGCTCCGTGTGCCGGAAATAAATGGGCATTGTGTGAACTGTTTTCCGTTTCGCTTCGTCTTTTCTTTAATTGAACCTCCATCCTGCTTCACGTAAAGGGTTCGTAGTGGGTGCAAAACGCCCGGTAAATAATCTGAACCGTCGAGGTCGACGATAACACCGCTCGTTATCCCGATAGTACGGAACGGCCCGCCCAAGCGGCTCGTGTCCGGAGTCGACCTGCGCGAGGTACCGATCGCCCGGTTTACCATCCGCGTGGGTACTTAGGTAGGTCGAATTTGGCGAACAACCCTATCCTACGCGGGTGGCCGATTGGCACGATTGTGGTGAGGTCGAAAGGCCACCCGTGACTGGATCCCGCGTTAGCCGGAGGTCACGACTGAATTGTCCGGTCCGGTGGGCGAGGCGGTCGCGGTTCGAGTCGCGTGGCCGATCGCACGCCGACGGCGCGAATTCGCAACACTGGGTACAGGAGTGTATTCAAATCCCTCCCGTCTCCAAGCTAAATTCATAGGGAATCGGTTCAGGAGGAGCGACCCCGATTCCCTCTAAATTACGAGCGATTAAATTAACCCCTTACGTGAATAAGATGGCGTCTCAGGCGAGCGGGAGCCCGGGTAGTAGAGATGTATATGTGTAGTGATGTAGAATCCATGGTCCAGGATGTCGACCCGAGCAGGACATTGGTGTGCAGGAACAGTTTCCCCCCCAAACGAATCCAGGCCCGAAATGGTGCGGCGGCGGCAGGAGCCGCGGTGTATAACACCTCCCCTCCCCCTCTCCACCAAGACCCCCGATCCTGGCCGCATCGGCTCAGCTGAGTGCACCGACGTGGCCCGGCTATTCGCCATGCTGGAACAAATGAAAAACGAATGAAAAACGAAATAAAAGGAGTGAACAAGCAGATGGAAACAAACACAAACAAAAGGAAGGAATGAATAAAGAATTGAACGAAAAAATGGATGGAAACGCACTCAAAATGAAGGAATGAATAACGAATTGAACGAAAAAAATGGATGGAAACGCACTCAAAATGGAAACAAACAAAACGAAATGAAGGAAGAAATAAAAGAAATGCGGGTGAAACGCAGCAAATGGGCCGGACCTGCAGGCGGGCATGAAGCAACAACAGCGAAGTGCGTAATGGCGACGCCACGTGTGGAGCGAACGAGCTGGGAGGGGTGCAACGTTGTCAGGCCGCGGTGAAGGCGGGTGAGAAAAAATAATTCGGGGAACGTGTTGGGCGAGAAGCGTGAAGGTGACGGAAAAAGTGACGGTAACCGAGAGGAAAAATTAATTGGGGTGACGGAGACGTGCACGAAGGAATAAAAATAGTGAGGTGTGAGAAAAGACTTCAAACATGACGAAGAGAGTTGATAAGCTGGACTGGAGGTAAAAACGGAGACAGAGGAACTGGGAGACTGATAGACAAACACAAGGGCAAGATGGAAGAACAGTTAGAAGCCAAAGCAAGGTCGGGTGTGCGGAGATGAGAAAAGAATTGGAGAAGAAAACTGAGTTACAGAAACACCAGAACAAGAGACGGAATTACAAGACGAACTGAGAGTTAAAAGAGGAAAGGAAGAGAACAGAGAATGAACGTTAAGGAACCACACTGAGCAGATTGAACATTAGAAGCCAAAGCAAAGTTGGAGTGTGCGGAGATGAGAAAGGATGGAAAAGAAGCTTCTGAGTTACAAAACGAGCTGAGATTTGAGAGAGGAAGAACGAGAACGAGAATGAAACGTTAAGGACCACGCTGTACAGATCGAACTGGAAGCAAAGGCAGATTGGGGAATGAGATGCAAGAAAGAGTAATGATGGAGAACGATGAGACAGAAGAAGGAATCGATCAATGAGAGGAAAACCACGACGATTGCAGAATGAGGAACAAAAAGAGTCTGAAAGAAAAGGATTACGACAGGAGAACGAAGTCTGTCAGTTGAAAGAAAAACGAGATTGCAGAACAGAGAACAAGAAAGACAGTGGAATAGAAAACTGAAAGAGTATGAATTTGAAACTGAACGACAAAAGAAAAAAAAAGTTGGATACGAGAGAAGTTGAAAAGAGCAACGAATGAAGCAGGAAGGAGAAATGAGGAGATGAAGGACACAACGAATGGAGAGGGAAGAACGAGAGGAACAATGGATAGAAAACAAAAAGAACATGAAGCCGAGTTGACCAATTGAAAGAAAAGGAGGGCTGGAGTGCGAAGAGGGAGACAAAGAACAGCGAATGAAACACAAAAGGGAAATTAACCACATGAAGAAAACCATGAAACTGGAGAAGGAAAGACAGGAGAGAAACAAGAAGAGTAATGAGACAGCAGCAATGAACACAAGAAAGAGATTAACCAATGAAGCAAACCATGAAACTGAGAAGGAAGACAGGAGAGGGCAAGGAAGGTAATGAGGAGCAGCGAATGAAACACAGGAAGAAATGAGCCAATTGAGAGAAACGATGAGATTGGAAAGAGAGGAGCATGAGGAAGAGTGGAGAGAAACAAAAACTATACGAGTTTGAAATTATGAACTGAAGAGAGAAATAAAATGAAATCCAGAGAGATGGAAAAACTCCAGAAAGAAACAGAAACTAATAGATGTATAGAGACCAGGGAGGTAGAGAAAATAGAGGAGAGACTGCATGAATATGACGGGTTAAAGGAACAGAACACACACACACAGAATAGTAGAGGATAATGGGGTGAGCTCGCGGACTGGGTAGGGACCCGGTGTGAGCAGCTGGATGGCCGCCTCCAGGAACGAGGGAGGGAGTACGCCCCTTGAGGCGACACGACCAGTGGTTCGGTCGTGCTTTGCGAGTCGAGGGAATGAGTGCTGTGGATAGTGCACGTGTAGCTTGGGGGTACAGAGCCCCGGGAACCCTTGTGGGGACACGAATCCCAGTGTGGTTGTGCAGGGGTGTGTGTTCGATGTGCGGAGATGCGTGCTTCCGGCACGCATGTGTGAGTGAGCCCCCTGGGCAGGAAAGGTGGTGTGAGTGAGAGGGTCCGTGTAGGGAGACCGTGGTGTGAGGTCTCTGTAGGTGAGGAGATGTCGGTCGCATGCGTGAGCATGCAGCCGCGTCTCCGGTGTGAATGTGAGTGTGTGGAGTGGGTCTGTGCGTCGTAACACGCAGGTGTGCGTGGGTGAACGGAGACGACGGCGACAGAGGGACAAAGGCCGGGGTAGCGGCCGTAGCTGTTGTGGGGACCGTGCGGGTTCACCAGCAGCGAGCGCGAGTCCGTGCTGTGCAACGCACGAGACCCCCACTGCTCGCTTGCGGAGTGAAGCCCGGTCCGAAACGCCAGCGGTGGATGTTGCCGATCCGGGACGGACAAAGTCTAGGCAGGTAACGGATTTGACCGGATGGGTCTCCACGCGAGCGGTTAAGCCCAACGGCAGACACATGTTGTTCGCGTGGGGAAACCCTCGGAGTGCAGAGGTTTGTTTTGGGTGCGCAGGGTGACGTCATGGCTGCACGTGGGTTGGAATCGCAGGAGGTGAATCCCTGGCCGGTGTACCGCCAAGAGGGACGAGGACACGTGCAGCGCATGACGCATGGGAAAGGTGCAAGAGCGCAGGCTGTGAGTTGCCGCGCTGGTGCTGCGCATAATTGGAAATACAAAATTAACGGAAGCAAGCCTCGCTTTCGGGTGAACAGGATTCCCTGGGCAAGGTTGAAGACCCTTACTGGCACAGGATGGAACTAGTTAGGGGGAAGGGTTAGCTTAGCTAGACCGGCTCCATGGGCAGGGGTAAGTCCTCATGGGCCCGTGGAATGGATTAGTTAGAGGGATGTTAGTGCAGAGTTGGTTGGGAAATGGATTTTTTTTTACATTTTGGAGACAGCAGTGACAGACTGTGGAGTGTAGAGGGGACGTAGTTTAGCTACGCAGTGTTAAAAGAACGTGCTATAGTGTAAGGGATGACGTGGAGACGAGGTAGTTAGGGAGGTAGATAGAAGGATGCAGGATTCAGCGATGTGTGTGTTGAAAAGTTGTGTGGAGACATGTAGCGTGAGTGAGGCCAGCGGGTCTGTGTGAGTGAGCGAATGTGGAATGCATGGGTGCGATGAGTGTTGGGGGGAGCGACTCCCGCCAAGGGACCCCGGGTCAGTGTAGAGTGAGTTAGTGGGTTAGTTAAATTGAAAATGGAGGTCGTTTTGTTGTTGGTGGGAGAGTAGGCTCGATACCCATTTGGAGGGGTGCAGGAGCCCTGTTGACGGGCTGGGAGCGTGGTGCGAACGGTGAGTATCGCTGAGTGGGCTGACCCGCGGCGCACCGGGCTAGTCGGCCGTGGTAGGCCAAGGGCCATGGGGGCCGGGTTAGCGTAGTGGGCACGGGTGCGCCCCGCTTGGTGCGGGGCCGGAGCGCCGTGCCGGTGGGCAGCGTGGGCACGGGTGACCCTCGGAAAGGGGCCCGGGGCGCCAGCCTGCACACGTGTGCGTTTCAGGGGAGTTGCCATGGGGCACTCCCCGGTGTTTAGGGAGCTGGTAGGCTCGGAGGCAGTGTAGTGCCCGGGGTGCCATTGTTGGAGAATCGGCAGAGGGTCGTGCCTGCCAAAGGGAGCCACGCGTCCCAGCCATGAGACCGTGCAAGGCCACGAGGGAAAATTCGAGGCGAGGCCCGAAACTGTAAGGACACCAACACAGGCGACGGGAATCTGGGTTGTTAGAAACCAATAGCTTAACGAGAGGCGCTTGTTGAAAGCCGGGGTAGTTTAACAGTTAAATGGTTAGGGAATTAGTGTACCTCCGCACCATCCATCCCTTCGCTCTCGTTGTGGCCGCTGGACCCACTTGGGTAGAGATCGCTGAGATCTGGGGAGCGCACCTGAGGCTTGGTTGGGCCTCGACACAGGACGCTAGCTCTCCCTATTCCCCTCCGGGAAGGGAACGTAGGGTTGGGAGTAGGCTAGGTGACAGAATAGGTTAGCCGAACAGGACGATAAAGGGGTTAGGGGACGAATTATAGTGGGGAAGTAGGGAAGGTGAAAATAAAAAAAAAAACAAACAAAAAAATAAGTTGGGGGTAAATTGGGTTTTGCAAATTAAGGGGGTGGGTATGGACAGTGACAGGCAAAGGCGATAGGTGGAGGGAGACAGGTAGGGTAGGTCCGAGTCCACCTTCTGTGTGGCCAACACCACCGACTCCCTCCACCAACCTCCACGCAAGCAAAGGCTGCCAACTTCATCGCTGCGGCTGTGTGCTGCGGGGCCTGTGCCGGCCAACTTCATCGGCTGGTGTTTTCTGCAAGGCCTGGTGCCGACCGGATCGTCCGACGGCTGTTTTACTGCAAGGCCTGTGCCGCCAGTCGTCTGCCGGCTGTGTTGCCGCAACGGCCTTTCTGCAGGCTAGTTGCCCTTTACTTGCCATGTCATGCCCACTGCCCCTGTCACCAGCCCCGTTCAATTTGCTTTGCCCCCCCTGTTCATTCATGGCGCCAGGATCCGAAGCAACAGTTTGGACAGCTGCAGGAACGTCCTGTGGCAGCGCAACACGGGCCTCAGTGGCGGCCCGTGCACCGGTTTCTTACTCTCCTTTTTCCTGCAGAGTCCATTGATCCTGGGCCATGGAGTAGTGTAAATTATAAGGTTAAGGTGTTAAGTTGTATTGTAAAATGAGTGCGCCCCCGGCATGTCTGTCTAGCGCCGGCAATTTTATTAAGTCGTCTGTGTGAGTGAGTTTGTAGTGTACTCAGCCCTCAGGTTATGAGTTTGGGAACGACGAATACCAGTGAATTCGCACGTCAGGATCCGAGGTAAAACGTATAGGGAGAACTACACAGATGGCACACCGAGCAATTTGGACGATCGGGACGAGGTCTGTAAAAGGAGGGGGTAGTGTACGGCCTGGAAAGCTCCAAACACATAAAGCGTCCGTAGGGAGAATAGTGGTCGAAGTACAATTGTAGTAGCCAAACCATGTGTATAGAGGAATAATGTGAGCTCATCGGGCTGCGATCCGTGGAGTTAGGCGTGTTCTGTTCTACGTGTGACCAACCCACGCAACAACAACAAAACGCAGCAGCAAAAACCTGACCGGTTCACCACGCGCCTACCGAAACCGTCACATCAACCGCCATGGCCAAACAAGCCCATGGCCATCGACACGCCGAAAACCGCTCCCCACCTTCTGCCGTAACGGCCATTCCCGCACCACTGTGGGCGCCGAGCGTGCGAGTTCGTCTAAGCGGACACGTCGAGACGCGAGGTGCAGAGGCGGTCTGAGCGAGAATGGGAAGGAATGATACACGCCACATTGCTGAATCCACCCAATCAGGAGCGCGGGGCGCGTTGGCCCGGCGCTCAGACGCGCCTGGACAAAAGTCGCATATGCAAAGTTTGAGGATCAGGAAGGATACAACGCCTCGTTTCTCGGCCAATGCGGCGAGTGGCTCGCCGCTGAGGTCGTTTGATCCGATAATTGCATATGGTGGGTTCCCGAAGCCATAAAAAGGCGAGCTCAGGAGGAGCTCGAGGAGTACGAGGAGGTGGTCGGTGGAGCAGCAGGTTAGCAGTACGTCGTGGGGCGAAGTGCAGTAATCGAGGAGGAGCGAGGAGTGTCGGGAGCAGCCAGTGAGCAGGTATCGTGGGCGAAGTCGTATGCGAGAGTATCGAGGAGTGGTCGGTGGACAGCCAGTTGGCATATGTGGGCGAAGCAGTACGAGAGTAATCGAGGCAGTGCGGTGGAGCAGCGCAGTGAGCAGTATCGTGGGGCGAAGTGCGATCGAGGAGAGCGATGGAGTGCGGTGAGAGCCAGTTGAGCAGCTATCAGGGGGCGAAGCAGTATCGAGGATATGCGAGGGTGTCGGTGGAGCAGCACAGTTGAGCAGTAGCGTGGGGCGAAGCAGTAGAGCAGGATCGGAGCAGATCGGTGGAAGCAGGAGAAATCGGCGAGGCAGATCGTCGGGGCAGACGGCTGCGGAGGCGAACGGCTGAGGTGGACCTGGAGCTGCGCGGTCGCGGAGATTCGAGCGAGCAGCCATACTGCCTCCCCAGAGCAGTCAACAATCCCCCTTCCCGCCGTGAGAGAGTGGACAAGGGGCCCTTCCACCACACCAGCAGGGTGCCCCGAAACCGCCGGCAGCGACATTCTGCGGCTCGCACGAGGGCGCGGGTAGGACCCTTCGTCGCGCGGGGCCGGCCGTCATGTCCAGGTCACGCGCATAGCGCCAGGCTCCAGCTGACTCCCTGCGTGTGAGGGGGTCTCTGCTTCGCGTGTCGAATGCTGGTGTGCGCCGGTCGTGTGTAAGGTAGTAACTGTAGTAAGGGGTCCGTTGCTAGTAGTCGAGTTTACTTCTCTTATATGTGGCATTCGTGGTTCAAGTGAATAGTATGTCGCGATTCGCTATGTGAGTGTAAATACAGCGGTTGCTTTAACGGGCTAGTAGGGCTCCGGCCGGAAATAAATGGGCATGTGTGAACTGGTTTCCCGTCTGCGCTTCGGTCTAAAATTGAACCTCCATCCTGCTTCCGTTAAAGGGGCGTATGGGCAAAACGCCCGTAAATAATCTAGAACCGTCGAGGTCGACGAAACACGCTCGGTATCCGATGTACGAACGGCCCGCCCAACGGCTCGTGGTCCGGAGCGACCTGCGGCGAGGTACCGATCGCCGGTGTACCATCCGCGGGGTACTAGTAGGCGGAATGTGGCGAACAACCCTATCCTACGCGGGTGGCCGAGTTGGCAGATTGTGGTGAGGTCGAAAGGCCACCGGTGACTGGATGACCGGCGTTAGCCGGGAGGGTCACGACTGAAGTTGTTACCGGCCGGTGGCGAGGCGGTCGCGGTGCCGAGGGTCCCCCGCGTGGCCGATGCACGCCGACTGGGCGCTGAATTCGCAACAATATATAAAAATATCAGTTATTGACGCTGCTTATATTAACAAATATAATAAATAACACATGTCATGATGTGACATTGACACATTCAGTGTAGTTCAAGGCCAAATCTACATTCAGTTGAATGACCAATCAAATTTATATTTTAGCCAATTGACGGTGATTGGAGACCTTGAGTTGAGGCTAAGCTGAAGCCTGAAAGTAGCATTTTAAAAAATCTGTATATATATACCAGCTGACTGGTAGTTGGGCCTATAATATATAATTTACTATCATTCCAACTATATAATATGAATCAGTAACATTACGATTATCAGAAACACGGGACATTTCAATTGTCATAAAAACATGTGACAAGTGCTTATGTTTACAAATATTGCATCTAACTGGTCACATGACTTCACAAATATGTTAATATGGACATAAATAAAAAATAATCAACAAATATTCGTACAGTTTGTTTCCAAAGTGAAAAATAAAAATAATACTACGAATAAAGAAAGGATGGCTTGTAATATGTGTATTAGAGCAGATTATTAACAAATAACGAAAATAAACAGGTGCGGCGCATCTTGGTCTTGATGATGGATCAATTTCCGGTTTTTTCGCCCAAATAAAGATGCGATTTTGGACCGCAATTTTTCTCCCTTGGACCTGACCTCCCTATAAACCATATATCAAAATGACCAGTGGAGTATTCATTTTATGCTAGTCTTTATCTTTTATGCTGCTTTCAAAGGATATCGATATATGACAACTTCTGCTTACCACATTTCGTGAGGGTCCCCATCTTGGAAATATGCAAATCGACTTCAGATGACACAGTGATGGTTGAAAATAATTCGGAATCGCATCATATTATTTTTAGCCGCGAAGAGAGCTCGGTGTGTTTGTCTTCTTTCTTCGTCTCTTCTTCTTCTCTTCTCTCTCCTCTCTTCTCTCTCTTCTAGACGAAAACCTTTGACTCAGCTCTTTTATATACAGATCCGACTCCTAAATAAACACCTGTACACATCCTCGCATTGACGTGCTTTTGAGAGCGTCTATCATGAACTTTAATATATCGGACATTGCATAAAGTTTCAAAATAGTCACGTACTATTAAGATATCCATTAATGTTTGAATCGTAATACACATTTCTCGTCAGGACGGGTCTCGCTATTGCTCCGTCAAGGCAGTACGAAATATCGGAAGTGTGTGTTTTTCTCTTCTCTTTTCTTCTTGTCGTGTTCTTCTTCTGTGAAGACAAAACCTTTAGGACGCGGCTCTTGACACATTGTCCTTGTTTTAACATGGTATAAGCGGAACGCAGTGAGCTCATACTTAACGCGGCACATGAGAAGAATAGGAAACAACAACAACAACAACAAATACCCCTGACGATTTGGAATCCGTGTGGTGGGCTATGACCCTTTGCTTCCGGTTGTTTTTAACGCTGTGGGTGTATAAACACGATTGGGTTTATTTCTATCTTGAAATACTACTTAACGCGTGCACATGAGAGAATAGGAAACAACACAACAACAACAACAACAAATACCATGGCAATTTGGAATCCGTGTCGTTGCCTAGACCTTTTGCTTCTTGCTTCTGGTTTTTTTTGTTCCGTTTTTGGTCATGGGGAATATGCATGTCGGGAGATAAAGGCATCGTCGGAGACATGAAAGACCCAAATATATCAGCACATGGTGATA
Organism: Eptatretus atami; assembly: GCA_035128595.1. Taxonomy (NCBI): domain Eukaryota; kingdom Metazoa; phylum Chordata; class Myxini; order Myxiniformes; family Myxinidae; genus Eptatretus; species Eptatretus atami. The sequence continues at coordinate 139,061,048 of CM068956.1, forward strand.
TTTCCTCCACTGATTTATAAAGATATCTCCGCATCATCAAAAAATAATTTTAATCGTGATTTACTTATTTGATGCGTATCTCGAATCCGCCGAAGTAACCGAAATGCGTATACAGTGTGAACAAGTTATAGGTAAGTCAGAAGCGAATGTAGAAGAATTCTATGTTCAATCTAGTAGTTTTTTTTTTAGATGATCTGTTCTGGCGGTGAGTTTGTTGTGAAGGTAATGTGAGGTAATATTAATTTTTTAGATGAGATCCTGTTCTGGCGGTGTATTGTCGTGTGAAGGTAAGTTGAGTATATATTTTTCAGATGAATCCTGTTCTGGCGGTGTAGTGTGTGTGAAGGTAATGTTGAGGTAAGATTTTATTTTTTTAGATGAGATCCTGTTCTAGGGTGTAGTTGTTGTGTGAAGGTAATTGAGGTACATTATTTATTTAGATGAGATCCGTTCTTGGTGGTGTAGTTTGTTGTGAAGGTAATGTTGAGGTATATTAATTTTTTAGATGAGATCCTGTTCTGGTGGTGAGTTGTGTTGTGAAGGTAATGTTGAGGTAATATTATTTTTTAGATGAGATCCTGTTCTAGGTGTGTAGTTGTTGTGTGAAGGTAATGTGAGGTATTATTTATTTTAGATAGATCCTTTCTAGGCGGTGTAGTTGTCGTTGTGAAGGTAATGTTGAGTAATATAATTTTTTTAGATGAGATCCTGTTCTAGGCGGTGTAGTTGTTGTTGTGAAGGTATTTGGGTAATATTAATTTTTTAGATGAGATCCTGTTCTTAGGCGTGTAGTTGTGTGGAAGGTATGTTTGAGGGTAATATTTATTTTTTTAGTAATCCGGTCTAGCGGTGTAGTTGTTGTTGTGTAGGTAATGTTTGAGGTAATATTAATTTTTTCAGATGAGATCCTGTTCGGCGTGTGTATGTTGTTGTGAAGGTAATGTTGAGGTAATATTATTTTTTTAGATGAAGATCCTGTTCGGCGGTGTAGTTGTTGTGGTAAGTAATGTTGAGGAATATTATTTTTTTAGATGAGATCCTGTTCTTGGCGTGTAGGTGTTGTGTAAGGAATGTTGAGGTAATATTTATTTTTTTAGATGAGATTGAGTCTGTCTGGCGGTGTAGTTGTGTTGTGAAGTAATGTTGAGGATTTTTTATTTTTTTCAGAGAGATCCTGTTCTGGCGTGTAGTTTTTGTGTGAAGGTAATGTTGAGGTAATATTAATTTTTTTAGATGAGATCCTGTTCTGGCGGTTGTAGTTGTCGTTGTGAAGGTAATGTTGAGGTATATTAATTTTTTTAGATGAGATCCTGTTCTGGCGGTGTAGTTGAAGGTAATGTTGAGGATTTTTTTTCAGATGAGATCTGTTCACGCGGTGTAGTTGTTTGTGTGTAAGGAAGTTGAGGATTTTTTTTTTTGATGAGATCCGTTCTTGGCGGTGTAGTTGTTGTTGTGAAGTATGTTGAGGTAATTAATTTTTTTAGATGAGATCCTGTCTAGGCGTGTAGTTGTTGTTGTGAAGGTAATGTTGAGGATTTTTTTTTTCCAGATGAGATCTGTCTAGGCGTTAGTGGTTTGTTGTGAAGGTAATGTTGAGGTATATTAATTTTTTTAGATGAGAATCCTGTTCTTGGCGTGTAGTTGTCGTTGTGAAGGTAATGTTGAGGTAATATTAATTTTTTAGATGAGATCCTGTCTATGGGGTGTAGTTGTCGTTGTGAAGGTAATGTTGAGGATTTTTTTTAGATGAGATCCTGTTCTAGGCGGTGTAGTTGTTGTTGTGAAGGTAATGTTGAGGTAATATTAATTTTTTTAGATGAGATCCTGTTCTTGGCGGTGTAGTTTGTCGTTTGTGAAGGATGTTGAGGATATATTAATTTTTAAGATGAGATCTGTTCTAGGCGGTGTAGTTGTGAGGTAAGGTTGAGGATATTTTTTTTTTAGAAGATCCGTTCTAGGCGGTGGTAGTTGTTCGTTGTGAAGGTAATGTTGAGGTAATATTATTTTTTTAGATGAGATCCTGTTCTAGCGGTGTAGTTGTGTTGTGAAGGAATGTTGAGGATTTTTTTTTTTAGATGAGATCCTGTTCTAGGCGGTGTAAAGTTTGTTGTGAAGGTATGTTGAGGTATATTAATTTTTTAGATGAGATCCTGTTCTTGGCGGTGTAGTTGTGTTGTGAAGGTAATGTTGAGGTAATATTAATTTTTTCGATGAGATCCTGTTCTAGGCGGTGTAGTTGTGAAGGTAATGTTGAGGATTTTTTTTTCAAGATGAGATCCTGTTCTAGGCGGTGTAGTTGTTGTTGTGAAAGGTAAGTTGAGGATTTTTTTTTTTTAGATTGAGATCCTGTTCTTGGCGGTGTATTGTTGTTGTGAAGGTAATGTTGAGGTAATATTAATTTTTTTTAGATGAGATCCTGTTCTAGGCTGTAGTTGTTTGTGTGAAGGTAATGTTGAGGATTTTTTTTGCAGATGAGATCGTTCTAGGCGGTGTAGTTGTTGTGGTGAAGGTAATGTGAGGTATATAATTTTTTTAGAATGAGATCCTGTTCTGGCGGTGTAGTTGTCGTTGTGAGGTAATTTGAGTAATTTAATTTTTTTAGCTAGAATCCTGTTCTAGGCGGTGTAGTTGTCGTTGTGAAGGTAAGTTTTAAGGATTTTTTTTTTCAGATGAGATCCTGTTCTAGGCGAGTAGTTGTTGTTGTGGAAGGTAATGTTGAGGTAATATTAATTTTTTAGATGAGATCCTGTTCTGGCGGTGTAGTTGTGTTGTGAAGGTATGTTGAGTAATTTATTTTTTAGATGAATCCTGTTCTAGGCGGTGTAGTTGTGAAGGTAATGTTGAGGATTTTTTTTTTCAGATGAGATCCTGTTCTAGGCGGTGTAGTTGTTGTTGTGAAGGTAATGTGAGGTAATATTTATTTTTTTTAGATGAGATCCTGTTCTAGGCGGTTAGTTGTCGTTGAAGTAATGTTGAGGTTTTTTTTTTGATGAGATCCTGTTCTAGGCGGTGAGTTGTTGTGTGAAGGTAATGTTGAGTAAGGTAAAGTCAGAAGCGAATGTAAGAATAATTCTAAGTTCGCTTCTAGGCTTTGCCTATTCCATATTACGCTATTTCTTTGCATTACCGCCAATTTGTAAATATATAATAAAACGCAACGTAAAAAACATGGTCACTATTTTGATCGCAGCGCCCCTGGCGAGTACGGCAGCGCCTACCATGATGTTTCGTCCGAGGCAAGTGGGTGCTGCCCTTTTCAGGTGCACCACGAGTTGTTGCTTCAACAATCGCTCGAATACCTCGCACACCACGTGATCAATGTTCGTCCTCCGCTGGGAGCCGCTAGGGTTCGGACCTGCTTGTTGCTGTGTAAACTCTGCCGAGTCATGAAACGATCGAAATTTATTTTCTCGACGTGTTTACCGCAGCTCACTTTCGCGCATGGCCGATTAGCACCGAACAGGTGATTTCGGTTCCACAGTGAACCAAAGCGTCATAAACAAACCCGAAAAATAGATGTCAAAAAATAAAATAAAAAATCTTTTAAAATAAACTGACAATACATTCATTGGCCGATCAAGCCAGGAGTTTCTGGCAATGACGTCATCGATCCTGTTGTTGGATCACGTGACGATCGCGGCAGCCTGGATCACGTGACAAAGCGATGACGTCAGAGCATCGTGTGCGGAAGACGGAAGGCAAAATGCAACAACAACATAAATAAATTATGTTTTCACGAAAAAAATTCGTTTTAACACCCAAACCGTACGTTGTCCCGTCTCTTTAAATGACACGAGTTCTGAGAACCTCGGGTCCGAGCACGTACGTGGAAAAGGTGTGTTCGACACGGGTAACTGAATATTTTTATTGTGAATTTCTCGGCGCATGCTCCTGTGGTGGAGTCGGGTAGACTTGGTGCGTGACACACAATGGAGTCGGGGAGAGCTCGTGATGGGCTCGGCCTCGTCCCGGCCTGGTTGGACATCCAGGGCCTGACGGAGGAGTCGCTCCGAACCGCAGTTAAGGAGATGGGGATCGAGATACTCGGAGCTCTGTGTGCCCGGGCCGAGCCGGACGCGGTGAGGGTTCGACTGTGTTCTTTGGTCACACGAAAGTTCACCTACACCATGTACGCCGAGCTTTGTTGTTTCATGGAGTCGTGCCGTGCGGGGCGAGCATCGGAACGGACCGTCTTGCTCGGACGGAGAAAGGACGCTGAGGAGATGAGAGGACCTGCTGCACGACCTATTGGAGGACATGCTGCACGACCTGTTGGAGGACCTGCTGCCACCGACTATCATGGAGGAACCATGCCTTTTTTGGGGGGCCCCGCCAACGACCTGTTGGAGACATGCCTGCACGACCTGTTGCTAGCGACCTGCGCGCACGACCTGTTGGAGGACCTGCTGCACGACCTATTGGAGGACCTGTGCGACCTGCGGAGGACCCCTGCACGTTACTTATAGGAGACCTGCTGCACGACCTATTGGAGGACCTCCTGCACGTTCTATAGGAGACCTGCTGCACGACCTATTGGAGGACCTCCTGCACTTCTATAGGAGGACATGCTGCACGCTACTGGAGACATGCTGCAGACCATTGAGGACATGCTGCACCATTGGCAGCTGCACGACCTATTGGAGGACATGCTGCACGACTATGTAGACTGCTCACGACAAATTGGAGGACATGCTGCACGACCTATTGGAGGACATGCTGCACGCACAGATTGCGAGGATGCTGCACGACCTATTGAGGACATCGTGCACGACCTATTGGAGGCATGCTGCCACGACCTATGGAGGACATGCTGCACGACACCTATGGAGGACCTGCTGCCACGACCTTTGGAGGACATGCTGCACGACCTATTGAGACCTGCTGCACGACCTATGAGGGCACATTGCCACAGCTATGGAGGACCTAGTCTGCACGACCTATGAAGGACATGCTGCACGACATATTGGAGGACATGCTGCACGACCGATTGGAGACATGCTGCACACCCTATTGGAGGACATGCTGCACGACCTATTGGGAGACCTGCTGCACGACCCTATTGGAGGACATGCTGCACGACCGATTGGCGGACATGCTGCACACCCCGATTGGAGGACATGCTGCACGACCATGGAGGACATGCTGCCACCGATTGAGACATGCTGCACGACCCGATTGGAGGACATGCTGCGCCACCCATTAGAGGACATGCCTGCGCACCCGATTGGAGGACGGTGCTGCGCACCCGATTGGAGGACCATGCCTGCGCACCCGATTGGAGACGTGCTGCGCGACCGATGTGAGACATGCTGCACACCCGATTGGAGACATGCTGCGCATCTGATTGGAGGCCGTGCTGCGCCACCTTATGGAGGCCGTGCTGCAACACTTATTGGAGGCCGTGCTTCGCCACCTATTGAGGACATTGTGCGCAAAATATTGGAGGACATGCTGCACCACCTATTGGAGGACATGCTGCACCACCTATTGGAGCCGTGCTGCCTCGCCACCTATTGGAGGCCGTGCTTCGCCACCTATGGGAGGACATGTTGCCCAAAATATTGGAGGACCTGCTTGCGCGATCCTATGGAGGACCTGCCTGCACACCTATTGGAGGACCTGCTGCGCGACCTATTGGAGGACCTGCTGCGCGACCTATTGGAGGACCTGCTGCGCGACCGATTGGAGGACCTGCTGAGCGACCGATTGGAGGACCTGCTGCACGAGCTACTGGAGAACCTGCTGGAATGGAAGAATATGAGTGCTCAGTTGGTACCAAAGGGAAGCGAAGGCACCCGGAAGATGGTGAGTTGTGGGAACTGTTTGTAGCTTGTGTTAAACTTTATTTATTTCCTGTACAGACTGTCGTGATGCATCCATCCAGTGTGACTCACAAAAATAATTACTGAAACAAAGAACTCGGCAGTTCATTGAATATCAATTTTGATGGCCTTTGAGATACATGCTTCTTTGAACAGTGCATTTATTCTGCACTCAAACATGATGATCCAGTCGTGCAATGACATGCAAGATCCAATTGGTCTCTGTTTCAATATCAGGCATAAAGACCTTGTCCAATTGGACGCTATAGAGGTAGCGCAGTTGCGTTTTCAAGAGCTTTGTTGTGTCGGTTTGATTTGTGGCGTGACTGAGCTGTTGGCTTGGTGCTTCGCAAGCAGGGTGTTGCATCGCAAACTGATCACAAAAAAATTGAGAGTGATCAAGGCAGTGGTCTGTTTCCTATACACTGCCTGGATTTAAATTTTTGTCTGATTGAAAAAATATATATATATATATATAATTTTCCTGTCGGTTTGGATAAATTTGAAGCAAATTTTACTAAATAATTTTATCTCTCCAAGGAGCGTTTTCATGTTTCAGGGTTGGACAGACAGACAGACAGCATTAGCCTATTATATGTGTGTATTGTTACAATTGTGGGGGTAGATGGAAGAATATTGTTACAGTTGTGGAAATTCACAGATCACCATTTAGGTTCCCCGAAGATCAGTTATGTCGATAAGTGTGTGTTCCAGGTTAGATTTCCCCACCGATGTATAACGGGCATTGTTCGTTTGCCGGGCTGTGAACCTTTGAGGTAGTTATTCTTTTCTGTCTTTTATTTTAAACCGCCATCATCTCCTCACCATCTTCTCCACAACCGCCATCATAAGATGGTAGGAAGCATGATGGCTGGTTGTGGCAGAACGAGTGGTGAGGAGCATG
>CM068956.1:139085605-139105557 GCA_035128595.1 Eptatretus atami
TACAACCGCTTCAAAGATGGTCGCACATCAGTGGAAAGTGAAGCGCGTTCTGGTAGGCCCTCAACATCCCAAAATGAGATCGTCATTGACCAAGTAGAATCCTGCTGATGCAGGATCGTCGAATCACGATCAGAGAACTTGCAGACGAGGCGGGCGTCAGCATTGGATCCGTTCATTCCATTGTGACTGAGGATTTGGGCTTAAGGAGAATCTCAGCGAAGTTTGTGCCAAAGCTGCTAACGATCGAGCAGAAGCAACTCCGTTTGGAGATTGCACAGGACATGCTGGGAGCCAACTGCCATTTTTTTCCTTAACCTTGCATTGTTGTATTAAGTTTTTTTTTACTGTTGATTTTGGTAGCCAAGGGTCTCTATTTTCCCCAAGTTATGATCGTTTCAATTAGACGTGCATAAATTCCGGTAACAATCAAGCAGGCTGGTATGCTCCGACCAGAAAGTAATTTTTTTTTTTGTTCCTCTCTTCTCTTCTCTTTTTGTGTTTTCCTTGCGACGACCATGCGAAAAGCAAAATACTTGGCGCTATTGAATAATTGGCCATTAAAACTAAATGCGAATAATCATTAACTGCGATATGCGAAACTTCCGGGCCACGCAGTACGGGCACGGCGAGGAGAGCGAGAAACGGCCAAAGTGTGTGTGTTGTTTCCTTGCTCGCGGTTGAAATAATTTATTTTTATGCAATTTTTTTTTTTTTTTTTTTACGCGCACAACTAGTCTATCTCATAATTCCAGCAATCTCTGTGTGTCTGCTCTGTCTGTGACCGATGTTCTCGACAACCACTGTCCATCTAATTGAAACTTGCCCAGGTATAATTGCTTGGGCCCTGGTGGAATGTGCTTTTCAAGTTTGATATTAAACGACAAGTGGCTTCCCAAAGTTATGGCGCATATATGTTACCAAACCAATGACAGGACACGTGCTATGACGGCCACAATTGACGTCACAATTCTTCTTTTTTTTGCAGTACGGACGCACGTACGGGCATGCACTAGTTCGCCAAAACCCACAAATGTAAGAACAATCTGAAACCCCCTCCCGTGGAGTTAACCGCGTGTGCTGCTGGAAAAAACCGTGGGAGTACCCACCGCTAGGAAAGCTCACGGATGACAGATGGGGGCAAACCCTTCGGACCCCCATTTCCTTGAAGACAGGAGAAAAAACCATGGGGTAAACTTCCAGGGGTCGATTGTGTGGTGCGCACCTGTGCAGAGTGTGCTTGAGGAGTCGTCGCCCAGGACGACGTCTCCTTGGTTAACCTGAAAGCAGTCCCTTCGGGTTGTTAACTGAAATGCTCCTTATCTCTGAAGAGGGATGATTCACCCTTTCTCTTCTTCTCTCTGGAGCTCACGCGTGTTGAACATGGTTATTGCAGTACTCTCTGAGGTTCGGGACCACCGGATAGTGCAAGATCATGGCGGGTGTGGACACCTACTATTATCTGGTCAATCACCGGTGATCAGGTTACCATGCCCAAGGAGTTGCTCGGAGCTGTGTCCAATAAGCTGACTCCAATGATTAATTGGATGTAAACACCGTCAACGAGCTATTATGAGACTAAGGATTCGTCACTCCTTGGATATGTCGTTCCCCTGCGTCCTCTGTAAATGTGCTCCAAAAGCGAGTGTCTCACTGTGAAGGACGCATTCTATTGCCGTGCTCGAGGCTTGCGTTGATCAGTGGCCCCAAAAGGCAAGATACTCTTCTAGTCTTGGAGATTCAATGCCATCGACTGGAGTGAAAGGAAGCTGTTAAGGAGACATGTATTGGTCCCCATGGGTCTGGAAACTGTGAACCATAATAGTACTAAGTTCCTTGACTTTGCAAGAAGTCCTGGACTTTGGATGCTGGTTCATGGTTTCAAGCCCATCAGGCTCATCACTGGACTTGGTATTCAACACCGGTGGTGTGGCCAAAGGTGATTGACCATGTGCTCGCTTTATGGTCAACTGAAGGATGATCCGAGATCTGCAGTGTCCACCAGAGTGCTTCACTTCTCAAAAACCACCCACTAGGCTTGTTGTAGCAACTTTGAAGTTGCAGCTTTAAATCCAGGAGAATGTACCATCCCAGCCAGGCTGGATGTGCAAGCTCAGGGGGTGAGAAGGGAGCTAGGAGTTTGGCCGAAACAGCTGAGGGGGGTTTGGGAGGGGTCTGTGGTACTTGGGAATTCCTGAAGAGTTGTGGAGTGCCTTCAAGACCACCGTCCGTGAGTTGCTGGTGGATGTCTGGAACGCACCGTAGTGCGAAGACAAGAATTTATGAAATACAGCTCAAGGGACACTGGATACCAGTTGACCAGAGCGCAGGGCCGGCTAATGCGAGCTGAGCCTATTCAGGGAGCTGAGGCGTAAAACCTGTACGCTTGCTGAGGTGTGGAACAATGTGAGGCCGAATGTGTTGAGGGAAATCTATAAGGGGGTAAGCATCACTGTGGTCAAGTTGATTTCGTTCTGCTTACTGGGGAATTCGCACTGCTTACCCCAGCCCCATCCCTCGGCGTACGGCAGTTAAAGTGGAGCGTTGGGGGCTTTTCGACAGAGAGTCCGAAGTGAAGGCCCAAGTGCTGGTGACTTGAGTGGGTGTACCAGGCTGATCCACCACCTTTTGAGTTCGATGTCTGGGTCTGTTATTATCCCTATGCTGAACCCTCCAACAACGTGATCCACCTTCGTTGTGAAACACAGGCTGCGTGAACCGCTTGAAATGGGGGAAAGCTCGTGTAATCTGCAGCATCCATGCTGAACTTCTCAAGGCTGGTGGAAATGCTGTAACTCGTGTTTTGATCATTCTGTTACTCTGCCCTGGAACACAGGCATCATCCGAATTTGACTCGAGAGGGCCTTGTTGTTCCCCTCTCTGAAAGGAAGGGTGATCTTCAGACTGCAACCAACGACTGGTAGGGTGTTACACTGCTCTCAGTGCCAGGGCAAGGTCTTTGCTCGTGATTAATTTCTTTATGGGTTCCCGCACCATCTGCTTGAGCACCAGCACCCAGTGCAGTCAGGCTTACACCAAAGAGGTCCAATGATTACCGTATCCTTGCTCTTCGCTCCTCACCGAAACACAGACGATGAGTTTCGGCAGGACGCTTGCAGCCTATGTTGATCTCTGCCAAAGCGTCACCAGTTGAATCGCGGATGGCCCTCTGGAGGATGGTCTGTCTCGTTAGGGTGCCACAAAACTGGATCAATTGATGTTTGAAACGTATACTCTTTACTGAAGGAGTGCTGCGAGATATGGTGGTACCATCTCCGACTTATTTTCAGTACTGGAGTTCGTCAGGGTGTGTTACTGCCCCCACACTTTCAGCGCTGTTTGGACGGATTCTGGAGGATGTCGAGGATCAGGCTGGGTACATCGTTTGGGAATGTCAAGAATTCTCTACCTTGATTTTGCAGATGATCAGTGGACGTCTGGTCCGGCTGGGGAAGTCATGGTTCACTGGATCATGGGTGTTGCGCTGCCAGTAACCTGTGCCGGAGATGAAAAGTTTGAATCTTCAGGTTGTTGGTGCTTCCAGTCTGCTCTACAGAGTGAAGGACTGGACTCTGACCAGGGATCGGAGACGGAGACTGAATCCCTTTGGTAACCAGTCTCTTCGGAGGAATCCTTGGCCTAAAAATCGCTGTTGAGCTTTGTGGTCCAACCAAGAGTTGCTGAGACTACAAATGAGATTTGGTACGCTGACAGTCTTGTGAGCGTCAGCTGCGAATGGACAATGTGGCTCGTTTCCTTCCTGAACTGATCCTGCCTCATCAGATTTCTCTCAGCGAGGAGCCTCCTTGTGAGTGGAGGAGGCCAATGGACTGACCACTGCCTCATGGTTGCAAGCAGGTTGAGCAGCATCTCAAGGAGATGGGACAGGCCAGGCATCGTCTGGGGATGGCCAGACAGAGGCTCCTTGGAGAAGTACCGTTGGAAAGTGGATGCCAGCAACACACTGCCCCCTGGTGCATGCTCCCATACCTACCTGACCTGAGGGGCAGGGGCTCCATTAAGGCCTTGGGCGCGTAAAGGGAGGGAGGGGCTGCATTGAAAGTTCCCTCAGAAGACGTGGCTTTCCACAGCTGCATCATGGACCCACCCCCATTGGATTACACACCAATAGGAGAGGCCTTGCACAAGCCAAGACAGGAAAAAGACATGTAAAAATAAAAGAAAAAAAAAAAGGAAAAGAAAAGAGCATGTGCTGGGCCTCGAGTTAGGTTGCCAGCCAATAGAAAGGTATTGGGGAAATACAGAAGCGTAACGCAGCTAGTCGGTGGTCTAATTCAAGCGGGCATATGGCTGTGTAATAGAACACTCAGCGCATTGCGACCACGATTTATCTGTGGCTGGGCAGCCTCAGGACCGGGTGTGTTCGGGAGAAACTCGCTCTGGGCATCGTTAACAATATATTCTTCCATACACTAGACCCATCATTGTGAAGTTTCACGTCAATCCGATGAAGTAGGTTCAAGAGAAACTTTTTACAAAGATTAACTATGTTCAAATCCAAATGCGCTGCCAGACTGTGTGACCAATCAACTTTCTATGAAACACCCCTGCGTATACCCTATAGGCGGGCAACTTAGCTAAATATAGCATAACAATGGCATTTTGGAGGAAAGCCACCAAATTTGGCACACTATAAGCCCATCATATAATGAACAGATTTTATTGGCCATAATCACTCAAAATTCAGCCGCTGATGGCTGTGCAGCCATTTTTCAAAATGGCCACCAGTGGTTACTGTTAGACATGCTGCTTACTGGAGAGAATGCAGGTGATAGTGAAAGTTTAGTTACTAATAAAGCGTCCAATAATGGTCTAAAGAAAGTAACACATATTGATTTGGCTTGAGAAAAAAAAAGTTAAAGTGGACAATTAGTCTTATTCCCAATCGACCAGGCACATGAACAGAACAACGCATGAATCAAAGGAGATGGTGGAGCAGTCGCCTCACTGCATAACCAAGTGCCCCTCGGCATTGGATGATGCTGAGGCCAGAAGTTGCCAGGCCATGAGAAGAGTTCCAAGATGGCGTCAAAAACTGGGGGAGGACGCAGAGGACACACGTCATCACGACCAGACCACAAGTGTGCAAAACCTCCTTTACGCCAAGGATGTCCGCTGCCCTTCGTCAGCGTTCATAGAGAGCTTGGGGGGGGCAACCCTTTGAGGGAAAGAGCATGGTATCTGGGTTGTCGCTTGACAAAGGAATTGCAGGTCCTGCCTGCAGTGAGGAGAATGTCAGGATATGAAGAAGATGGCCAAGAGCAGTTCCAGGCTCTTCACAGAGAATGCCGTGGAAAGTGTCAGTCTGAATGTCAGGTACACTATTGATTGGCCACATATTGTCCATATTTAAACATTAACTCATTTAACCATCAGTATGCATTAACCAGGTGTTCGGATTTCAAACCATTGGCCTGGTTGCGTCAAATTGTGTTTCCAAGCTTTCTGCCCCTCGTTGTTACAAGTTTGCTTTACGATGTGTTCAAATGTATACCCAGAGCAGCGTCTGCAGGCTGTTATGATTCCAGTGTGGAGTGGCAACAACTCTTGTCAAAACTACCAAAGGGTTTTGGTTCTGTTATGAACATGTGCCTATGTGTTGTTATGGCAATTCACCCGAGGGCCGTTAGGAGCGGTGGAAACCCATTGCCAATTGTTTTCTTGCTTGGCCTTGCCTTTTCTCCGCCTAGAATAGTTATTATATATGAAAGTCTTGTAGTGTGACTTTAGTTGTGCGTACAGGTCTGGACTCGTGCTTTGTCCCTGCTGCCACCTTCCGCTGTTGCAAGTGTGTGCAACTTCAATAAAAACCGTAATTCGAGAATTCTTCTGTTGACTCCCTCAATTTCTTGCCAGGATGGTGAGGTCTTCATCACAGCTGGCACCCCAGATGTGACCCTGTCAGTCCTGAACGCCGCAATCCGGAAGGATCTTCCGTTGGCGCGATGCCTCGGGGTCTGCGCGGAGTTAGGGAACGCGTAAAACGAGGAAAGTCGGAATGCGTTTGTTGGAGGAGCATAGGGGCTATTAGGCCGGATTCAGGTGACCGGGTTTGGGTCAGAGGACAAGAACTCCGGACGTGAAAGCAAGGGTGCAGGTGAGAGTCTGTGATCGCAGTTAGAGTCCTGGTAATAGTTGGGAGGTCCAGCAGTCCCTCAGAGAAGGAAAAGCTTTAAGAAATCAGAAGAGCGGGGTCTTTGCAGCCTGCCACCGTTAAAGGGAGAGAAAAGAGAGTAGAGCGAATAAAATGATGGGAAGGTTGCGTTTGTGATAGACACATTGAGTGTTCAACCTGGACTTGTATGTGTGAAAAAACTTGTATGTTTGTGTATAGAGATAATGATTTGTCGTCATCGTACATCATGAAGACTTTGGAGAGGAAATGCGCACACCAAATCCGGAGGAAAAACGATAGACTGACTGCATGGGTTGTTAATTCATTTGCTGGAAGTGAATGTCATTAGAGTGTTTTTTTTTTAACCGAGATTGTCTGTGTTCGTGTCTGTGTCATGTTGTTGTGAACTCGATAGGCGAATTAAATAATTAAAACCACTTCAGCCAGACTTGTTTGGAGATTATGTGTGAGAATTTCCCTACAGTACTCGTTGCATGTGGATTCAAATGATCAAGGCTCGATTTTCTCACTGTTCGATTAAACTCTGATATTGCTGTTTTGGCTTTGAAACACTGTTAACGTGCATACGTGATAAATTGGATTGGTCTCCTCGGAGCATCATTTTGATTTTTTAATTCCAAATTCAGTTCTGTTTCCACCTTCCATGCTTCATAGAGGCTGATCGACGTTACCGGGTTTCGTTTTAAATCAATTTAAATTCTGTTTTCATTTTTGGGTCATTAAGCATGTTCAATACTTGATTGTCCGAAAATCTGGAAAAAACAGATTTAGTGGGGTTTGTTGCGAGCTCACGTAACACGCCGTGGGATTTAAAGCCTGACGAAAGCACGAAATTGCCCCGTCGAGGACAACGTTATCGTGAGCGGTACGGGGATTAAAATGATGACACTTTACAACGTTTGGGACGCCACCTTTACAGGTTCTGCTAAAAATCCGATGCAAAAACAAACATATTTGAGATGTTTGTAAAATATTTATCACTGATTTCGATCGTTAAAACCGACGCCGCTGATATACGTAAAAGTTCGTACGTGTGGCGGATTGACGTAAATCGCGCCGCCGAATCGAATTACATCAGGATTTACGAAAGATTGATTATAGCGAACGCAGTGAGCTTCAATACTTAACGCAATGCACGTGACGGGAATAGAAACAAAACAATAACAACAACACCAACAACACAATACCCCTGGTATTTGGAATCCCGTGTCTTGGCTGATGACCTTTTGCCCTTCCTTTTTTCCCAGGTTTTTTAACGCTGTGCAGTGTATAAACACGATTTCCGAGGTTTATTCTATCTTGTGAAATATACTAAGCGCGTATGCACATGAAGGAGAATAGAAACAACAAAAAACAACACAATACTCTCCAATTGTTGAATCCGTGTGGGTTGCCTATACCCTTTGCTTCCTTTTTGTTGTTTCTGTTTTTTGGTTTCCAGTTTTGTCATGTGTGAATATGCATCAGCCGGAGATAAAGCATCGTCGAGATATGAACATACCAAATAATATAGACATCGCGTGTATATGTCCTCCACGATTTAATAAAATATCTCCCGGCATCATCAAAAAAAATTTTTTAATCGTGATTTACGTGTATTTGATCGCTGATCCGACCGAATCCAGGCCGAAGTAACCGGAAATTGCGTATTACAGGTGTGAACAAGTTGTAGTAAGTCAGAAGCGAATGTAAAAGAATTCTACGTTCACTTCTAGTATTTACTTTTTTAAGATGAGATCCTGTTCTAGGCGTGGATGTAGTTGCGTGTAAGGTAATGTTGAGCGAATTTTTTTTTTTCAATGAGATCCTGTTCTAGGCAGTTAGTTGTTGTGTGAAAGGTAATGTTGAGTTAATATTTATTTTTCATAGCAAAAAGACTTAATTGATATATTTAAGAGGCGAATTAAGAAGAATTTCTACGTTCGCTCTAGGCTTTGCCTATTCCATTATTAGCAACGCAGTGAGCTTCATGCTTAACACGTGACGCTGAGAGAATAGGAAAACACAACAACAAAACACAATACCTCTGGCTATTTGGAATCCGTGTCGTTGGATATGACCTTTTGCTTCCGGTTGTTTAAACGCCTGTGCGGTGTATAAACACCGATCGGGTTTTATTTCTATTTCTTGTGAATATGACTAACGCGTTCACTGAGAGGATAGGAACAACCAAAAACAACACAATACCCTGGCATTGTGAATTATCCTGTTGTCTTGGCATGAACCTTTTGCTTCCGTTTTTTTTTTTGTTTCTGGTTTTTTTTTGTTTCCGGTTTTTGTTCATGCGGGAATGCATTTGCATGCCCGGAATCATACCGGAAGTGTTTATTATTTATTCAATTATTTTTTATCCCAAGTTTAATTTTAAGAAATATATCCCCGCATCATCAAAAAATAATTTGTAATCGTGATTTACATTATTGATCGCTGACCCGAATCCAGCCAATAACCGGAAATTGCGTCAAAATCATCAGCTTGTTGGCGGGCGCTTACATGTACCACGCATAGTTGCAGATACATTGTGAACAAGATAGGTAAAATCAGAAGCGAACTGTAAGAAGATATTCTACGTTCGCTTCTAGGCTTTCCTATTCCATATAAGAAAATATCATGTTAAAAAATATTTTAAACCAAAGGATTGCCTCGATTATTTAGTCGTTTGAGAGCGAGTGCACACGCACTCAGTATAGAGAGCGACGATCCTCTTGACACAAGGCAGTAATACATGTTATTTCCGGTTGTGTTGTGGGCTCTCGATCGGAAAAAAAAGAAAAAAAACGTCACTTCCGGCCTGCCCTAACATCGAGCTTCTCGCTATCTTATACAAAAGGCTATTCTGATATTGATTGCGAGGTGAATGCAGTGACAAAGCGATGCTTGCCGCCTGTGTTTGGTGGGATGTTCGTGTGCTGGTTGGCACCAGATAGAAAGCATCTATATGTTGAGATAAGTGTTAGGAAATGTTTCGATGCGGTCTGTGAGGCCATGGTGTGGGCAGCCCTGGTGATTCTTGCCTTCTTTGGCGGGTTTTCCACCGGATTGGAGAGAGTTGTCTTCTACTTGTAATTTTTCATGTATTTGGATTGCTGGTTCGTGGAGCCGAGTTGGCATCTGGGCTGTGCCAAGAGAACCGTAATTTGTGGGGTTGTTCGTTCTTGCCCCCAGTGGATGTGGCTACCTGGACTGATGGAGATGCAAGTAGGAGTTTTTGTGGTCATGTTTTATAACAGCTTGTGATCGGAGAGACGCAGGGACCGCAGGCAGCGGAAGATTGAAGGATCAGATGGAATGGTCAGGGGGGTTTAAATGATTTGTTTGTTTTGAGCAAGGAATTGATTTTGTTATTAAAGGTGTTACGCAAGTGGCGAGCATGGTCAGAGAAGTTGGATGGAATGTGCAGCGTTTTTGCTGTGGCAAGTGAAAGGAAGTGGTTTTTCTACTTAAAAGAATGGACAAGGCAGAGAGGTTTGATGCGAGATTGGATGAATTTGTTGGAGGTATTCACTGTCAGAATGCTAGTGCAGTTATTCATGAATCATTTATTTAATTGAAAAGAAAATGGGACTGTACTTAAAAGTCAGCAGGAATGATAGATGGTTCGTGTAATAAGTTCGGATATTGCAGCATGTGTGCTCGTTTGGTGAGAGAGAAGTGATAGATGCGATGTCAAAGATTTAACTGTTGATTGAGTTCTGGAAGTGATGATAGAGATTCGGCTAAACAAAGAAATGGATGTGAAATCAACGTAATGAAACAATGTTAGCCTTTGTTGTTAAACTGTTTGGAGAAATTTTGTGACAATATGTGTCAAAGTTCTTGTTTCAAAATATGACACTCTGCAGCTCGGCAAACTCAAAATGACGCCATGCCGACAACAACGGAGTGCGAACTTCATCATAGGGCGTTTCGCAGCTGAGAGGTCCGTGAAAAACTTCAAAAGAATCCTCTGTGACGAACAATTGATAAAATGTGATATTGATGTTGAACCTAGTGAATACTCATGTTTAATCAATTACTCCTAGTGAATAACTATCCTGAATTATTGGGAATCTATTTTTGTAATTATGATAAAAACCGAGCACACAGGTGTGATTGCACATGTTTTTGCGCACACCTAGACACGGTACATCAGTTGTTACCTGTAATGGTAGTGATGGGGATAATCTTGTCAATGGGACCAACTAGTTGATACTCAATGTTAATGTTTTGTATGTGATAATTTAATCAGAAAAGTGGATTTTACACACCTTTTACGGATTGGTTTCAAAACAGGGAAAAAATGGAGTAGTGTATGGCTAGTGTGTTAGTTACTTTCAGACTAACTCATAAAAATAGGAAAATTGGGCGCGAAAAGAATCATTGGAACAACCATTGATGTTTCTTTTGGGGCAATTGATAAAACTTTTCATGTTTTGAGATTTGCAAATTGAGAATCCTTTACCTAAGGACTTGTTAATCTGTAATTGAGGATAAGGAAAAATTACTGAGAATTGAAGCAAAAGGATAATATTATAATTAAGTTAAGGTACTACATAATATTGAAAAAGGGTCTCTGTTATTAAATGATCGACAATTGGTGAACACTTACAATAGAATCAAGTTATAACGGGAAAAAACAGGTATTACATAACCATATGCCAGAATGATAAAAGAAAATGGCGAGACCAACAGCAATCATGAAATCAATTAATGCGAATAGGAATTGGTACCATCTGTATTGAAAACTGTATTGTCTCACTGATTAGGAAGCTGTACTGACTGACAATTTAAATGAAAATGACTCTACAATTTGTGGAAAGACAAACAAAAGGATAAACCGGAATTATGCGCGAGTATAGAAGACAATGACCATGAAATAAATGTTAAATCGGTCAAGAATAAAAGAATTATATTATTATTGAAAAATAGTGCCAATGACGCTACAAGCCAATTTAATATTACTATGTTTATCTGTCTTTTGATTAAATTTGCGACAAAGTGCATATTTTATTGAGTGGTACTCTTGTACGCTTATGCTAAGAAAGTTGAAGGTCATTTCTAGCACTGACTACCACTTTCAATCAGCACAGAAGTGCCAAGTTACTGGGAAAAATAAAATAAATTTAATGCAGTTGCCTCTGGAACTGCTTGTGAAATTGAAACTGTGGAATTGTTTAGGCAGATAATGATTTTTGTATAATTTAATGGAATATTTTTGGTGAAAAGAATTATTGCATTGCAAAATTGACAACCCTGATAAAGATTATTGCTTTTACATGCGAAATAGCAAATGACTGAGAATGAATGTTTTATACACAGCAACTGAGATTTCTGTATATCTCATTGTCATTTAGGGAAATAACAAGAAGGATAAAAATATTGATATGACATATAATGCAAGTGAATGCATTTTTGTAAGAACCTTGTCAGTCTTGTTGGAAATACCATGAACCCTATGAAAGTTTATTGATTGTGTTAAGTGTTGCTTTGTTGTTTTGAGTGTTGAACGCACTGTACGAATTTCGTGCTGTGCTGAAGAACTTCACCAAAAGATTTGGACGATGGAGAACCCATTGGGTGAGTATTGGCTTCAACCTATATTCATGCAAACTACCCTTCTTCTGAGAGAAAAAGCTCAACGATGTGAGAAAGGAGAGAAACCCATTGAGGAGAAGGTTTGGCAAGTCTGCGTCGCCAGCCGAAACAGGCAAGCGTGGAACCGCGATTGCTGCACTGCAAATAACATCGTGCACTTGCTGTGCTGCCTCAATGCACAATGAAGGCCCTGACGGCCAACTCGCGAGCCCTGCAAATGTGGTTCAGTGTTGCGGCTGGGGCACAGCCACCGTGAACTGCATCCAACATGCCCACAGCTATCTTTTTATGAACCAAACCTGATGCACCGATCTGCTGCTACCCACTCAGCTGGGACTCTGGGTCACCTCTCTGATCCACAACCACCTTCAACCAGCAATGAGCCCAAGCGCCTTGCCTTGCCAAGATCTACCTTCTCTTCAGCTTCAACAGAGTGCTTCAACTGTGTTTATATGAGCGCTCGCGAAAGTGAACTCGGCTGTAACGAATATATTTTTTCTCCTCTAGGAACAGGTATGTGATCATGTGTATATAATCGATTTGGGTTCATACATTTAATTTTTGCGTAAACAAATCGCCCTGTCCATGTGATGTTTTCCTTTCTCATAGCATCTTTGAATTATGTCATTTGATGTCGAAAATGGCCCAGAAATGTGCCAAGGGAAATTCAGGTCTGAAGTCAGGTACGATATTGATTGGCACATAATTTCCATATTTAAACATTACTCATTTAACCATGTCAAGTAATTTGCATTAACCAGGTGTCTGGATTCAAACCATTGGCCTGGTTGCTCAAATGTGTTCCAAAGCTTTTGCCCTCGTTTAACAGTTTGCTTTACGATGTGTACAAGATTGTATTTATCAAACAAGCCAGCCATGGCGCTGCCAGAGAGCAGCATCTGCAGACTTGTATGGATTCCAGTGTGGAGTGGCAACAACTCTGTCGAACTACCAAAAGGGTTTTGGTCGTTATGAACATGTGCGCCTTATGCTGTTATGGCTAATTTCACCCCAGGCCGTAGGGAGGGGTGAAAGCCCACTTGCCAAAAAAAAAAAATTTTTCCTGCCTTTGGGGGGGGCCCCCCCTTTTTGCCTTTTTTTTTTTTCTTTCCCGGCCGGAATAGTTTTATATATGAAGTCTTGTAGGTGACTTGTTAGTGTGGTTTACAGGGTCTGACTGCTGTGGTTGGTCCCTGTGCCACCTCCACTTGCAAGGCTGTGGCAACTCAATAAACCGTATTATGTTCGAGAATCTTCTGTGGACTGCCCCCAATCTTGCCAGGATGGGAGGGTCTTCATCACAGAAGACCAAGGCAATTATGATGTAATTTCGTCGGAACAAGCTGAGCGTTTTAGCACTTCCACCCGAGAAGTGTGAGCAAAGGGAAACAGCAGCTGGCCTCTCTCGAACGGCGTTGGCAACTTTCTCACGGCTCTAAACATCCGGTTGCCAGACGAGATGGAAACCTTGAAGATTCTTTCGTCGATGAGAATCAAGCGTGTCCTTCAGCTCTCTCCAATGAGAAAGTCTCCTCTACGGTACGAGTAAGAGTGATCTCCTCAATTGCTTTGAAGAGTCTCAGATGCCCAATCAGAGGTCCTGATCCCACCAGCCTTTAGTTCTTGATGGGGCAGTCATTGTCCAGATGCTGAAGCCTTGCGGTAGGCCAAGAACTTTGGATGACTATGCCCAGGATGTCTTCATTACCTACCTGTCAACAAAGCTTCCAGACTGTGTCACGCCTGACCTGGTCTGAGGGACCCACGTTGCTGATTCACTGAAAGGGCCCAGTGCAAGATCAAAGCATGGAAAAAAGGATGTGCGTTAGAGCGTGGTCGGAAGCCAGCGAGTTATACCTTGGAAACTGGCAGAACTTCCTCCGATGGACACCAACAAGACCAGCTGTTTCAAGTTCCTATCAGAAGCTATCTTCAGTTAGGTTTGACCAGGATGACAAGCAGCTGTATCACTGATGGAGAGGCAGTCCTGAGCCAAGCCACCGCTTGCTAACTGGCCTTGCTCGCCCCATGCAGCCACGAAGAAGCTGACCAGTCGAATTGTTTGTGGCATGCATCCCATGCAGCAACCATGCTCACCACAAAGATACTGATCAAGACAGTTGACACCGATGTGTGGTGTTGGCTGTGTCAGTGCCCAGGGACTGCAACCAGAGAAGATGAACTTGGTGGCTAGCATTTGCACTGGAAGATTTTCGTAACCTGGGCAGCCCACGAAAAATAGCAGCTGCCTAGGACAGAAGGGCACAGCACTCCAATTGTTCACGCTCTGACTGGTGTGATACTGTATCTCGCTTGCCTGGACATGGTAAGAAGACTGCGTTGACAATCTGGACCGTTCGCCGAGAACTTACAGATTCACTGCTGAATCTATCCTCTGCACCAAGTGCATACCAAGACGATTGTCATGCACACATCGAGAGGTTGTTTTTTTTCCCAAATTAAAATGCTCTATGGACAGAACCAGCACATGCAACGACATTGATAAGCACGGAAGAAACTCTTCGACGCAAGGAAAGAACAACGTGCAGCTGCCTATCACACTGCCAAACCAAGGAGCTCGCGAGGAGCCAGTCGAAGAGGCAGCAGCCACCATAAGGCGAGCAGTAGTGTCAACTATGTAAAGCGCAGAGCTGCCGCTCAACATCCGAGCTGAACTGCATACATCAACGAAGGACGCAGGCCTGCTACTACGCCGCTGGCGATGCTTCACAAAAGCATGCCACCACCGTGCTATCAAGCCGCAATTGGATCGTGCACAGCTAGCTAAACAAAGCAACGTGCACCTGACACTTGCCATAGTCATCAGGGAAAGGAGCCTTGAAGACAGGTGTGCTGTGTGGATGTTGGTGTGCATCAGGTGTAGCTTGTGCAGGTGTGTGTGTGTGTGTGTTGGTGTGTGTAGTGTGTAGTGTGTGTGTGTGGTGTGTGAAGTGGAGTGATGTGCTGCTGCAAAAGTCAAAAATGAGAGAATAAAACAGAGCAGACTACGTCATGATGAACACTTACAAATCACATTTGAAATTTCTAGAGTGAATGTCGGTATTCATATGATGAGACGCACCCATGATGTTCAACCATACGCTCAACAACCACTGACTTTACATAAGCGATGTTCGTATTCATATCAATAGACGCAGTCCGCTATTCGTTTGCCCACCATTGCTCAACAACACTGACTTTACATTAGACGAGTGTGATTCATATCAATCAGACACTACAAGCCCTGATTCGTTGCCACCATTCTCAACAACACAATTTCTATGAGTGAGGATAGTCGTCCGGTCAACAAATAATTAGCAGCCATCTTGCAACAAATGGCCGGCTATCTTAAAACTTGAGGTGGCTACAGTTATGTTTTTCTTAATTCAGCTTTAATAAAATGTTCAAACCAATGTTAGAGTGAAATAATAAGTAACCACTGGTGGCATTTGAAAAATGGCTCCCAACACCATGCAGCGGCTGAATTGAGATGGCCCAATATCCAAATCTTCATAATATGGTAGGGACTAGTGTTGCCAAATGGTGCTTTCCTCACAAAATGCACAATTGTTATGCTAAGTTGCCCCACTACAAGGCATGAGGAACATTTGTGTGATGTTCCCCCTCGATCTGTCAACATTCTGGAGAGGGAGATTTTTGAGTTTAGGGTAAAACCTAAAACCTATGCATCGGAGGTGGAAACATTTTGTTCCTCATGAGTAGGTCGTCATAGCTGCCAAGTTTCACCTCATCTGTTCATCTTTCGAGAAGAAGATTTTGAAGGTAATAAATACATTATATAAATATATATATATATAATATATATATAATATATATAGGTTGTGTCAAAAAGATCCAACCTAATTTCATGCGTAAACAAATGAGCTAGGGAGGCGTGGTTTGGTGCACGTATGTAGGCGATCCTAATTCATATGTGTGAATATTTTCCGCCTGCAGAAGCTGTCAGTCGCCGACAGGACCGCCGATGAGTGAGGAAGTATAAGTGAGCGCCGTCGGATTTTCGTTTTTGACAAAATGATGAAAAACTTGAACAACGCTACTGCATCAAATCTATGTGTAAGCTTGGCGATTCCCAAGTGGAAACGATCCGCAAGATTCAACAGGCCTTCGGGAACGAAGCAATGGCACCACACAATAGAAGAGTGGTACAACCGCTTCAAAGATGGTCACACATCAGTGGAAAGTGAAGCAGCGTTCTGGTTGCCCTCAACATCCCAAATGAGATCGTCATTGACCAAGTGAGGACCCTGCTGATGCAGGATCGATCGAATCACGATCAGAGAACTGCAGACGAGGCGGGCGTCAGCATTGGATCCGTTCATCCATTGTGACTGAGGATTTGGGCTTAAGGAGAATCTGCAGCGAAGTTCGTGCCAAAGCTGCTAACGATCGAGCAGAAGCAACTCCGTTTGGAGATCGCACAAGACATGCTGGAGAGTGTGAACAGCAGTCCAACTTCTTCACACAGTGATCACTGCGATGAGACCACAGTGATCCATCATTTTTGTCAAAAACGAAAATCCGACGGCGGCTCACTTCACTTCCTCACTCATCGGCGGTCTGTCGGCGACTGACAGCTTCTGCAGCGGAAAAATATCACGCATACGAATTAGGACGCCTACATACGTGCACCAAACCCACGCCCCTAGCTTCATTGTTTACGCACGAAAAAATTAAGGAGGATACTTTTTGAACACGCCTCATATATATATATATATATATATATAGATATATATATAGCTGCTGAACAACGGGCGGATGACGTCAGTTTTTTTTTGTCAACCAATTATCCCAAGATGACCCTCAAAAAAATTTCATACTGAATCGATGTGTTCTACATATGCAATTATGACGAATTAAAAGATTTAAAAAAAAAAAACATCACACTATTCCTCATGCGGAGAACTTGCCAGTGTCCAAGTTTCAATTTTTTCCATTCGGCGGTGTTCGGAGATACTATTGTCTGGTAATGTTGTTTATTGTGTTTGGATACTTGAATACATTTATCCACTGTTGCTCACGGAGCTAACAACATCCAAAGAGGTTCTAAGATGGCTGCTAAAACGAGCACTGCGAGCATATGCTGATCCATAATTCACATTGGTCTTGTTCCTGAGGCTCAACGACTTATGGGAGGATGTGAGGTTAATCCAGTTGCTCGGCTGTTGAAGAACACCATTTGGGTTGCGAGTAAAGTTGAAGCAAGGATCCAAGAATGAGTGCCTTTGGCAAGCCGGTCGCTCACAACGTAGAGCGGAAGTATTCACAGACAGAAAAGAGCCTGGACTTGTCTGGTGTGTGAATGATTCCATGCATATCATTGGCATTGAGTTTGAGTTGGTGACAGACCACAAAAGCCATTGGATGATACGAGGTGTGTTCAAAAAGTATCCAACCTTAATTTTGCGTGCTTAAACAAATGAAGCTAGGGAGGCGTGGTTGGTGCACGTATGTAGGCGATCGTAATCCATATGCGTGAATATTTCCCGCCTGCAGAAGCTGTCAGTCGCCGACAGACCGCCAAATGAGTGAGGAAGTGTAAGTGACCCGTCGGATTTTCGTTTTAGCAAAATGACGGAAAAACTGAACAACGCTACTGCATCAAATTTTGTAAAGCTTGGCGATTCCCAGTGGAAACGATCCGCAAGATTCAACAGGCCTTCGGGAACTAAGCAATGGGCACCACACAAGATAAAAGAGTGGTAAACCGCTTCAAAGATGGTCGCACATCAGTGGAAAGTGAAGCGCTTCTGGTAGCCCTCAACATCCCAAAATGAGATCGATCATTGACCAAGTAGAATCCTGCTGATGCAGATCGTCGAATCACGATCAGAGAACTTGCAGACAGGCGGGCGTCAGATTGGATCCGTTCATTTCCATTGTGACTGAGGATTTGGCTTAAGGAGAATCTCAGCGCAAGTTGTGCCAAACTGCTAACGATTCGAGCAAAAGCAACTCCGTTTGGAGATTGCATACAGGATGCTGGAGCCAACTGCACATTTTTCCCTTAACTGCATTGTTATTAAGTTTTTTTTTACTGTTGATTTTGGTAGCCAAGGGTCTCTATTTCAGAAACTGCTTGATGACATGTTGTCCCCTGAGCAATTGAGAATTCAAGATGGCATCCAAGATGCTGCATTACCTATAATGACCATAACTCCCTAACTATTCACCCTAGGAAGGTGATTTTGTCTCTAACCTAGGTTTCAGGGTCAAGCTATCCATTAGAACAAGTATTATGTTAATATCATATGTGTAATAGACGGGCACATAATACTTCACTATTTGCTTTCATGTTGCTGCCCGTATGATGAGTAAAAAATGAATGAAGAAACAGGCTGTTTTCGTGTCCAAATTTGGATGTGAGAATAAGACCGAACCTTGAAAGACACTGGCCCTGTCAGAATTCAAAACTTTATCAAGCATAGCAAAATGTACGGGGACACGTATCAGACTTCTTGAAAAAAGTTAGTGAAAATCCTGAATGCACAGTTAAATGTCACAGAAACTGTGCTTCAACTACACTTCAAGCGTCCAGGTTGAAAGCCACAAAAGGAAGAATCCAGAAAGTGCTTCGTCTTACATTCCACCAAAGACCAGGAGACGTCATCACTACCAGGAATTTATCTTCAAAGAACATTGTTTTTTTTGTGGTGAAACTTGTGGTTTGAAAAAGATCCGAAAAACCCAAAACGGTGCGACCAGCATATTCATGCGGGAAATAGGCGCGCAGAGGCAAGAAGTCACTCAAGCAAACTATTCTTGAAGCCTGCAAACGACGTCAAGATGAGTTATCAGACTTGTGCGGCAAAGGGTAGATAGCGCTTTAAGTGACCTTCACGCAGCTGATGCAAGGTATCATGTGTATGCCGAAATAGCTTCTTGTCAGACAAAAATGTGCATTCAGCTGCAACCAAGTCTGATAGCCAAGTTAACATTGATCGTGCCTTTGAATCACTTGTTGTAATGATGAATGACTCGTCCGGCTCCCGAATTCAGTTGAGTTGCATGAAGCATACAAAGAATTCGGGGGTGATAGGCTGACACGTCGTTTAATTGTCCCAAACCTATGCGAACGCTTCGGAGATGAGTTGGTGGTTTGAAGTCTCCAGGGTTAGCAGACATTGTTAGCTTGCGATCTATAGCTGCAAATGTATGCGATTGGTTCAAGGAGGACGATGACATTGATGTAACAATCAACAAACTGTGCAAAGTCATCAGGCATGAGGTCAAACTAATAACATTAATAAAGATTGTTATTGATACTAGGGTAACCGATAGAATGTAGAGAGACGTGAGTGACACTTTGATGAAACTTTTAGGGAAGCTGTCTCCTACCTAGATAGGGCACTACCTGCACTTCTCATTGGTTCAATGGTAACTGGGGTGATGAAAAACCACCGCACTAGTTGCAAATTACTCTTGGCATCAAGATGAGGAGATCAAAAAAACTTATCAACGTGTACAAGAGTATGTGTTACATGTACCTACGATGAAGTACGGCGTTTAAACATTCACTGCCAAAGCCACAACCATGGAACCTTCACTACCAGGCCTATCAACTTCAAGTTCAAGCTTGGTTCAGTTATTGGTAGACAATTGATACTGACATATCGTCTCCAAACGGAAAGTCATCCACCCATTCCCTTGCCATGCTGCACACACAACCAGATAGTAACAGTAGTTGAAACAGTCCAAGAAGACACCATTAGCGTGTGAAAAAGGAAGACATGCTTGAGCCACTCGAGTATGACGTCGAAGTAGAGCGATATAATGGTCCCAAGAAGCCTCCGATGCACAGAACACCCCCAAACGATCAGTTCGAGCCCTGCCTATGCTGGACAACAAGTAATTTCAAAGGGAAGAGCCAGTGAGATGGACTTCGCATTCCTCAAGACATGAACAAACACACTAGATTGTCCTGAGTACAATGGGTACAACATGGGGCTGCACGTCGACAGGGTCATTCAGCACAAACCAAAGACGAAGGCTGTTTACTCCCTTAATAGAACATGATCCGTACACCCAGATACCCTGATGACATCAATGGCCGTTGCACAGGTCAACACACGCAATATCGGCAACAGTTCGTAGTTTTTACTTGTGATCGCAGCTGTACAGGGTCGCTCTAGAAGTTCAGTGGACTTATCCAGAAAGGTTCTCAAATGTGTATTCTACGGTTGGAGGGATGCATCTCTAATGA
>CM068956.1:139131562-139142165 GCA_035128595.1 Eptatretus atami
TTTGCAATTTCTCTAAAGGAAAGACCTACACTTTTCAGGGTTACTAGACGACCCGTGAACCCGTTGGGTTCCCGTTGTGACAGGAGTTGATGAAAAAAATTATTTCAAGAAACAAAGATAGCTCCAGCGAACTATACCGCTGAGGTCGTTTGCATTGATCAAATTCTCCCGAAGAGTACTTCACTGAATCGGGAATTGATTTTTTAATAATTCTTTTTGTTGTCCGATTTGAATGAATCTTGATACTGTACACCGCACGTCAATGGTGAGTAAGGTGGCCCTCAAATTTTTGCGCTATCGTGGACCGTTTTGGCTGTATTTCGGGAACATACATACATACATATGTATATATATATACATACATAAATATATATTTTTTCATCAACGCCTGTCACAACGGGAACCGACGGTTCACGGTCATCTAGTGTATTACTAAAACTCTCATCTTGTGTATATATATATATATATATATAATAATGTTAGCCTGGTGTTGGCGTAGTGGTTAGGGTAGCGGCTTGGGATCCAAAAGGTCCTGAGTTCAAGCCCGTTGGCCGCTTGAATTAATACACACCAGGAGGTTGACTCAGCCTGTCATCCTTCGAGGTCGGCGAAGTGAGTACCAGTGTACTGGGCCCATGTATGCCCCGGTTAAAATAGGTGTACCATATCCCTGTGTCGTAAGAGGCGACCAGGTTGCGTCAGGAAGGGCATCCGGCGTAAAACCTGTGCCAAATCACTATGCGATCATAACGGATGATCCGCTGTGGCGACCCCTAACGGAGCAGCGCGAGAAGAAGAGAAGATATATATAATGTATGTATATATAATGTATGTATGTAATATATTTTATGTATGTATATATATATACATATGTATGTATGATGTTCCGAAATACAGCCAAAACGGTCCACGATAGCGCAAAAATTTGAGGGCCACCTTACTCACCATTGACGTGCGGTGTACAGTATCAAGATTCATTCAAATCGGACAACAAAAAGAATTATTAAAAATCAATTCCCGATTCAGTGAGTACTCTTCGGAGAATTTGATCAATGCAAACGACCTCAGCGGTATAGTTCGCTGGAGCTATCTTTGTTTCTTGAAATAATTTTTTTCATCAACTCCTGTCACAACGGGAACCCAACGGGTTCACGGGTCGTCTAGTAACCTGAAAAGTGTAGGTCTTTCTTTAGAGAAATTGCAAAGCAAGCCAAGGTGTTAGTGAGTACAGTTCCTACACCATCAAAAGGCACTTGGAAACTGTAGGAAACTCTGACAGGAAGAGGTCTGGCAGACCCAAAGCCACAACACAATCAGAAGACGAGTTTCTGAGAGTCAACAGCTTGCGTGATAGGTGTCTCACAGGACAGCAGCTTCAAGCACAGCTTAACAATGGTCGAAGTAAGGAAGTTTCAGTTTCAGCTGTGAAGAGAAGACTTCGAGCTGCAGGTTTGACGGGTCGAGTGGCAGTAAGAAAGCCATTGCTAAGATGGCAAAATAAAAAAGAGGCTTGCCTGGGCCATGAAGCACGCCATGGACTACTGAAACTGAAGAAGGTCTTATGAACCGATTAATCAAAATTTGAAATCTTCGGTTCATCACGCATGGTTTTTGTACACCGTCGAGTAGGCGAAAGGATGGTTCCTCAGTGTGTGACATCAACTGTCAAACATGGAGGAGGAAGCGTGATGATCTGGGGCTTCTTTTGCTAGATCCAGAGTCGGTGACTTGCACAGTGACTGGCACCCTGAACCAAAAGGGCTACACAGCATTTTGCAGCGCCATGCAATACCCTCTGGTCTACGCCTAGTTGGTCAGGGTTCATCTTCAGCAAGATAATGACCCAAAACATACTCCAGGCTATGTCAGAACTACCTTAGAAGAAAAGAACAAGACAGTAGGCTTCAAATCATGGAATGGCCAGCACAGTCTCCAGACTTAACCCCATCGAGCTGGTTTGGGATGAACTGGACAGAAGGGTGAAAGCAAAGTAACCTACAAGTGCAACACATTTGTGAGAACTTCTGCAACAGTGTTGGGAAGAACTTTCTAAACAATATTTGATTTCCATTGCAGAAAGAATGCACGAGTATGTTCGGCTGTTCTATCTGCAAAAGGTGCTACTTTGATAAGTCAAAAATTTAGATTAATTTTGTTCAACAAAACGATTCCATGATTTCTTTTTTATCTGCAATTGTTTTTTGTTCTGTGCTTATTTCAGAGTACATTGAAACATTAAACTCCTTAAATTTCAGTAAAACTGGAAAAATGGGGGTGTTCTAAACCTTTGACCGGTAGAGTTTTTTGTTTGTTTTTTAAAAATTTTTTTTGTTTGTTTATTCTATTCTAGATTTTTTTTTCTCTGTACACCTGGTTCTTGATTCAAAGTTTGCCTGTGTTGTTTCGACAGATGGAACCCAGAACACAATGGGAACAGACGTTTAACTGGTGAAAGCAACATCCTGCTGATATCCATGGTATTTCTTCAGCATTTGCACAAATTAGTGTTGCGACGGCCGTGGGAAAGGCAGATATTTTCGCATTTGGGATGTCAACCGAAATAATCTGACCCGACTATTTCCCAGTCTCTTGGACGTCTTGCACAAGGTAATTCAAATGATCGGCACAGATGCTATGTTATTTACGTACATATTATTAAAATACATGACACGATGCAATAAGTATTTCATGGGAAAATTTTTCTTCTTTAACAGCCACAATTATTCCCAATTCTTGTGGGGTTCGCCATGGGAAGCTTAGCCTAGGTTTTTTCCTGAACTGGTTGGCCAGGCCTGATGTTTGATTAAGGTTAGAGTAGAAATTTGGAATTTGGCCATGGTGCTGGCAATAGCTTGCCTACTCTTCACAAAGGACACTGTGGGATCTTTGATGCTTTTTTTTTAACCACTTCAGAACTGGTCTCCTATATCCACCTGGGAATGGTAAATCAGCCAACATAACAGCATTATATAAAATGAGCAAAAATGAATCCCCTTAACTACAGCCCAATTAGCTTACTGCTCTTCTTTCTTCAGCAAAGCCATATAATCCATCATCGCAGTTGACATAAAATCATTTCTTTTCTCCAACAGATTAATTCTCAGATCATCAATTCAGATTCAGACCAGGTCACTCTATCTTGGACATGCTGCTTCTACTCTCACAACAATGGTGGAGGCTCTCATATAAGACACAGGATCAGGGCCGTCTCTCTGGATATATCTCGAGCTTTGGTACGGTGTGGCATCCTGCCTTGCTCTCCAAACTGTCTGCCTATGGAATCCAAGGCCAACTCCACTCTTGGATTACTGACTTTCTACACCCTCTAGACAACTGTGGCTCTCAACAAACCCCTTTCAGCTCCTCTCCCTGTCAAGGCTGGAGTACCACAAGCAGTGTTCTAGGCCCATATTATTCCTAATCTTCATCAATGATCTCACCAACTCTGGAAAATCCTCTTTATCTCTTTGCTGATGATTCCACTCCCGCTGTGACATCTCTCATCTTTCTGACAGACATGCAGCAGCCTCTTCCCTCTCCTCAGATCCTGACAAATTACAAACTGGTCACAACACATTTTTTGTGACCGAGACATATTGTCCACCCTTTGCGTTCTCCCTAACCCTCATCGTTACTTGCATCCCTTGTTTGTACGTCTCTGACTACTTTCTCCTCCACCGTGCTGCTGGTGTTTCCCCTTTCTCCTGCTGTTTCCTTTGTTATGTTGTGTCCTGATTTGTTCTGTGTAATCAATCGCTCTTCCATGAGCCTTGACCATGTTAAATTATTATTATTTTTTAAAGAATGCTTCAACATTCACAACATTTTTCAGGAACGTAACCCCCCCACCACCTCTTCCCACCCCTTTCCCTCAAGAATAGCAGCATCCGGCAGTACACATATTCTATCTCTATGCATAAAATGCACTTTTTGTAACAGTACACGGCCTCAAATTGGCTATTGGGCTCCAGTTAATGTTAAAACATTTTTATTTGCATTTAGTTTGGAGAAGTAATTATTTAGTTTTTCTTGAGCTTGTAAGATTCCTTGGTCTCCGAGTGATTTTTTCTATTCCAAGCAATATTAATGATTTGTTTGCTCAGTACAATAAGGATAAATGCTTGTCTATTTAGCATTTTTTGCATAATGTGATTTTACTTGCTCATCTCTTGTTTTTCTGTTCAACAGGTACAGTAGACAGGGGAAGAGATAATGCTACAAGGCCTTATCAAGATGGAGAAGTCGTTCTCAAAGTCGTTCAACAATGAAAAACCAGGATCAATCACCACTGAACCTTAATTATCTCAAGAGGCTGCAGAAGATGAATGCTTCAGAAGTTCAGGAGATTTTAGTGAGAGTCCTACATCGACTGGGAGTCATGTTAACTCCCAGGATGAACATGGATGATGAAATGGTGACAGCCTTGTGCCTGACACTTGGTCAGGCCTGTACAACCAAAGCTCTGATGAGTGGAAAGAAGTCCTCATCATGATTCGATCTTCGACTTTTTTCCGTCGCTACCTTCCAATTAGTTTAGCCAAGGTTGGGTGCTTCTCGTCGATTGAACAATGTCACGGAGTCTTCT
This sequence comes from Eptatretus atami, assembly GCA_035128595.1. Classification (NCBI taxonomy): domain Eukaryota; kingdom Metazoa; phylum Chordata; class Myxini; order Myxiniformes; family Myxinidae; genus Eptatretus; species Eptatretus atami. The sequence goes on from CM068956.1 coordinate 139,136,148, forward strand.
TGAAATGCTGCGTTCATCACTTCTGCTGGGGCATGCTGTGTTCACTGCTCTCCTCAAGCTTCGGCCAATGAAGTTTCTTTGCTAGTACGTCAGCTGAATCTGCATTGCGCAGTTTGAAAGCTCTTGGTGAGCTGATCCATCAGAAATAATATCTTTGGCCAAAGATCTTTCAGAGAAGCTTGCCACTGCTTTGTTTCAGATGAGGAATTGCCGGCAACAAAATCTGTATGAGTCGAAATTACCACCAGATAATTTCAGACATCTTTCAGTTGTGCCTTCTACTAAAGACTTTCAATGCACACACAAGCCTTATCTCAGAAAAAATGTTGCAGAAGGATGCTATCCAGATGCAGAGACTTACCTGGACGTGCAATTTCGTCTGTTGCGTGAGGACCTAGTACACTCTTCGTGAGGGCATTAGAGAACTGCAAAATCATGTGAGACAACGTCAGCACTGCATGTACGTGTACGAAAATGTTCAGATCAATAATTATGGCATCACCCATGTGGGACGAGTTACAATGTGCAATTTCAAGCCTGCTCCTTCAACGTGTATCTTGGGACAGCTCCAAGCGTTTAATGTTCGGTAACCTGGTATTATTGTCGCAGGATGAATTTAAAAGCATAATTTTTGGCATCATCGCAGAAAGAGATGTGTCTAACTTGGAAAGAGGAAAGTGCCAATCAAGTTTTTCCTGAAGCTTTGCAGGAACTGTCAACAATGTGCCTAACTCAGGCGGTTTTCTGCATGGTTGAATCACATCTTTTCTTCGAGGCTTACCGATATGTCATGAAGGGCCTTCAGGAGGCCTGTTGTGTCACTGCCTTTCAAGTCCTACATTGTGGACTGCTCCACGGACATTCAGCCACCCTTATACTTGCAGAGTGTCAAGAGATAGATTTTTCTCCACTGCTTGAAAATATAAGGTTGCCACCTTCAAAAAGAGTTGTAAAAACATTGGACTCATCAACTTGGCCATCAAGAAAAACCTGTGCCTGGACTCTTCACAAATGAAGGCACTGCAAGCTGCTCTAACTCAGGAGATTGCCATCATTCAAGGCCCACCGGCACAGGTAAAATTATTTGGCGGCAATGCAATTTGTTTTAACCTGATGACAAAATAATTCTTTGCAATATTCATAACCTTTCACAATTAAATAATGCACGATTTTCAAGTTTACAAACTCTGGGTTGCAACTTCACAATGATCTAGTTTGGGTTTTCATTGACACATAAATACAATTGATTCATCTTATAATAACTGATCAAAGATGGACTCAGGATTGGCCATAGAATATTTCATAGAAAGGGTTAACAGAAACATCAGAAACAGAAGCAACAGGCGAAAGGTCAACATAATTAAAATGTGGCAAAAGTCGAGACAAAGGAGGATTGCAGGTGAAGGATGGAATAGGGTTCAACAGGTATTGCAAAGCTCTTTATTGGAGGGTTGGTGTCGGGGGGGGGGGGGGGGCTGACTCCCACTGGTTTAATGTAACAATTATTAACTTTTGGCAAATTAATATTAATTTGCTCTCAAAGTTGGTCATAACTTAAATTTAGTCCACTGAGAATATTTTTGACATCAGTTTTAAAAAAAGGTGTCATCAGTCATATTGATAATTAAGCCTCGGCTTGTACCATCCCGAACATATTAGGAGCCTAGGAAATGATATTGAGAAATGGTACCATCCCAGCCAAGGTTAGATGTTGGCAAGCTCAAGGATGAGAGGGTAGCTGAGGAGTTTGCGAACAGGCTGAGTGGTAATTTGGGGGTCTGGGTGCTTTGGGAATCCTGAAGAGCTGTGGAGTGCCTTCAAGACACCATCCTTGATTTTGCCGTGGATGTCTTGGAACTCACCAGAGGGTGAAGAAGAATTTTTGTCTCTCAAGGGAAACTGGATGCCATTTTTCAGTCACAGGGCCAGGCTGAATGGCAGAGCTGAGCTTTTCAGGGCGTTGAGGTGTAAAACTTTATGTGCTTTGAGGGGCGACAAGGAAGCCTATGTGCGAGGAATCTGTGAGGGGTAGAGCATCACCTGCGGTGAAATTATTCTCCTCCTGCTTTCAGGAGAATCACGCATTGCATTCCTTCAAGCCCGTCCCTTGGTGTACTGCGTTCAAGCGGAGGGTGGTGGGCTCTTGACAGAGGAGTCAGAAGTGAAGGCCCACTGGGCCGGATATCTTCGAGCAGCTGTACCAGGTTGATCCATCAGCTGTTGAGTTGGATATCAGGGGTGTTACTATCCCTATTGCTGACCTCCAATCAACTGTGATCCACTTTAATTTGTGGAAACATAGCCGTGGCGAACCAGTTGGAATGGGGTAAAACTCCTGGATTTGTGGCATCCATGCTGACTTCTCAAGGCTGGGGGAAATGCTGCACTCGTGTCGTTGCATGCGGATCTATTCTCTGCCTGGACACAGGCATCATCCAACTGACTGGAAGAGGGGCCTTGTTGTCACTCTCTGCAAAGGGAGGGTGATTGCCAGGACTGCAACAACTACGAGGGGTGATGCTCCTCTCAGTGCCGGGCAAGGAGTTTGCTCGGATAATTCTTGATCGGGTTCGCCACCATCTCCTTGAGCACCAGCGCCAGAGCAGTCAGGCTTTACACCAAAGAGATCAACAATTGACCTCTATCCTTGCTCTTCGTGTCTCACCGAACGCAGACGAGAGTTTCGGCAGGGGCTGCTTGCAGCTTATGTTGATCTCTGTAAAGCGTTCGATTCAGTGAATCGGGATGCTCCTGGAGGATTCTTGTCTTCGTGGGGTGCCACCAAAACTGATCAATCTGATGTCTGAACTATACTCCAGTGCAGAGAGTGCTGTGAGATGTGGTGACACAATCTTATTTCCAGTTGTTACTGGAGTTCGTCAGGGTTGTGTACTGGCCCCCACACTTTTCAGTGCTTGTATGGATTGGATTCTGGAAGGATGTTGGAGAGATCAAGCTGCGGTGCATCGTTTGGGAATGTCAAGATCTCTGACCTTGATTTCGCAGATGATGCAGTCATCTTTGTAGAGACTTTAGATATTCTTTTGGGGGCCTCAACTTGCTGAATGAGGATGCAGAGCCACTGGGATTACGGTTTCCTGGGTCAAAACTAAGATCCAGGCTTTAATGACATCTTGGTTGTCTGTACCTTTTGTGGTGAGGATGTTTGTCTGTACCTGTTTGATCCTGTCTGTACCTGTTTGGTGGTGAGGATGTTGAGGTCATGGAGAGATTCATTGTCCTTTGCAGTGATATTCATGTATCTGCTGGCTGTGAGCCAGAGGTCAACGGACGTCTGGGTCGGGCCTGAGTAGTCATGGATTTACTTGATCATGGGGTGTGGCGATGTCGGTACCTGTGCGGGAGGACGAAAGTCCGAGTCGTCAGGTCCTTGGTGCTTCAGTCTTGCTCTGCAGATGTGAGACTTGGACTCCGCCAGGGATCTGAGACGGAGACATAATTCCTTTGGTACAGGTCCTTCGAGAATCCTTGCTCTCGTGGTCGGACTTTGTTGTCCAACGAGCGGTTGCTGAGAGAGACTTAAATGAGATTTGTTACCTGCATAGGCCGTGTGCATCAGCTGTGGCTGTATGGACACGTGGCTCATTTTCCTGATGCTGATCCTGCTCTCCAGATTCTCTCAGCCTCGTGAGTGGGGAGGCCAATAGGCCGATCACATGCCTCATGGTTGCAGCAGGTTGATCAGCATCTCAAGGAGATGGGGATGGGCCAGGCATCGGCTGGGGATTGCCAGATGGGGGCCCTGGAGTACCGGCGGAAAGTGGACGCAGTGATGCGCTGCTCTGGCACATGCTCCCATACCTGACTGACCTGATATTGAATGTTTAAAGTGGTTCGGTGATTGATTAGTATATTCAACAATAATTGTGAAATGAATCCAATTGAGACCTTGCTCCTTGGTCCTCTGCCATGTCAATTTGTATTGCTTCAACTCACACTTCTGTCGCTTTAAAACATGCTTTTATTCTCGATCATTTTCATAACTTCCAATACTGAGGAAGACACCAGAATACATCACTGAAGTACAAATTGGGAGATTACAAATGTACTGTCGTGCAGATTGGCTAAGAGGGATGGGTGTTACTTTAGAAGTGAAATTTGATGTTATTTGTCAAATGGATGCTGGTGACCGTTTTGTTGATGTTGCCAGGTTATTAAGTTTGCTTCCAACTATGATGCGTACCATCTGTAACTAGAGAGTTCATAGAGCATGATACCCCACACAGTGTTGAAGTATAATACTTCAATTTTAACAAGAAAATATTTTAAAGATTGTTAAAAAAACATAATATCAGGAAGTTCAGCGCTACTGAAGCAGTCTTGCATACATCCTTATACACCGTAATACGATGCCGTTGAGTCGCAGTTTCGGAGATGGAGGCTTTATTGATAGATTTCATTTGACGTCACACATCTGGGCACTTCACATGCGCCACCATCTTCACGGCAAACAAACCGATCAATAACAACACGCTCATCTCTATAGCCACAGATCGTTAACAATGGTGAATACGTGCAGTGTTGTTGGCTGTCACAATCTATCTAATTGGGACAACAACAAATCCTATCAATTCTGCCGTGATCAGCAACAAGGAGAAGCAACTGAGAAGCTTTTGGGGAAATGGAGATGCAATGGCTGTCTCGATGGAACAGGATAACTTTGTTCCTTCGAAGCAGACAAATATATGGCAGTGTGTCGAGCATCTGCATCATGGCTTCACCTATCATCTTGTAGGAAGAAAAAGCAACCTTCTGTATCCATGATATCCATTTCAAGGGGCAGATTGTTGGCTGGCTTAATCTCATACCCAAGTAAGTTGGGCCTTTCAAAGAAATTAATTATAATCCAAGGCCCATACTCTTTACAGAGTTCTGGGTCATATCACAACTAGTGAGAAACGTTTCAGGGTTCAAACCAATCCTGGATGGCTCACCACTTTGATGTGGCATACCTTACTGTAGTGGCAGGAATTTGTAATTGTTCAGGGTGCCGGCGATATCTTGCTCCTCTTCAGGAAAGACACCGTGGATCTTTAACATCACCAACAATCAGTGCTGGCAGACGGGTTCTCTGGCTTCGAGATTCGAACCAAGGTTAGACGGACCAAAGGCAAATGCACGTATCTCTAGGCTTTCCTGTGAAGCTACTTTCATTTTTAGATCACCTGGACTTTAGTCCATTGAGCTTATGTGATCGAGCAGTGTCTGTCGGTCAGTCAGTCAGTCAGTGAACACTTCTGTCATTATCGATTTGAGCCAAACACATGATTTTGATGAAATTTGGCCACAAGCTTCATATATGATGCCCAACGAAGGTGTATTGACTTTCATCAAATCTGCGTTTATTAACGGGTTGAAATCGGACTCAACGTTTATAAAAAAATTCCTGTTCTAACCTACAGGGGCATCATTGCATCAGCAGCAGCCATGCCTTCTGCCAAAAACATGACCTGCAACTGTAAACATGCTGTAAACACGTATCGCTGCAATCGCATTGAGAGGGCTCCCATTCAACCAATCACATGACCAGATTTATGTGCATGAACAAACCTTTGATATTTTATGACTTCATTGACTGTTGCTCCTGATCCAGGTAATGCTTCATTGTAGCTTGTTCTGGGTGCCGGCGATAACTCACCTGCTTTTCACTTGAGACAGCATGGGATCTTTAACATCCATCAAGTAATGCTTGCAGATGGGACGACCAGATTAATCTCCATCCAAGAGATGGTGCATCTTTTTTTGATGCAATCACTTCTCTCAGAAATCTAGTTCGACAGTTTCGAAATACTAGTTCGAAATACTAATCAGGACCTTAACATCCTAAGCTAGCACTTAAGAAGCATCTCACCAAACCATTATTTGCTTGTCTGCTTCAAAGCAAACTCTCCCAACCATGGCATTTGCTTTTGCACACGCGTAAGCACCTCACCCAACCACTCACAAAATGGTTGTCGACTCGAGAGACGTGTCGGCTTTCAAGTTATGTAAAGTATA
>CM068956.1:139159300-139172795 GCA_035128595.1 Eptatretus atami
AGGCTTACGCCTTGGACGACGCCCATGCAACCCGATATGATGGAGTGTGCATGGTTTGCGCACTAACAAACTGGCCAGAAGCTGTAGAAATCTCTTCAGCAATCTTGGCGGCACTTTGCCGTCTGTCTTGGAGGACTAGCTTTGTCCCATTAACGCTAGTTGAAATTTTATCTTGCAAAATGGATTGACTTCTTATTTTCTATTGATGTGCTTTATGACCAAAGATTAGCAATGTTTTACGTAAATCAGAAGTCATTGCAAGCATGTCAAACATTTCATGAAACATTAATTTAACAATGGTCCAGCATATAGCAACTGTGTGCATGCAATCTTAATCATAGGAATGAAACTGTTATATAATATTAATTATAATTTTCTCATCATTACAGTAAAACAGTTTAAAACCTGTGATCTGTTTTGTCACTCAGGGGGGCACATAAGTTAAGTCTTTTATAAAAAATTTACCAATGTACAATTAAAATAAACTTTAAAAAAAAAAATCAGCCCCCATGTCCCCACCACTCTGGCCCCCCAGACCCCTAGGGTCGATATCAAAAAATCCGACAGTGTTGTGCACTTCCCCATACTTATTCTTATTATGTCCCAAAGTTTCCAAGTTTCCTATTCTCAAACGGTAGGAAGTATTGTGACCCCTTATCCGCTAAGCACCCCTACCCCCCCAAGCACCTCTGCAGAAATCATCATCTCACCTGAGATGTATGTTAAAAAAATCATGTGTAAAGGTTATAACCTTCATGAATTTGTTGATTAAAAGCTATACAATTTTTTTTTTTAATCGACCCCAGTGAACCCCCCCCTGGCGGCCCCAAAAAACAACTTTGATTAAAAAATCAAAAAAAAAATAAAAATAGATAATATTAAAAAAAAAAAAAAATGGGGTGCATATCAAAAATCCGAAAGTGTTTGTGCACTTCCCCCATACAATATATCTCTACGTTATGTCCCCAAAGTTTCAAGTCTCCTTCAAACGTGTAGGAGGAGGTCACAGGGTAAAGACAGATACGGACGTACGGACACGGACTGCGGGAGACAATCAAAAAATTCCCGCTTTTCTTCGAAACGCGCGGAAATAAAAAAATACATATACGATGAATAAACTGGAGAGTTCAAAAGGAAACACATGCCAATGCAGTTCTGAGAAAGAGAACACATGAGACGGGTTAAGCCCTCCCCTTATATTGGATGAAGTTAGCTCAGCCGTGGATCACTGATGCTTCCATTGTCTAAAATCTCGGATGTTACTCGCCCTGAGATCGTGCGAGCAGCAAATTGATTGGTCAAGCACGCAAAACAAATTGACAAAGTAATGCTACAAACATGAAGGTATTATTTTCGAAGTAGTATGCGCTAGTATCAAGAAGTGATTGTATTTTACAGTTGTTCAAATTAGATCCATTAAATTTGAAATAAACGGTTTCTAAAAGAGCTGTAGGAAAAAAACAAGGGCAATATCCCTGGGCACTCACCGGTAGTGGCGAGATTAGGATAACCAGGACACCACTGGTAGGCGATGATGACCCCAACAAAAATATTATAACGGAAGAAGAAAGTAAAATATTGCTGGAGGTTTTTTTATTGCCATAAAAGAAACAAACAATGTACATCTAAGGATGATAAAGTTGGCGTCAAGTTCATCAAAATCATGTATGTCATTTGAGAAAGAAAGCATAAACCTCTTTGGGGGGCAATTCCCCCCCCCCACGGAGACACCCTCAGGACCCCAATTTTTTATGCGCCCATGACACAAACTTTGGAATACTAACGGTGATGAACGTTGGTGTTAAAATTTCATCGAAATTCGCAGGTAGACGAACGGACGGTCTTACCAACCGCCATCTCGTTAAGCTCCCCAAGACAATGTTCCAGGTGATGGCTAAAACACAAAAAAAAAATACCATGTGGAACTTGGGAAGATACCCCAGCCTATCACGTTCGTACATTTGAGATACATCATCATTTACCCAAACCTTATCAAACACGTTAACTTAGTTTTCGTGTCCTTATTATAACGTCCCTCAAAACCAGTAAGTTTTCCTCGTTTGGAATGATTTTCAATTTTTTTAATACTTGCCGACAGACAAAACAATTTGTTCACGCACGGTGTGATTGAGACTGAACAGTACAATTTGCTTAAATTCAGAGCCAAGGACTTGCCTAAACTGCAGGTTTTTTATGGAGTGCAAAAGAATGATCGAGTAATGTGTTTGACACTTAGTGTTTGATAAATATGAAATTCAATTTGAAAAGATTAAGTATTAAATTGTCACTCGATCATTAGTACTAGACGACAGACACATAGGCAGAGTGAAAGACAGACATCTTCTCCACCACCTTGCATCTCCTACCTATCCTTCATCCACTTCACCCACTGTCTCGTATTCTGAAAGTCTCTGTTTTATTGTCCATTCAACTCCCATCCCCGCTGAGGTGTTTTTCCCATCTTATTACTTTCCCCTGGATCTGTTGCATCCTGACCATTCGTTGTTCAAAAGCTTTCCACAAGGTTTGTTTTGTATACATAAATAGCAATGTTCTTATTCCTAGCCAAGTCCTATTCCTTTCCTGATCATCATCAATGCATCTTACTGTGACTGGAAAAAATTCCCCACAGTCATTTGCTGATGACTTACACCCTCTGCTTGTTGGCATCCGCTCATCCTTCAGATAGGCAGGCTGCAGCCTCTTCCCTCTCTTTCTGAGCTTTGAAAACAAAAAAAAATAAAATATAATCACAATTGGTTTCAAACTTCGATATGTCTTTTTTCCAAAATCCTGACAAAAAAACTCACACTCTCGACGATCCCGCTCCATTCTCTGCGGAAGGACCATTGATCATTATGGGCCATACCCTCTAATCTACTTTCTAACAATCCGCTTGAGGAAGTTCAGTTCCATGTTTCAAAGCTCCTGGGTCTCAATAAAAATATATATATACTATATATATATATATATATACTTATATAAATATATACAGTGACTAGCGTAAGTCGTCACCACTCGGCGAAAGCCCGGAAAAACGTGACACTAAAGACATGTGACGACTTGCGCGATCAACTATCAAGTCCGCTTCTGGCGGGAAATTCATCTGAGACTGTAGGGTGATAGGATGAAGGTTGCGCGTGCCTGAACGTACGGATACTGTGTGAAGACGGGCTGCACAAATCTCCTCCAGCCGTCTATAATCTGCTACCAAAAAGGGAACACAATCCTCGGGGCATATCGTGTGGCCGGGAGTCATTGGTGAGTTGGAAAGTATCAAGCAAGATGCGAATTTCATGGAATCACTTATTCAAAAGGTAAAAGATAATGAACAACTGTAAGAAAATCATATACATCGCGTGGATGGTTATGACCATCGACAAATGTGGAATGAATGGCTGCTTAGTATCATTCATTGGAGATGATGTAGAAGAGTTTTCCATGATGGAATGGAAACTCATATACCCTCGACAATTACATGACACCACAGTCATCGTGATGATGACTACCACCCCCAACCTTTTCATACTTCTATCGTGAAAGGTGAGTGTTAGTGTGGTGATGGCCACAAAACAAGCCAATCAGAAAACCATCATCGGGATTTTCAACACTAAGGCTGAGTCGATCCTTTACTCCTCACCAGAGACTGCATTTGCCGCAGCCTTCGGAGACCCGTTACCTTCAATGCATGCGGACGGCGCGCTGACTGGAGCTTGAACGCAGGGCAGTTGATAATACCTATCACTGGCGGTGTACACCAATGAGCGAGCATCACGATCCATGAAATCGGCCTTCTCACGACGGTAGAAAGTTCCGATGTTGACGAGTTAGGCGTAGGTTAATCTTTACTTGAGTTCTCCATTAGGCAGTGGAACAACGGACAACATCTGACGACTTAGACAAAGTAGTGCACGACTAGAGATGACGACTTACAGACTTTATTCAAAGGGATTATAACAATTCAGATAAAAACTTCGGGACTTTTTTGGACGCTGTTACCGACTTAGGCCGAATTACGAGCTACACGCTGCCCCGACTTACGCCGAGTCTTTACTATGGATATATATTATTATTAATTATATATATATATTATATATATATATAATACGTATATAGTAATATATATAATATATATATGTCGGACACCGCCATGTTGTGGGGGAATCTTGGTCCTGAATGTCAAGGCGATTGTTTTTTTTCTTTCCTTTTCATGGTATAAGCTCGTGGAAGAGTGTTTACAGAACAAATCAGAACTCCGACCACTCTCCATCTCCATGTCTCCTCTCTCTCTCCCCACCCCCTCCCCTCTCCGTGTGCCCCCTCCCCTCTCTGACCCCCTATCCTCTCTCCGCTCATTCTTCCCTCTCCCCACTCCCCCCCTCCCCCCTCTCCAGCGCCCCCTCTCTCTCTGACGACAACCTCTCCCCTCTACCAACACGACCCCAACTCTTTCTTCTCATTCATGTGACCCCTCTCTCTCTCACCTCTGACCCCCCTCTCTCTCTCTGTCCCCTCTCTCTCTCTCTGACCTCACTCTTCTCAATCTCTGACCCCTCTCTCCTCTCTCTCTTCTCTAACCTCTTCTCTCTCTCCTCTGACTCCTTCCTCTCTCTCTCTCCTCTCTCTCCTCCTACTCTCTCTCCCGTCTCTCTCCTCCTCTCTCTTCTGTTGATTCTGCCCTCCTCGCTCTCTCTACTCTGACCCTCTCTCTCTCTCTGACCGCTCCTCTTCTGACCGCCTCTCTCTCTCACCTCTGAAGCCCCTCTCTCCTCTCTCTACTCTCTGTTCTACTCTCTGACCCCCCCCCCCCCCTCACCTCTCTCGCTTGAACAACCTCTCTCTCTCTCTCTTGGGACCCCTCTCTCTCTCACCCCTCAACCCTCTCTCTCTCTTGATCCTCTCTCTCCTCCTCTCCTCTCTCCGACCCTCTCTCCCTCTCTCTCTGACCCTTCTTCCCTCTCCCCCACGTACCATTCCTCTCTCTCTCTCTCTGAACGCCCTCTCTCTCCTCTCTTGACCCCTCTCTCTCATTCTTCTGAACCCTCTCGTACTCTCTCTCTCTCTCTCTCTGACCTCTCTATCTCTCTGACCCTCTTATTCTCTCCTGACCTCCTTCTCGGTCTCTTCTCTCTCTCTCTCTGACCCTCTCTGTTCTCTCTCCTCCTCTCCTCTCTCTCGACCCCCCCCTCTCTCTCTCTCTCTGACCCCCCTCTCTCTCTCTCGACTTCTTTTGAATCCCCGTCTGCGTATTCCGTTTCTCCTTCTCTGACCCCTTCTCTCTCTCTTATCTGCTTCCTCTTCTTCTCTACTGACCCCATCCCCTCTACTCTCTCTCTCTTGCTGACTTGACACTTCCCCCTCTCTTCTCTCTTGCACCCCCTCTTCCTCTGACGCCTCCCTCTTCTCTCTCTCAGTCTCTGACCCCCTTCTCTCTCTCTCTCTTGACCCCCCCATCTCTCTCCTCTGAAAAAACCCCCTCTCTCTTCTATTTGACCCCTACCTCTCTCTGATCATCAGCTGATCTTTCATCTCTTCTGTCTCTGACCCCTCTCTCTCTGAATCCTCTCTCTCTCTCGTCTTGACACCTACTCTCCCTCTCTCTCCGGACGAAGGCCCACCTCCACCTCTCTCTCTCGGACAGTCCCCTCTCTCTCTGATGCACTCTCGCCCCCGTCCCTCTTCTCTTTCTCCCTTCTCTGCTCCTTCTTCTTTTTTCTTATTCTTCTGTCTCTCTTCAAGTGCTGGAACCCCCCCTCTCTCTCTCTCTCTCTATCTTTTACTTTCTCTCTGACCCCGTGCCCCTCTCTCTCTCTACATCTCTTTCACCTGCATCATGACCCCCGCCCCCTCTCCCTCTCTTCCTCTGCGATCATCCGCCCCATCTTCTCTCCTCCTTCTTCGACATTCTTCTCTTCTGAAGGAAGTCCCTCTCCTCTTTCCTCCTGAGATCCCTGCTCCTCCTCTCTGACTCCCTCTCTCTCTCTCCTTCTTCTTCGCTCTCGCGTTTCTCCGAGCCCCCTCCCTCTCCGTCTGCCTCTCTGAAAGAACCCGCCCTCTCTCTCTATCTTCGACCTGCGCTGTCTTCTCTCTCTCTCTGAACCCCCCTCTCCTCCTCTCTGATATCTCTTGTGGATCCCCTCCTCTCTCCTCCTCTACTCCTGTCTCTGCTTCGATTCTCCTCGTCTCTGCTCTCTCCTCTCGTTCTCTTCTCTCGTCTCTCTCTTCTCTCTATGACCCCCTCTCTCTCTTCCTCGTTCCTCTCCTTCTGACCCCCCCTCTCTCTCTCTGGACCCCGCGATGGACCCCATCCCCCACCCTCCCCCCCCGCCCCCCCTCCTCTCTCCTCTGTGACCCCCACAGTCCCTCTCTCTCTATCTCACCCTCCTCTCTGACCCCTCTCTCTCTCCCCTTCTCCCTCTAACCTCTCTCTCGCGCTGGCCCTCGTCTCTTCTCCCTCCCCTCCTCTCGGTGGTCTGGACAAGTTCCTCCCTCTCGGCTCTCTCATCTCTGCCCCCCTCTCTCTCTGCTCTGCCCCCTCTCTTCTCTCTCACTCTGACCCCCTCGCTCGCCTCTTGTTGTCTTCTCCTCTTGAACCCCCCCGCCCCTCACCTCTCGCTGACCTTCGCTCTCTCTCTTCTCTCGCTGACCCCTCTCTCTCTCACCACCCCAAATCCCACCTCTCTTCTTTAGTGCTGACCTCCTCGTGCTCTCTTCTCTGCGTTGACCCCCTTCTCCTCGTCCCTCTCTTCTTCCTCCGACCTCCTCTCCCTATCCCGCGATTCCCTGCCCCTTTCTCTCTGACCTCCTCCCTTCCTGGGGGACCCCTTTCTCTCTCTCTCTGAGCCCCATCGCTCTCTGCTGCCTCTGACACGCTCTCCTCTCTTCTTCTCTCTCGTTGAACCTCTTCTTCTCTCTCTCTCTCTCTCCTCTCTCTCCTCTCTCTCTCTCTCTCTCCACCCCTCCCCTCTCTCTCTCCTTCCTCTCTCTTGACCCCCTCATCTGTCGTCTCTTGTCTCGTCTCTCTGTCGTCTCCTTCTTCTCTCTCACTCTCTCTCTATCTCTCGCGTACTCTCTCTCTGCTCGTCTTCATTCTCTCTGACCCCCCCCCCCCCTCTCCTCTCTTCTCTCTGACGCCCCCCTCTTCTCTACTCTTCTCTTCTCTTCTCTCGTTTTGACCCCCTCGCTCTGCTGACCCCCCCCCCCCCTCCTCTCTCTCTCTCTCTGACCGCCTCTCTCGTCTCTCTCGTCTCTCTCGTCGCTCGTCTCTTCTTTTGTACCCCTCGCTCTCTTGATCCTCTCTTCTCTACTGACCCCTCTCGCTCTCTCTCTGACCCCTTCTCTTCTCTCTCTCTCTCTCGGTCTCTCTGACCCCTCTCTCTCCCCCTCTCTCTCTGACCTCCTCTCTCTCTCTGAACCTCTCTACCTCTCTCTCCGAGCGCCTCTCGTGCTCTCTGCTACCCTCTCGTCTCTCTGTCTCTCTCTGACCCTCTCTCTCTCTCCCTCCTCTGACCTGTCCTCTCTCCGAGCCCGCTCGTCCCTCTCTCTCTCTGACCCCTCTTCTCTCTCTGACCGGCTTCTCTCTCTCCTCTCTCTCTCCTCTCTCTCTCTTCTCCTCTCCTCTCTCTCTCTCTCTCTCCTCTTTCTCCGCAGCCCTCTCCCTCTTCTCTCTTCTGACCCCCTCTCTCTCTCTTCTCTGACCCTTTCTCTCTGACCCCCTCTCTCTCGGTCTCTCTCATGAGCCCTCTCTCTCCATATCTCTTTGTGACCTCTCTCTCTCTCTCTCTCTCTCTCCTGGACCCCCCTCTCTCTCTCTGACGCCCCTCTCCTCTCTCTCTGAGCCCCCCTCTCTCTCTCTCTCTGACCCCCCCTCTCTCTCTTCTCTCTGACCCCTCTCTCTCTATCGTCACCCCTCTCTCTCTCTCTGACCCCTCCTCTCGTGCTGACCCCTCTGTCAGGTCTCTGTCTGACCGCCTCTCTCTTCTCTCTGACCCTGCTCTCTCTCTGATCCCCTCTCTCGTCTTGACGCCTCGTTCGCGCGTCGCTCTTCGACCCCTCTCATCCCCTCTCTCTCCGACCACTCTCCCTCTCCTTTCCTGACCCCTCTCCCTCTCCTCTCCCTCCGACCCCTCTCCCTCTCCTCTCCCTCCGACCCCTCTCCCTCTCTCCCCGGACCCCTCTCTCTCCTCGATCCCCTCCAAGAGGTATAGATACAGTATTATATATATATATTCTGACTCGCAAGTTTCACTATATAAGTTATTTCACATGTATCACATTGTTTGATTAGTCATTTGCGCCAATCCTTTCCCTAGTGTTACTGATGGAGTTTTGCGCTCCTTAACCCACTGTCCTTTCACTAGGAGGTGTTCACCTTGCAGACCTGATCACCACTGTTTTTTGCTGCAAGAAGTTTCTCCATGCTAATCTTACCAAGTGGGATAAGTATTCCTTCCTTGAGACTCATTTAATGATCTCGAGTTAAGCAAGTTGCTATTTCAAAGGACAATTATATATCCTTGCATGTATTATATCCTTCTATATCCTTGTAATGTTGCAGCCTAATCATGCAAATTGACTAACCAAGGTGATATTTACCATGCAAACGAAAACTCCTTGATTCGAAAAAGAATACTAAGGTTGTGGAATTGATTTTGCAATTTCTCGATGCAAGTTATTGATTTCTGTTTGTTTTTTACTTTGAATCAACAGAGGACGTTTTGTTTGGAGGTAGTATGTGGCATTCAACTGTTCAAATTATCACTAAATCATGTTCACCCCTTTGGCCTTGGACAATGCATTTATTCATTAAAAAGTTGACAAAGGTGTGGTTCATACGGCTGTGGGAATGAGGGTTGGAGAAGATATTGTTGGTACAATCAAAAAAAAATTTAAAGTAATCAAAAATAGGGGTTAGACACAAGAAAGAAAGGTAAAAAGGGTCAAAAACCAAATGCGATTTACAAGTTGAGAAGAAAAAGATTGACGATGAAAGAAAGACAAAGACTCAGTGTAGAGTGCATACCTTCACCGAAGCTAACAGTTTACATTTTATATCCGACTGATAAATGTAGTCTGGATTCAGACCTGAACCAAAATCGTATAACCAGTTTGACTCTTGATCATCTAACCAACTCCATCCATAAAGTTTTTGTCCGAATCCCTCAACTTTTTCAGATGTTGTGCTATTATATCGTTTTTGGCCTTCATCTCTCAATGGTGAAGATCGCTATTTAGAAATTCCAGTATCCAGATCCGGATCTTTCACCAAAATCTAAATTTAATTCACCTTTGTCACCACACCCACTGTCCACCAATTTGGTCCGAATCCCTCCATAATACTATTCCTGCTTCACAGACAATAAAACAGCAAACAGACAAACAGACAGGGTGAAAAATAACCTCCATCCACGTTTGGTGGTGGAGGTCAACAGAAAAGCAGTTTTGTAAACAATAAAATTTTTTTATAAAATAGGGAACAATGACAGCAAGGACCAAATGGTAGAACAGCTGGGACAGGTTCATCTAAGCCCTCCTACTCATGGTGAACCACCTGTCATGAGGAAGGTTAAAACAATGCCATGCCTGCTCAGGGATGAGTATGCATCCGGGCGAGATTGGTACAGTAACAAGCATGAGCGCATAATGCCCCAAAACCTCTGAAATATTGATGCAGCTTCGATTATAGAGGTTCAGAGGGCAGGGAGTGATATAACAGGTTCTGTTAAATCACAAGCAGGGGATTGCATGAGGAGTACATATCTGTTAAGGCAAGATATTTGACGTGATTTTACGATCTGGAGTTATGAGAGGTCTACGATTCTCAAGTTTTTTCTGTGCTGCTTACGCCTGGGAGCCACTGTCTGACCTAATGGGATCTGGCTAAGATCTACATGGTAGTAGAGCTGCAACATATAATGAATGTGTCCTTTGCGAGTGAGTGTCTGGCCTCACTCCCAATACCTCATCATAACTAGATGGCGCTTGAAGAGTGCATGACCTCACGCGGCTGACAGTTAACGGTTTTAGATCCCACTGATAGCCCGGATCTGCGTCCTGACCTTAACCAAAATCTAATCGACTTGTTCTTTTCAACTACCCTAATCATCCACAACTTCTTGAAGTATCATGCTATACTGTATATTCATTTTTGAACCTATCTCTCAATGGTGGATAAATCACTTGATAAATTTCAGAATCTGGATCCAGATCTTCACCAAAACCTAATAAATTTGTCCTTGTCACACACCGAACCTGTCACCAGTTTCATCTGAATCCATCAAAAACTTGAGATATCCTGCTCACAGAGAGATTAAACAGGGGTGAAAAAACAGAACGTCCACCATCCACCTTCAGGGTGGAAGTATATAAGCATTGCCTCATTTGGTTTCATTTATTCCTGGATATTCTCCTTTCATGCTCCTTGACTTTTCTAATTTATTTCCACTCTTTTCCTCAATTAAAACCACCCACAAAATAACTTATGAACCTGATATAGTTTTTTTTTGATAATTCTGTTCTTCCCTTCGATCATCCACTTTGTTAACAAACGTCGTTTATGATTCAAGGAACTGCTTAATTTCAATTTGATTGTATATTTCGAACATTGTGGAACACAAATCAGGAACACAACCCTGCAGTTTAGCAGTACTTTGGCTCTGATTTGGCAAATTGTACGAAATCTCATCCCCGAGTGTACATGCGTAAAGAGGAGTAAGTTACTTGTTTAGTCTGTCTACGTGTCTGGCAGTCATACAAATTGAAAATGATCATTCCAAAAGAGGAACATCTATTGTTGTTATGGTGGCATAAAGGACACAAACAGGCACGAATAACTCAGTTAAGTGCCAATAAGCTGATGTAAAAGAGTGCATGAATTGCAGTAAACTTCCAAAAAAAAATAAGTATTTTTGTTTTTTTTTCTACAGGCCTTTAAAACTTTTCATTTATTTCGATTAATTACATACTTGAACACTGTAGAAAACAAACTGCCTTCTTGTTCACTTTTCAAAAAAACCTTCCGCGTTTGCAGTACAGTGACTTTGGAAAAATATTTACACCGCCTTACGTCCCTTGTGGGCAGAGTAACTGAGATTCAGCTTTTGGAGATAATCTGGAGCTGTTTGTTTAGTGCAAACACCAAAAGCAACAGGTTAAAAGACGCTTTCCATGTCCATTTTTCTCAAACCTGCATGGGGTAAAGTGTTCTGTTGTGAACTCTCGTTCCTCCAAGTCGCCCTCTATTTTGTAACTGTAACTGTACGCCTACCTCCCCCCCCCCAAACCCCTCCCACCTTCTCTCTTTCACTGTTCGTTTATGTTCTGGTCCATTGTGTTCTAGTTCCTCCACAAGCATTAGACTCTACACAAACAAAAAAAAAAAGCAACGGGGAATAAACCATCCTTCAGAGGAAATGTTCTGACAGGAGCTTGCCCATCATGTTTTTCCATATCAAACCCAAGTACGGTACTCACATCTGTGAAAGGGGAGAGATAACCAGGTTGTTAATCCTCTTTGTGCCAGACGGAATGCATAAAGGTCTCACCAATGTGCTTGTCCTGAACCACGATCTGGGCCGACACCCCAGGCTTCATGTGCCATTGAGAAGTTTGCCTTCTGCCAATCACTATGATATTTACTCTCTCGATCCACCATCTTCACTTGGCGAGCGTTTCCATTGTGCACTCACCCATTCAATGATGTACACCGAGCCAGTTTATTGCAATTGTGCTTTTTGAGGGAGAGAAAGTGATTGGCCCACTCCCAACCCAATAGTGTACGCCACTACAACCAACTCCTGCATGGTTAGTTATAATGACCAGTGTCTAATCGGCTCAAACCTTCACAAGGCTATTCTCAATTTCTGTTTTATTTCAACCCATAGATGGGGGTAGTAGGCATATTTGATGGGTTCTGCACTCATCATGTGTGCGGGGCTGAGTCTCAATGCGGCTTATATAAGAAGCCGAACTGTGACATTCAGCTTGGTCATGTCCAGATAGTAATACCTACTCAAAAATTTACCAGGATTGCTTGTTCCTAAGCTAGCATCCATATTCTAGCTCAGTGATTCTAAAACTAGCGGACATACAGTACCCAATAGCAGTCAGCGACTGCCGGGGTAAGTGCGAATTACGACGGGTGTTTCAATAACTTCAAGCGAAGAGGAGACCAGATTATTACTCTGCCACCGAAGGTGAAGGAGGGAATGTTTATACAAGAATGATGCCTGTATAGTTTTCAACATTGATTTACCACAATTATGCAGAGTATTGGTGTGCCAAAGCAGTTTCTTAGCAACGTTATACTGGGTTGGTTTGCCATTGTCTTTCCAGTGTTTGTCTATACTACTAATTCCTTCTAAAATGTTAATGGGAGAGAGGTTGGGGGGGGGGGTTCAGTCTGGTATATACATATCTCCAAAAAGTGAGTGTACACCCTTTACAAAAATGTACATATTTTGTTGTAACTTTTTACTTTAGATGTATTATAAAAACAAGACTCAAAGAAATGATAGAGTAGACATTCTGTCATACATGTACAGGCCAAAACATTTATTCTGTGGAAACAATGGGTACTGGGCAATCTGTGAAAAGGGGGGGGGCAACAAAAGTGGTACACCTCTGTACTTTCTCACATTGAGCGTTATCGTTTTCATGATTTTGTATGTCCACCATTGTTTTTGAGCACAGCAGCTATTCTACTTGGTATGGAGTTGGCCAGTGTTCCACATGTTTTTGCTGGGATCCTGTTCCACCCTCTGTCAATGCTTCTCAAAGTTGCGTGATGTTGGACACTTTCGTCCATCAACCTTACATTTCAGGATGCCCCAAGGTATTCTATGGGTTTAGATCAGGTACATGCTTGGCCACTCCAACACATTTGACCTTCGACTTCTTCAGAAAGGCAGTTGTCTGCTTGGAACGATGCTTCGGATCGTGCTGAATCGTGCTGAAATACAGCTCCTCTACCGTTTGCGCAGGGAGGGTAACATCTTCTCCTTCAGGATGTCACTGTACATCGTAGAATCCATGTTTCCTCGATGAACTTGAGCTCTCCACGAACGGCAGCACTCATGCATCCCAAACCACGACACACCACCACCATGCTTGACTTGTGGATACGCACTTGTCTGGTATCTTTTCCCAGGTCTGCCACCAGACAGCGCTGCACTCATCAGATCCCAACAAAAATGGATCTCGTTTCATCAGACCAAGGCAGTTGCCAGTGTCCAGGGGCTTGGATTGATGTGCTTCAGCAAACTGTGTGTGAGCTCTTGTGGCTCTGCTTCACGGTTTTGCGCGAGCTAAAGACTGGCCAGAAGCTGTGAGATCTCTTCAGCAATCTTGGGTGGCACTTTGTCGTCTTGTCTGGAGGGCTAGATTTTGAATTGGTGAACAGTACGTGCATCATCTTTGCTGGTCTGCCCTGGATGAGCGCAACTCATCGTGTGTACGCTCTTGGGGAACCTCCTGGTATGACCTTTGTGTCACGTGG
>CM068956.1:139199311-139206811 GCA_035128595.1 Eptatretus atami
GGGGTCTCGTCAAGGGGTGTTGTGTGGTTGATGTGTGTTTTTCAATCAAGTCCATGCCCCCTCCCCAGAGGAGAAGAAAAACAAAAAATACAAAAACTTAAAATAAATAAATAACCCCACAAAAACACGATTAAAATAAATAAATAAATAAATAAATAAATAAATATTTTCTTTTTCTTTGGATCTTGTGTTGATAAATTAATATGGTGTTGATGTCACGCAGGCATGATGGGCCGAATGGCCTCCACCTGTGTCTGATTTCCTTGTATAATGTTGAAATAGATGTTCAGATACATCTGTCAATGACGTATGTATCTGTTCGGATATATCTGCCAAAAGGTCAACATCGGCCCAAGGTCAACAACTAAGGTAGTCTTTCTAAAATCCTCAATTTTCATCCCATTGGCTCGAAATTTGAAGAGAATTTGCATATCAGGTCACTGAATTCAAGCACCAATTATTTTTGAGATAAATAAATGGGGTAAATTACCTCCACCACCGAAGGTGAAGGAGTTTGTGTTTTCACCCCGGTCTGTCTCTTTGTCTGTTTGTTACTTGCAAAATCGAAGATTTTTCAAGTATATTGGTCAGTCAGTCGATTTTGTTTTTCTGTCCGTCTCTGTTTGTCTGTTTGTCACCTACAAGTCACAATTCTAAACCGATCGTCATGAAACTTTTCCAAGTTGTGGAGGTAGTCTCAACTGAGAAGCCTATTAATTTTGAGGTCAAAGGTCATCTTGAAGTCATATTTCTAAAATCGTCATTTTTCATGCGATTGACTTGAAAATTCAACAGCAATTGCTTCAGTACATCACTGAATTGGGAAACCAACTATTTTGAGGTCAAAAGGTCAAATCAAGGTAAAACTTCTAAAATCATCAATTTCAATCTGAAACACTAGAAGGGCACTCGGTTGAGCGCATACCCCCACCACGGAATGTCTGATCCATGAGAACATTTCAGGCCCAGTACATTTTTGAAATATTATACGACGCAGTGCTATATCGTTTTTGGTCTCAATGCTAAAGAATCACTTTAAAAATTAAATAATTCTCGTATCCAGATCCGGATTCGGATCATCACCAAAATCGAAGCAATTCGTCCTTGCCACACACCCAACCTGTCCACCAAGTTTCGTCCGAATCCATCCACAACTTTTCGAAATATCGTGCTATATATCGTTTTTGGCCCTATCTCTCAATGGCGAAGAATCACTTAAAAAATTCTTGTAGTCGGATCCGGATCCAGATCTTCACCAAAATCAAATCAGTTCGTCCTTGTCACGCACGGAACCTGTCCACAAAATTTCATCCGGATCCGTCCACAACTTTTTGAGATATTCTGTACAAAGACAGACAGACAGACAAGCAGACAAACAAACAAAACAGACGAAAGGGGTGAAAACATAAACCTCCTTCATCTTCGGTGGCGGAGGTAATTAAATAATTCTCGTATCCAGATCCAGACTTGGATCTTCACCACAAATCGAATCAATTCGTCCTTGTCACACACCCAACTATGTCCACCAAGTTTCATCCGGATCCGTCCACAACTTTTTGAGATATCGAGGCTACATATCGTTTTTCGTCTCTCTCTCCTTCTCTCTCTCTCTCCCCTGTCTCTTCTCTCCCTCTGTCTTCTCTCTCTCTCTCTCTCTGCCCTGCTCTCTCTCTCTCTCTCTCTTCTCTCTCTCTCTCTCTCTCTCTCTTCTCTCTCTCTCTCTCTCTCTCTCTCTGCTCTCTCTCTCTCTCTCTCTCTCTCTCTTCTCTCTCTCTCGTCTCTCTCTCTCTCTCTCTCTCACTCTTCTCTCTCTCTCCCTCTCTCTCTCTCTCTCTTCTCTCTCTCTCTCTCTCTCTCCCTCTCCCTCTCCTCCTCTCTCTCTCTCATTCGGATTTTGCTTCATGTGTGGATGCAGATCCGACCTCCCAGTGAGATACAAAACGTAAACGAATCAGCCTGCCGGAGATGTGCTCTTCTCCACAGAGGACCCTTCGAGTTTTGTTCAGAACCGGTCAAGCGATCGTCATGCCAACGTGACGTCATCACTTCGTAACTCGATTCCACAACTTCGGGTTTCCCGATGACGTCAGGTGGCTAAAGCAACGTTGGCAAGCGCTGTCTGGCAACTGAACACACCCCTTGTTGTAACGACATTTTTGACGAGCAGTTAAATTAATCCACCGTCAATCTGTTACGGCCTGTCGTTCGATTACCACCTGCCGCGTGAGCAATTTTTTTTTTTTTGTGAACGCCAAAACTTCACCACAGATGAAACTTCGGCAGAATTACTTCAGCCTAGTTAATCCAGATTATCCCTGTCAGCAAAGCTTGTCTACGCTCTCTCAAAGTATAAACGAAATCTCTTTGTCCAGTTGAGCGCGCCATGGCGGTATAGATAGACGCAGTGACACGATATTTGTTTTTCTCCCAAAACCCGTGAGTTTCTCTGCTCTACCTCCACTCCATCTTTTGTTTGCCTGCGGTCAGATTTATATGTCCATTAAATTAATATAATCTACAAGTGAGTTTAACACACCAGGAAAAAAAAATAATACGAGTAATGAAGAAGAGTAGAGTGTGATTCAAGCTTATTGCTGCTGCCGCGTTTTGGACTACCATAGGCACTGAAATTCACTTCATCTTCTTTTCATTTACCCCTCCCACCTCCTCCGTGTTCCCCCCGCTTCCCTTACCTTTCCCAGCCATGCTGTATTCCCAGGTGCCTTCTCACGGCGCGCTGTGTTCATGTCCTACCCCCAGAGTGCTGTGGAGAAGCAGAAACTCGGCTTTCTGTGACTTTTCTTCAACGTACAACGGGTACGAACATTAAATTGCCGTTATTGTTTGGCGCTGGCCTGAATCGATCTTTGCACGTCACTTTAAGCCGGTTATCCTGTGTGAATTTGTGATTTCTGCACGTCGACGTGAAAGAGCCTCATAAATCATTCCAAATATTTTTATTTCTTCATTTTTTAACGGCATACTGTATTTTATGGAAACGTCAGATATATTGTATACGCTTGTTTTTTTATACGTTGGAAAGGGTTAGTCACAAAAATGTACGTTCTCGAAATGACGTATGAATGATGTATGACGTATGAACGTTTCGTATGACGTAATATGGAATAGGCAAAGCCTAGAAGCGAACGTAGAATTTTCTTGCATTCGCTTCTGACTTACACTATTACTCAACACTTACCTTCACAACGACAACGAACACACTAGAACAGGATCTCATCTAAAAATATATTATATCACACTCACATACAATTAAACCAAATTCCCTTCACACACACCTACGACGCCTAGAACAGGATCTCAATCTAAAAAAATATACCTAACACACACTATTCCCTTCACATAACGACCAACTTCAAAACCACTAGAACAGGAATCTCATTACTAAAAATATATATATACCCATCAACATTACCTTACACCAACAACTACCCAACCGCCTAGAAAAGCGGATTGCATCTAAAAAAACATAGTATCCCAACACCTTCGACAACACACCTACAACCGCTAGAAAGGATCATCAACTAAAAAATAAATATTACTCAACATACTTCACGACAACAACTACCGCCTAGAGAACAGGATCTCATCTAAAAAAAAAAAATGACCCTCAACATTAATACCTGCAACATTACCTCACGACAACTACACGCGTAGAACGATATCATGACTAAAAATATATATTACCTCAACAATTACCTTACGACACTACACCGCCTAGAACAGGATCTCATCTAAAAAAATATATCACCTCAACATTACCCTCAATACTCAGAACCCACTACAACACACCAATCATACTAAAAATTATTTTATCACAACTCACATTATCTTCACGACAATACAACAACCGGCTAGAACGGAACTCATCTAAAAATATATATATATTACCAACATTACCTCACGCCAACTACACGCCTAGAACAGGAATCCTTACTAAAAATATATAACCTCAACATTACTTCACAACGACACACCGCCTAGAACGGATCTCATCTAAAAATATATATATACACGATCAACATTCTTACAGCACAACTACACCGCCTAAGAACAGGATCTCATCTAAAAATATATATATTACCTGCAACATTACTTCACGACAACCCTACAACCGCCTAGACAGGATCTCATCTAAAAAAAAATAATACCTCAACATTACCTTCAGACAACAACTACACGCCTAAAAGGATCCATCTAAAAATAATATTACTCACATTATTCAGACACTTACACACCTGCCGAGAAAGGATCTACATCTAAAAATATATATACCTCAACATTACCTTCACGACAACAACTACAACGCCTAGAACAGGATCTCATCTAAAAAAAAAAAATTACCTCAACATACCTCACAACGACAACTACCCGCCTAGAACGGATCTCATAAAAAAAAAAATACAAGAAGTGAATGTAGTATACTCTCTACATTCGCTTCTGACTACCTACAACTTGTTCAAACGTATACCAATTCCGGTTACTTTCGGCCTGGATTCGGATCAGCGATCAAATAATGTAAATCACGATTAAAAATTATTTTTGATGTGCGGGAGATATATTAGATTAAAATCAGTGGAGGAAATATACACCATGTCTGATATTATTTGGGTCTTTCATGTCTCCGACGATGCCTTTATCTCCGGCTGCATCCATCCCCATGAACAAAACACGGAACAAAAAAAACCAGAAGCAAAAAAAAAACGGAAGCAAAAGGGTCATAGCAACGACACGGATTCACAATTGCCAGGGTGTTTGTTTTTGTTGTTTCCTATTCTCTCATGTGCACGGCGTTAAGTAATATCACAAGATAGAATAAAACCCAATCGTGTTATACAACACGCACAGCGTTTAAAAACAACCGAAGCAAAAGGTCATAGCCAACGACACGGATTCCAAATAGCCAGGGGTATTGTGTTGTTGTTGTTCCATCTCTCTCATGTGCAGCGCTAGGTATGAAAGCTCACCGTTCGCTATGAACGAAATGAACGTATGGAACGTTCGCGCATGGCGCAGTGTCGTGTTTTCAGCGACTCGCTTCTGCTCGCCGGGACACTTAACCTGCCGTGGGGCAGCGCACCGTCAAAGTCAAATATAATCATTTCAAACATAATTTTCACCACTTAATAAACGAAGACTTGTCAATTCCAAAATGCTTAACCGTAATTGTGTGTTCCTGGATGCAAAATGGAAATCATTTAATGAAGAATTTCCGACAGAATAAGGAACTACATATTTAATAATCTCATCCACCAAAAACTGTCTCCAGACCTCATTTCTTCCAATTTCTATTGCTGCAACCACTGCCCTGCACCACTGCCCGCACCCGCTGCACCACTGCCGCACCCGCTGCACACTGCTGCACCCACTACACCGTCCGCCACTGCACACACCGCTGCGTTGGTGTGGTCTTCGCGCAGGCATGATGGCTGAATGGCCTCAACTGGATTGGATTTCCTTGTTGAATTGATATCGGAAATACAATAAATATCCGTGGATGAAATGTCGAGTTCCTATCATTTCCAATTATACAAGTGATACACACACACAACACCACACACACCACCACACACACACACACACACACACACACACACACAGGGCCACTTCCTAGTAACAGAAGGCAAAATAGTCTCTTTGGTGGAGCCGGAACAAAAAACCCCCAATATATTTATATCAGCCCTCACAACTCCCATTCTCCTCCCCTCCCACACCCCTCCCCAACATTATTAATAATAAATGTCATGCTTTTTAGAATTTATTTTAAACTTATCCTGTGCATTGACGAGCCCCAGATATGTCCTTCCCCTTCGGTATTCAGAAGCACCCAAACAAGATAGGGTGTCTCCCTCAAACTCTTTCGTTGTACAGAGGCGAACCACCCAGCCTTCTCTCAAGTACTTTTCCAAGTATTTTTACCTTCTTTTCGAAGCATTGTGAGAAGGCACCTTCTCGGTAACAATCCTTGTCGCGCGTGCACAATACAAGTTCACACACCCCCGAAGATTGCTATTTTTTTACGCATTTCTGCGTATGTGTGCCGTGCATTCTGGGACGGATTATGTCATTTTGAAAGTCCCTTATTGTCTATTAAGTCGACCTTTCGGGGTTTTTTAAAATCCAAGACCATATCATTTATATGATAAAGTGACTCAAAGTTTTGTTTGACGATCACACATGTTTGAAATGTCCTCTTAGTTCTTCACACTTAGGGATAGTATTGAAGTGTTTCATGTGAACTATGGAAATGACCCTCGTTAGAGCATCTTTGAGTTGAGGGATGTTCATTGGGTTCTCCTTTGAAACATTTTCCTTAACAAAACCCTTCAGAAAGAAATCTAAAGGTGAGAAGTCGGGAGATCTTTGAGGCCAAGGAAATCTAGATTGGTGGGAATTAATCTGCCAGGAAAGTGATGATTGAGCCATGGACAAGCGAGCTGTGTTGCTCCGTCCTGATGAAACCAACCGCCAAGAACGTTTCTCACATGACTCCAGAAAAATGTGTTCATCTTGTACGAATGTTCTGCATACAGTATCCGTCTGACTTCTTCCTCAGTATCCTGATCTTCAAAAAACAAGTATGGACCATAAAGCCGATGATTACTGAGACCACAACATAATCATCATTTTTGGGGGAGTAGCGAGGTAATTTAACAAAGTGGACTGGATTCTCGATCCTGCAAAAACCAACAATTCTTGTTTACTGTACCTTTCAAGTAAATATGGCATTTGTCACTGAAAATCATGTCGTCTATGTTGATTCCTGCTTGATCAAGAATTCTACAGCTTTGCATACAAAATTTATAACGTCGGTGCTCGTGATCTGAGGTTAACTGCTCAATCGTCTTTTTCAAGGTAAAGCCTTCAGATCAGACTTTAACTCTCCAATGGCACTGCTTTGAGACACTACAATTCCATGTGAAATGCCTTTTGTTGATTTTTCTCGGGCTATGCGCAATCACTTTGCTGATTCTGTTTACGGTCTGTGGAGTTTGAATATTCCTCGGATGTCCATATCTGCTGCCCTTATTGGTTCTTCATAGAGCCAAATTTGGGTGCCCCCGGTTTGACCCACAATCTTCCAGTGGCCATATCACAGGTTGTAGTGGTCCGATTTGGATGATCTTGTTATCAAAATGCTCGTAAAAGCGAGATCTTTCGAATCGCGTAAAGTAAAATCACTCCGAAACAGTAATTCAAAAAGTTAAAGTTTGGGGCGCCCTTGACCTTGGGCCCCCGCCCCCACCAGCCAAACCGATGATCCCATTTTTTTGTGTTAGAATACCCCTTCATTACTCCAACACCCAGCATAATAAAAATGGGATCTCATTGGGTTCAAGTGTGATGATGGTTTTATTGTTCGGGGTCCACTTATCACTAATTCTTGATTCGACATGGGGCTACGTTTGCCGTCATCGTTCCAATGACGTAACCTGCTGGCAGGCGACTTTATATCTGAAATGACAATCATCATCTCTGGAC
>CM068956.1:139222168-139236161 GCA_035128595.1 Eptatretus atami
CCACAACACAATCAGAAGACAAGTTTCTGAGAGTCAACAGCTTGCGTGATAGGTGTCTCACAGGACAGCAACTTCAAGCACAGCTTAACACTGGTCGAAGTAAGGAAGTTTCAGTTTCAGCTGTGAAGAGAAGACTTAGAGCTGCAGGTTTGACAGGTCGAGTGGCAGTAAGAAAGCCATTGCTAAGATGAATATACACTTGGCATGGAATGCCCTGTTTCAAGCACAATAAGGAGATGCTGAGGAAACACAAAAGATAGTTGTGTCAGCTCAGACCCGCCGGCATCTAACTGGAAGTTTAAAATAGGAGTGTCTACTGGACAGTACATGGGAATCAGGGAGCTGAGATTGACGAAGAGCCTAAACAAGAGCGAGGAGCACTTGGCTGTGCTTATTGTGACTTTGTTTCTAACTATACAAGTATACCCTCGAACGAGTTCATCGTCTCGTCTGTCCATTTATATACCTGCTTAAAACCTCACTGCCAAACCAAATCCAACCAAATCATATATAGATTACTCATGTTGCCCTAAGGGTACCCGCCCCATGTGCTAAGCGGTACACGTATGGCACCCGTCTGCGCGTGGCAATATCTGCGGAGAGGGGTTTTCACGTGGGGGAAAGACCCAAGATTCTGTTTATGTAAATGTGTATTGTGGAGTGGTGTCGCGCTATTCATAAATTCCCATCATCTTCATAATATAATAAGTTTTAAACAAGCTTGACAATATGATTATGGTGATGTTGAAATCTTTTTGAAGTATACATTGAAATTCTTTTCAAAACGTTTAATTTCACTGAGATTTAAGTGGTCAAACCAACAGCATCCCACCCCCAATCGAGCTCGCAGTGAAGGAGTGATTTATTTATTTTATCATTTATTTAATTTTCTCATGCCATAACACACTATGCAGGCAAGGATGCGTTGATGAAGGTGTCTACACAGCTAACTTCCAAGCAGATGGACGGATGACCTCTGCACCTGAATCCGGAGTTGACTAGAGCAGATCGTAAAGTACAATATGCTGCCTTTTGAATCTAACATTTCGTCAACAAAGTGACAGGGTACTTTTGCTAATCTACTACAATGTGATTTATTTATTTTGTAAATACATATTTGCTATGTTGAATGAACTTTAATTTCCACATGATTGATTTTTGGGGCTATATTATTGCGATTTGTTGTTTACGTGATGGATGCAGAAGCAACGCGGCGAAAACTGCAAATGAAAAAGGAATATCGTTGCCTCCACATCGCTGTGGAAACGCCCTAGCTTTGCTAGAGTATAGTTAGTCCTTCTTAGGACGAAGAGTGCAACACCTCAATTTGGCTTGCGTGATTTTGAATGTTGAACATTATGGATCTGGTGAGCGGTCCTAGACTCCGAAACTTACTTGATGCAGTTTAATCGTGTGAGGTTTTTTGGTCCATAGCGGGGCCTGTGAAATCCTTCAAAAGGTGGCATTCGTTGTGACCTCAACACGATCAAGGCTCGAAAGCACTGCGATCTTTAATCATTGCTTCCTTAAGTATCTGGAAATGAAAAGAGAACTCAGTCATCGAATTCTCTGGTTTACAATTCATCGTCTTCTACATTTTTGGCACGATCGCTTTGTTTAGTTGTTGACAACGTACTATTTCTGAACATGGCTCTGCAGCACAAACAAAAATACAAATCAAATGTTTTACTTGGGTTCTCTGGATATCCGAGAGAAAGACCAGGGGATTGGATTCGCAAGCCGGAGAATATTCAGAATTTGTGAAAATAATAATATCTCTTCATAATCTATGAAAGGGAAGTGCATACTGTCTTGGAGAATTGGCAAACGACATGCCCTCGAGGTGGTGATTGCGTCTCCAACCTGGCACACTTAAATGTTCACCGGTGGCATGGCACGCTACACCACATAGTCATAGTCTGGCGATTCCACTGTCATCTGGATTCCGTGTAACGCAAAGCTATTTTCTTGCACAATGAGGAGATCAACATCCTCACCAAGCTTCTTCAGGCGGACTATACGATAATGAAAGTTGGCGGTTGGGTGTGTGCGAGAGTATACCTACTCTCTTACCTTCCTACTCTCGAGAGTGGCCAATCGTGAGTGACCGGACAGAATCATGGTTAAGTAGCTGCAAAAGAGCACATGTTTTGGGGCAAAACATGTGGAAAATTTGGCCCGAAAGCGATTTCCTCGTCGCAGCATAACAATCGACATAGCCATTTCATCAACCCACTCTCAGCGCCCCCGCCCCACAACCGAGCCTTCTTCAATGATACATATCGAGTTCATATTCATTCATGCTCATTCATCTGCTACCTGTAGTTCACCACTGTGGTCCACCCTGTGTGGATCCTAGTCATCTCAAAGTTGTACCAATACCATGAGTCGTAAGGATTCCTTCACGCTTCGTGTAATGGCATTTCCTTAGATGGGCTCAATCCTTCAATCTGATCTCATTCCGGCCGTTCCCTTATCGGCAATGGCATTGCTCTCCAGACCAACATTTCTGGCTATCCAAAGTCTTGCCGTGCATCTGTCCACACATGCCATCAGCAACTTTGGTCAGAACTAATCCCCCACTGCCTTTGGCCAGCTACACATTAAACTTTGATCTGCTCGCCGTTTTTGTTGTCCGCATTGTGAAACTTACGTCTCTCTGCTGCCGAAGTGAATCAAAGTATTCTTCTCAGACATCTACTATCACAAAACAATCGCTCTCCTTTTTCCCTCTCCCACTTCAAGACCAATCACTGCAACCTTCACAAGACCAGAGATTATTCGCTACAGTGTGACCACCTCTCTGCGTTTGCCAGCGCTCACATCCTTGTTCCTCCATCGAATCTTTGCTCAGACTATTCAACACTCTTCCCGACAATGCGCAGCCCACTCTTCGACTCGCACGCGTTATACGCATGATCACTACCTTCGTCCCTTTTCTTCGCTTATACCCTTGCTCTCCCAAGTAAATCAACAGAGCCTAACTTTCTCACCTACCTATCACTCTATCTTCAAATTATTAGCCCTCACCTGGAACTTTAGTCCGAGGTGATCTTCATGCAAGTGAGCCAGTGACGTTCGCAGGTTGCGTGGGTGAGTACAGTGAGTGAGTGTACAGGTCCGTCAACTTATTCAGTTCATTGTTGTGTTGGCATGTTAAATTTGAGAGATACTCGGGAAGTTCGTCGACTGACTTGAATTGTTGAGAATCGTACAATCTACCAAACTCCCACGTTTATAAATTTGATTAAAAAAAAATAATTTGCTGCCAGTAGCGTGCAAGTGAAAAAGCCACGTTTGATCCAGATACCTTGAGGGTGGATGCGCACACGGATCAACATTCTCAATGAAATGTAATCTTGTGTTCTGCGGGTTAGTGACTAGCTAAATATATGCAAGTGACTCTTTCACCTGAAAACTGAAGGGTGATCACATCTGTAGAGGGAAGCATTAGATATTTGTGTGAATAGTGTTGACGAAAGACCGTTGTTTGACATTGTTTTTTGCACAGTTAAGGCGGAGTGTGTGCAAACGGCACATTGATTGCAAATATAATTTGGTGCGAGTTAAACATATCGATAGCACTTCTTGGAGTGTTTTGTTGATAGAATCCAGAGGTGGTATGCAAGTACTATCCGAATCACAAATCGTTAAAGTTATAATTTAAACCTCCGCGCCATCGAAGAGTGGAATGGAGGGTTATGTTTTCACCCCTTTCTGTTTGTTTAGTTTGTTTGTTTTGTGAACAGTATTGACGGAAAAACTCCTCGACGGATTTCGACGAAACTTGGTGGAGGGGTTTTAGGTATGGGTCCAGAGGATATGCCGTTTAGAAGATTTCTTGGACTGGTCCAAAATCCAATATGGCCGGCTATAGGGCGGCCATTTTGAAGAACAAATCTTGATATTTTTTTTTTTTTGAATTCTACAGTGTTTTAAGTGATTATTCACCTCCGACCGCGAACTAAAAAAAGTTTTTTTTTTTTTGGATTTCTACATCGTTTTAGTGAGTTCCCAACTCTCCCTCCCCCCAAAAACTTTGTTTTCTAAAGGAGAAAATAGATTTTTTTTTTGCATTTCCTACATGTCTTTTTAAGTGACTTTCAACGCCACCCTGCCGCAAAAAAATTGTGCACAAGACCGCAGCGCCGCCAGCCCAAATACTTTTTTTGTTTTATTTGAATTATCTACATGTTTTAAGTGATTTCCCACCCCTAGCCCCCCAACAAAAATTGTTAACCCCCCGCCGGAAAAAATTTTAGAGTAAAAATTTTTTTTCGTTTTTTGCGTATTCTAAACATATTTTAAGTTTAGTTTCAACCTCCCTCAATCAAAAAAATATTAGAGAATGAAAAAGTTATTTTTTTTTTGCCATTTTTCACCATATTTTAAGTGATCTTCCATACCCCTCTCCAAATAGAAATCTAGAGCAAATAAAATTTTTTTTTATTTTTTGCATTTCTGCTACATATTTTTTAAGTGATTTCCCAACCCCCCCCCCCAAAAAATTGTTTGAGAGAAAAAAAATTTTTTTTTTTTGCATTTTTAGCCATGTTTTAAGTGATTTCCACCTCGCCGCCCAAAAAAATTGTTACTCCCCCGCACCCCCCCAGAAAAGAAAAAAAATTTTTTTTTTGGCATTTCTACATGTTTTTAAGTGCTTTCCAACGCCGCCCCCACCCCACCAAAAAAAACATTGTTAAGAAGAAAAAAAATTTTGCAACTTTTTTGTTACAACAAAATTTCGATTTTTTGCATTTTTATGTTTTAAGTGATTTCAAACCGCCCCCCCCCACCCAAAAAAATGGTGGGAGAAAGAGAACTGATAAAACTGTCAGCGAGACTGTTAGACATATTAATGAATACAGAGTATAATGGTTACACTTGAAGTGACCCAGCAGTGGATTGGCGCGGAGGTTGTATGCACTATCTCGACGTGCTCCCCTCTAAGTTTTGTTTGATATACTGTGGCGTGTAGGTATTCCAGGTCAGTTTATATTTTAGGCTTCTATTAATTTTATTTGGTGCTTCCTAAAATATGAAGGTAAATTTCCTACCTTGTCCATGAGTTCACCACCCAATTTATATAATGCACATGAAGTTGATTTGTTTTATTGTTCTGAAATTTCGTGTATTGGGAAAATGTGGTCTGAAACGGTCTAAAAATGCAGACGCTGTATTATCGGTTTGATTAGGCCATGGAAAATGCTAGACATGGTCCCTCTGGCTAATGGCCTGAGATTTTAGATAGAGGCCGCTAACGATTACAAGAACCACCTCGATCGGGAGAAGTCGTTATGTTATGATGGTACTGGTATTGTGACAATGATGGTTGTTTCAGCAAACAGATAGTACCAACAGCCATCGGAGGGTGGTTTGTGTGAATATGAAAACTTTCAATGTGATGCTCAATACTTCGATATATGTTGTACAGATGCATTCCAGGCCAACATGACAATGAGATGCAAGGTTTGTTTGAAAGTATGAAATGCACAAGCTAGTTCAATGCTAAGCTGTCATGAGCAGGTGGATTTTTATTGTATTTATTTTTTAAAATCAACGTTTTGCATTGTACTTATATTTGGTTTGTATCAACAAATGGCAATGCTAGCAGGCAGTAATGCATGGCGTGGTGGTGATGGTAGGGGATTGCAGTTGGGGCAGGCAACTCGCTGAGCTTCACAGAAGCGAGCGCCTGTTGTTGATGCGTCAAGTGCACTGAAGACTGGAGCCTCACTTGGAAATACTGCACAAAATAATGCAAGTGCAAAGTAGCAAGCAAGGAAGTGTTCTGGCTCCAACCAGACGAGCAGGGAAGATGCATACTGGTAAGGTGCAGAGTTTAGGAGGAGCGTTTCAGTATTACGGATTAAAAAGTGCCAGATTTGTTTTCAAAATAAGTGAACAAGGCTAAACAGTGCATTTATCCATGGATCCAGTGCAACTCACTCGGTGTTGTGCGTATTCTCCAATATAAATGTGCTATATATCTTGGTAAGGAAGTTTTCCAGACTTCAAAATGTATTTCGCTTTTCTCTCATTGGCTTGCCTGTGTTTTTTCTTTAGGTATTTGTTCTAAACAATATAGAGCAGCGTAGCGCATGGCAGCGCGCTAGCGTACCGTCGTTCGGCTATTACGTGGGGTTTAATCAAAAAGACAGCATGATGTCTTCACAAACATTTGCATGTTTACCTGTGAGTGTCAATGAGGAGTGTAAAATGAACTAAAACGCCCAAAAACGGCTCTTTTATAACAATATACTCTGTTGCTGCTATAGTGGTAGCTGTGATTGTTTGTTTACTTCCATGCACCAAGGGTGGATGGAGGTTATGTTTTCACCCTGGTGTCTGTCTGCCTGTTGTTTGCTGCAACGGATGGCTCAAAAGTTATGAACCAGATTCGGACATAACTTTTGTGGACTCGGGTGTGTGAAATGACAAATTTATTTGATTTGGTGAGCATCCGGCAATCTTGGGATCCGAGAATTTTTAAAGTGATTCCTTTCACCATTGAGTGATGGAGCTAAAAACGATATACTCGTAATTCAACGATATCCGCAAAACGTGGTTGAGTTTGGTTAGGTGACAAGATCAAATCGATTCGATTAGGTTCATGGTGTGGATGTCCAATCCGAGCCTATCGGTGGGATACAAAACGTAAACCTCGTTCAGCTCTGGCGGAGGTAACTGCTTCTCTACTGAGTGCTGCTTCTCGTTGTGTTGCTGTGCTCCTTCCGTGTAGCTTTTATAATTTGTTAATATTGTTTTGAGAGTATTATTATCGATAATTTTGTGTGTTCAGTGTCTTGTACGCACTTATTCTTAAAGGGTTTCTGGCTGTCATATATAATAAAATCGTTCCTGTTGTAACTGCCTGCTGCATTAAGCTCGCGCATCCCCGCTCTGCCTTAATGACAGAAAGACAGACTTTTAAAAGGGCATCCTTAATGTTAAACCACAACCAATTTTTGTTCCAAGTAAATAGAATTATAGCTTTCCATCTTTCCAACAGGTACCATTTTATTTATTTATTATTCTAAGCATGGCGGAACACACACAGATGCTCCTCTTTTGTACAGATTGTGCTGTGTGTGTGGGTGTGTGTGTGTGTGTGTGTGTGTGTGTGTGTGCTGTGTGTTGGTGTCCATTCGTCAGTGCCAGCTGCTTCTCCTTCCATAAATCAAAACTGTAAAAACTTTGCATGCATTCGAGAAAACTCCAAGCAAGTGCTCTTTTTTGGTGAAAATTTGAGGTGAAATTGGTGTTGGGTTAATTTAACACCGGCCCTTTTGAGATAATTAACGGCCTTATTATGATACCTTTATCAGGCCATCCTCGGTCACCGGAATGTGCGCTATGGAGTCTTAACTCTTAAGGCATATCCTGGTACAATCGCCAGGGTCTGAAGCACCATGGTTTTTTGGCCTGCTCAACCTGCTTTGACTTGGAACAGGCCGCAACACGATTTCTTAACAATAGTTTTTTTTTTGTTTTGTTTTGTTTCACGTTTCTTAACACTCGTATTATCCGAATGCCTGGTTTTCATCATAGCTACAAATCGCTGGTAATTGCAATGCTTAATAAATCCCTGGAGATGGCGGGCGTCGTTGCTTTACTTTTCATTTCCGTGCACAGCGATCAATGGTCACGGGTATCTCTTAAACTAAGGAGAATTACACCAATTTAAGCTCCGGAATTCGAACCTTACAAGCCAGTTGACTCCGAGAAGAGTGTTCATGTTGTCTAATTCACGTTGAGACATCATTATTACAATTTATCGAGCATCTCCCGGGAGGTGTATGTTTTAAGCCTATGACGTTTCGATGATTGCTAATCACGGTGCCAAGCGAGCTGTTTATCACACCATTTTGTTGGAGTGCTTGCTTGAGTGCTTAAAGCCACTTTGCACGCAGTCCTCTCCTAAGCTGGCTCTGGCGTTGTTCGTTTCGGTGAAAGAATACCAATGCTTAAACCTAACTCGATCTAGGCACATAGTACGTTTCTGCCTGTGTTGGCCTGTCTGTGCGGTTGGTTGCCTCGTAGGTGTCCTTCATCCACTGAAAATGTGGCAGTTTTATTTTTAGCAGGACATTTTGTTTTTTTTTACCTTTTTGTGCGTACTCCTGTTTAAACTGTAATGCATCCACTCATTTTGACATCAAGCCTGGTGTTGCTTAAGCGGTTAGGGTGGTGGCTTGGGATCTTAGGGGTCGCTGAGTTTGAATCCCAGTCGGCCGCTGAATTCAACACAAGGGGGTTGACCTAGCCGTGTCATCCTTCTGAGCGTCGGTGAAATGAGCACTCAGTGTACTGGGGTAAGAGGGGCACTGCATCAGCGGCATAGCCCATGCCCCTAACCAATGATGCAACCAGGCAGCCAAAAGGCTGTAACACAATCGGTACTTTTGAAGCATCGATGCGCAATATATAATCATATATATTATATATATATATACTATATATATATATATATATATATATATTATAATATATATATTATTATATATAACAGGGGTTTCCTTAGAAGCCGGGTTACGGCGACCCGCAGCCGTCTACTCAGAGAAAAAATGTCAAAGGTCACGCGCCTATCTTACTTCAGAGCCAATTTTTTCGATTTTTTTTTTTTTTGTCACACGAAATCTCTACAATCCACCTGTTTTGACATCTGCGAAATGGAATATGGTTTCTTAATGAATGCTAGTTCATGCTACACATTATTATGTCCAACTTACTTCAGATTGCTCACTGTACTCCACATGTGCAGTATCATCTCTATTAAGAACTAAGGCTATGGCTCCAAATGTTGGTAAAGATGACTCCTTTAAAGTTGGCTTAAGGATACTCCTCTTGCAGACACCTTGGTGTGCCCTAAACCATGGCCTTAAATTATGAACGCCTGTTTAGAAAGCTGCTTGAACTAACTAAACAGTATAGCTGATTTGCCGTCAACCAGTCTGTCAGTTCATTATGTTAAATGTTCAACTACATGCCAGTACAGGGCCTAACCACTTGTTTTTGTGAGTTTTCCACCGCCACAGATGAATAATATGAGAACGTATTTCATGTCAGAATCATGCTGGAAGATGCATCGTCCGCAGCCATCTAGTGACTTCGCTTCCCAAGGGGGGGGTCCCCCACTAAGAATGTGGTTTCCTCTTTTATTATCCTTCTCTTCTCTCTCTGTGTACTTTCATCTTTGTTCTCTTGGGTTTGTTGTATATTCTTTTTCTGCTCTATTTATTGTTATGTCTACTATATAAGTTGTTATTATATCTCTGTAATATATATATGTATATATACACACACACATACATACAATGAGGTCCTTCCGACCAGTGGTTTGCCATGATCCTAACTGAAGGCACAGAGCATAGATCGACATTTTGCTGTTCTGTGGCTTGATATATTTTTGAATTGAATTTTGCTAATTCCTCCTCTGTTTTTTTGGTGTTGCCGTTTTTTACATTCTTTATGCTTGTGTAATCTGCGCACGTGTGTATGTATATAAACTGTATTATCACAACGGAACTTGTTTATTCTCTGTCTGTCTGTCTGTCTGTTATATTTCGCTTTAAAAATATTTTTCTCTGCAACTGTTTCCAATCGCTGCAAACTCTAAACATAGGAGGTATTCTCCATGGAGATATATTTTATGGATAACTCTGACGGCAGCCATATGGATCTCTCTTAAAATGCTCGATAAAAAAAATATATATATATATATTTGAAACTTGGATATGTCATCAACTCCCCATGTGGTTATATATGGTGATAATGATATCACTGGTTGAAGTGGTATTCCAGCCATAATTGGTTGATTTGAAATCCTTATGGAAAAATCTGAAACTTCATATAT
Source organism: Eptatretus atami (assembly GCA_035128595.1). Lineage (NCBI taxonomy): Eukaryota > Metazoa > Chordata > Myxini > Myxiniformes > Myxinidae > Eptatretus > Eptatretus atami. The sequence goes on from CM068956.1 coordinate 139,232,025, forward strand.
TGATCTACGACCTGATGTGAGTGGATAATTAAATTTAATGATGTCATACCCATGCCAAGAAACTGTGTAATAATAATAGGTGTGAACGGATGATACGGGTATACGGGCCATAATAGTAGCATGTTCAGTTAATTATGGAAATTTTGTTAGAATGAACGCACGAGGCGAGACGATGCACTCGCCAAGTGCTATTCTAGTTTTGCCATTTTGCATTTTCATATTTGATGGATATTTTTTGTGCTCCATGTTAGTCAGCTGGGCTCATTAAATTTGTCAATGATGAAAAAATTGTTCGTATTTTTGCACATTTTTGTGTGAGATGACACTTGGTGAGAAGCAGTCAGTGTTACGGAACACGTGCATACTTTGACTTTGTCCACACCCCTTCCCCAGAATGCCACCAGAAGAATCAATAGCAGACAGCTTACGAGCTGCTGCTGAAGATGCCCATGCAGCAGACTGGCTTTGTTTACGATGAAAAACACTGGTTTCTACTATGACTATAATACCGGATACTACTATATTGCTGTGTAATTTTTTTCTTGGAAAAATGACGGTGTATTATTATTAGGCTTCCAAGCAATGTATTGTTGTAGATTTACCCGCCCATCGGCGTGCGAGCGACGCGCGTTTAGCTAATAGCGGCCGCTCGCCCACCGGACGGACAATCTATCGCGGCTTCCGGAATCAACGCCGAAAACTAGCCACGGGTGTGTTTTTAACCACACCGTAGATCAGCCAGCTTTTCTGTCCACGCGCGACAGGATTCCGATCCCGAACTATCGATTTACTTAAGTATGCGCGCAGACAGAAATGCCGGGGATTTACACCTCGACGGAACTCGTACGGAAACGAGCCGCTAGAGCCGCTGTCCGTTCGCGATTGCCTGAGCGGATTTATCGCCAAGCCCGTCGGACCCGATTCCTTATCGGTTATTAAGAAAACCACTAGTTTTTCCGATCTCAATACGGCAGTTCAATGAGGGAATGGACGCAACGAACAGGTTTACATTCACACAAGGACACTATATTGGCACACATATACGGTCAAAGAAGCAATGCAGATTATATACAAGCATGCAATGAATGGGGGTAGGGACAAGACTCGAGCAAGACAAAGACTACAACCGTACTACTTATTATGTACAGTCACTTGCCTTAACAGCAGTTTCCTACTTATTAGACGGGCCCTACGGACCACACGTAGCACCCCGCCACACACACACACCCAAGAAATGCTGGCTGAGGCCTTTAATAACGAGCTCCAGCCTCGGGAGGCACAGGTGAGCTGAAACCCAGAGCCTATATCGAACCTCTCCACCTCGTGTGGTTTCAAGTTGTTCGGACCCGGGCTCCAGCGAGAGCGAGCTGGATCATCGCCGTGAGCGCGCAATCCTTCCCGAGCTCCCGCGAATCCTCCCGCGCTTCTCAACACGTGCTGGTGAGACGAGGCGCCGATCCTTCCGTCGATGCGCCCGCTTCCCCGAGGAACCACCTCCAAGAAGAGGTCGATGGTCGCAAGCCGGGAACCACGGTGAGAACAAAGAGCTACACGAACCAAGAAAGAAGAAGAACAAGCCACATTCACAGCTCGAGCCGAGCAACTGGCTCAACTTCCTTCCAAAACAAAGCAGCTCGAAGCAAAAAGCTCTCCCCGAACCAAGCAGAAGCCGAAGCTCACTGAACACAAAAGCAAAAGCCTCCTCCCGAGCCAGCCGCAGCCGAAGCTCACTGAGCCAGCCGAAGCAAAAAGCTTCCGAAGGCTAACCCTAACAGAAGCCAAGGCAGGACCGACGGTCTGCTGAACAACCACTCTCAACTCCCTTTCCAACTCAGCACACGAACAAAGAAAGGATCTTCTACTTATCTCTTCCGCCCTTCCCCCACTCCCGGGCGTGACTCATGACTCATGCCCTCGTGCTCCATCCCCCCGCCCGCTCAACCACGGGTGGGAGGGAGTTGTTGATCATGAATCACGGGACGGCAGGGTTCTTCTTTCGCTCTTCGCAGAAGAGGGGGAGGGATTCTCCATTGTTCGTTCCTAACTATTTAAATACGATCCGCAGCGCATCTAATCGATTTCTAAACATTTAAACAATGGAAGGTGAGCCTATCTAGGGAACAAGCACTTATCGACATAGCTGACTAAAGGAACCTGTATGTTGTGTGCAATCAAATTCCAATTTCGTAACAAGTATATTGCTTGGAAACCTGTTGTTGTTGTTGTTGTATTATTATTGATATTTTCACATTTCACCTGACTTCTGTTACCTCCTTCTTGTGTCTGATGTTTTCTTGGTATTTTTCTCATTCTTTTATCTTGTTTTGCTTTATCCTTATCCTTATCTTTATCTAACTTTCCCTTAGCCCCTTACCTAAAGTGGCTTTATGCTTGTTTGCGGAAATTTCAAACATATATATACTACTCTGGCAAAAGTTTTTCGAACACCCCTTTTTCAGTTTTACTGAATTTAAGCATTTCAAGTCCGTAATGACCTGAAATGGAACAAAGCTAAGCAGTAATTAAACTGCCAGAGGTTAAAAAAAAAGTTTAGGTTACCAAAAACTGAAAAAATAATGCAATTTTTCAGAGTTGTTTAAAAGGCACTTTTCAGGGAAAATAATGGGTTAAGCAACTGCAGCTGTTCTGCAGCAATGGAAGTAAAATTAAGCCTTGAAAGTTGATGCAACAATTCCTACAGGTGTCCCAACTTTTGTTGATTAGTTACAAACCCTCTGTCTGTATAAAAGCAGTGTTGGAACAGACTGTGTTGCTACACCCTCTGAGCATTATTTGGACAATATTGCACTGCCTAGGAAGCTATCATAATGGCGAGAAAGAGACAATTTAACAAAGGAAAACAGACACATTATAATCCTTTAAAGTGTAGGTCTTTCCTTTAGAGAAATTGCAAGTGCGCCAAGGTGTCAGTGAGTACAGTTTCTACACCATCAAAAGCACTTGGAAACTGTAGGAAAACTCGACAGGAAGAGGTCTGGCAGACCCAAAGCCACAACACAATCAGAAAGGACAAGGTTCTGAGAGTCACAGCTTGCGTGATAAGGTGTCTCACAGGACAGCAACTTAAAGCACAGCTTAACACTGTCGAAAGTAAGGAAGTTTCAGTTTCAGTTGTGAAGAGAAGACTTAGAGCTGCAGGTTGACAGGTCGAGTGGCAGTAAGAAGCCATTGCTAAGATGGCAAAATAAGAACAAGAGGCTTGCCTGGGCATGAAGCACGCCAGTGGACTACTGAAACAACTGGAAGAGGTCTTATGGACCGATGAATTCAAAATTTGATATTCTTCGTTTCATCACGCATGGTTTTGTTATGCCGTCGAGGAGGCGCAAGGATGGTTCCTCAGTGCTGACACCAACTGTCAAACATGGAGGAGGAAGTGTGATGATCTGGGGCTCTTTTTCTGGATCCAGAGTCGCGAACTTGCACAGAGTGACTGGCACCCTGAACCAAAGGGCTACCACAGCATTTCGCAGCACCATGCAATACCCTCTGGTCTATGCCTAGTTGGTCTGGGGTTCTCCTACAGCAAGATAACGACCCAAAATATACATCCAGGCCTATGTCAGAACACTTTGAAGAAAAGAAACAAGACTTAGTTCAAATCATGGAATGGCCAGCACAGTCTCCAGACTTAACCCCATTGAGCTGGTTGGGATGAACTGGACAGAACGGGTGAAAGCAAAGCAACCCTAACAGTGCAACACATTTGTGGGAACTTCTGCAACAGTGGTGGGAAGAACTTTCCGAACAATATTTGATTTCCATTGTAGAAAGATGCCACGAGTATGTTCGGCTGTTGTTATCTGCAAAAGGTGGCTACTTTGATGAGTCAAAAATTTTAGATTAAATTTTGTTCAATAAAACGATTCCATGATTTACTTTTTATCTGCAATTGTTTATTTGCTCTATACTTTAATTTCAGAGTACATTGAAACATTAAACTGCTTAAATTTCAGTAAAAACTGGAAAAATGGGGGTGTTCTAAAACTTTTGACTGGTCGAGTAAGAAAATATATATGTATCATATATATATATATATATATATATATATATATATATATATACATATTGTATGTAGTTTGTGTTTTTATTTACTTTTAAATCTCTTTCCCTATA
>CM068956.1:139301250-139327403 GCA_035128595.1 Eptatretus atami
CAAGATCTCTGACCTTGATTTCGCTGATGATGCAGTCATCTTTGCAATGAATGGAGATATCCTTTTGGGGGCCTTTGAGGTGCTGAATGAGGAGTCGTAGCCATTGGGATTACGGGTTTTCAGGGTCAAAACTAAGATCCAGGCTTTCAATGACATCTGGGATGCTGCTATCCTGTCTGCACCTGTTTGTGGTGAGGATGTTGAGGTCACGGAGAGATTAATTTACCTTGCCGGTACCTATGCAGGAGGAGGACGTCCGAGTCATCAAGTCCTTGGTGTTTCCAGTCTTGCTCTATGAATGTGAGACTTGGACTCCCACCAGGGATCTGAGATGGAGACTTAATTCCTTGGTACCAGGTCTCTTCGGAGAATCCTAGGCTATTGCTGGTCAGACTTTGTGTCCAATGAGCGGTTGCTGAGAGAGACTCAAATGAGATTTGTTACACTGCATAGTCCGTCAACGTCTGCTGCGGGTATGGACACGTGGCTCGTTTTCCTGATGCTGATCCTGCTCTGCTCACCAGATTCTCTCGGCGAGGGAGCTTCGTGAGTGGAGTAGGCCAGTGGCCGACAACGTGCCTCGTGGTTGCAGCAGGTTGATCGGCATCTCAAGGAAATGGGGATGGCCAGACGGAGGCCCCTGGAGTACCGGCGGAAAGTGGACGCAGCAACGTGCTGCTCGGGCAACATGCTCCCATACCTGACCTAACCTGATCTGACCTGACTTTAATATGCTCTGGCAGAGCTCCAAAAATGCACCATGATGAGCTCTCCAAGTCGACCTGAGATGAGCTTGTGTGTTGGTAATATGTTTTTGTTACATTTGGAAAGTGGCTGAGTATCATGCCTTTGATTTGTGTTCAGCATGAGTTATTGCCATAAGAGGTTTGTCAGAATAATTGCAAAGTTTGAAAAGATGAGGTTTCTAAAGACATCAATCTTTTGTCCATTTCAAATACTTGTGAGATGTGAAGCAGAATCCTCTAGTATCTTGTCCTTGTAAGTTTCAGCATCTACTAATCATCTACCAGCAAGAAACGTGGGTATGCACATGACTCCTTTTGTTTTTCTGGTGTTCATTGAGGAATTGAAGTCCATGTTTAGCACTGTGGGTTACCCTGCAGGGGCAGCAGTGAGATGAAGCTGAGAGAGCCTGTTACCCAGCTGCTTGAGTGACATGGGCACCGCAGTCGTGAAGTTGCATCGTGGATAAACCCAAAATTTGGCCATGATTGATATGTACGCACACCTGTCTTTGCTGTCTAGTACCCCTATTTATTATTTTTCTTTCAAAGGATGGATTGTTTCGTCATAAATAATTTGCACCAGTACTTGATTTAATAAATCATTGTGATCATCGATCTCTTGAAAAGGAATTAAATGCATCACCTGACACCAACTTTATCAAATCCACACCAATGAGTCAGCATATTTCTGCAATTGTGGAACAGGGTGATCTATTGTCAGGTGCCAAACGTTGCTGAACGCTACATTTGTTGAAATATTGATGTCCATGACAAGCCTGGGTTTGACTGTCCGCCCAGCTACAAACCATCATCATGATGTCTGGCAATCAGGGTGAGGAATAAATGTGTGTGCGCCGTCTCTCAGATGGCCGATAAACTGGGCATCCCATCTGCCGGCATTAGTTGGTGGATGTTAAAGATCCCACGGTGTCCTTCACGAAGAGTAGGTGAGCTGTCGTGGCACCCTAAACAAATTCAAAGTTCCTCCCCTAACTTGCAGGGGGGGGGGGGGGGCGGGCGTTGCATTGGTGGAACAGCCATGCTCTCAGCCAATGATGCTCTCACTGACACAGCCATGTGCCGCATACGAATGAAGAAGAACAATGTTTGCTCTATTGTATTGCAAACGTTTTTTAATGCCCCATTGAGCATGTTGTTTTGCCTCAGAATGACATGGAAAAGGCAAGGACACTCTTTGACAGTGTCGATAACAAGAATACAACCCTTTGCTTCAACCTGCAGGTGATAGTAATAATTGACATAACTTTGGTGTTGATGTCCATGTATAAAAGTGTGTGATGCATGTTAAAATTGTGTTCGTTTATTTTTGGTTGATGAGTTTATAGTTGAGATTTTAATTTGCTACGACTCGGTTAAAGTTGTGTTGGAGTTTATTTTGCTGTGGCTCACGAGCTTTCTTTGCACACTTGTGACATTTCAGCTGCTGATGCAAAGCAAATTGGGAAACTTTGATGAGGTCTTGACACAGCTGGCTGCTCTGGTCCTTCAAGAGACAGGGAGGAAGTTTATGAAGAGGGTGTCTTCTGAAGTTGTAAGTTGATATATCTCTTTTCCTTTTGGGCAGAATTCATTGCAAATGACTGTTGTGTGTGTTTGTTTTTGTTTGTTGCAGTCATCATGGCCGTTATCGTCGTGTGTTTGGTTTGTCGTGCATGGTAATACGATAAGCTGTTTTCGCAAAATAAACTCCTGATATTTTCACTGACGAACCACCGGAAATGCCTCTCACCTGGCACCTGGAGGTGAAGCAATTGAGTTGCATGTTAAACAGGAGTGAGAATTGCTTTGCAATACATGTCCCCTTCCAATATGCTATTTTCTAAGTCCAAAAAGGGCATAACTCTGAAAAATTGACGAAACGCCCTGAAACTCGAAATTGTTCTGTAACTTATCATAATAAATCCGTGTACCAAGTTTCAGTTGAATAAGTTTAAGGGTATGGGGGAAAAAAGTTGGAAAAACCACAGGTGGGATGGATGGATGGACGGAGGGAAAACCTATCGTCCCCTCCGGTGAAAGTGGAAAGGGACTAATAAACCATTTCATTATCATTCCTAAACTTCCTGCACAATTGAAATTTGGAATTAAACTGCCAAAAGTTTGGTGCTGACTGATTGCTAGTTGTGGTTTGGTATAAAGATCAAGTTTCTCTGAAGTGGTAGCATCGGAGAGTGAGCACAGCTATGGAGGAGGAAAGGACATTAGATGGAATATTGATCTTAGTGCGTGGGAAGAAAGAAAAGCTCATGTTTTGAGCCTCGTCAGAGCTTCTTTTGCTCCGACCTCGGGTGAATGCTCGAAATGTCCGCCGTTCTTTTTAGGTCATCTCTACCGAGATGACCTAATAAAGCCGGACCAAATGTCCGTCCGTCCGTACGTACGTCCGTCAACAATTTTTCTTTCCGATCTTGATGAAACTTAGTATGTGGGTAGAGGTCGATGAGTGTTGCACAACGATATAACTTTTGTCCGGGTTCAAGGTCAGGGACGAGGTCACGAGGTCACGTAAGTTATAAAAATCGCCATTTTCAAAACCTATCTAGTCTGCCATTCTACAAGATATTCGGCAACTGTTTATTGATTATGATAGTAAAAAATATTATCTTGTATCTAACCGGACAGATTTTTGAATTTCCGTCCCGTTTGGCCGCCACGTAACCTGGAAGATGGTCAAAAACACCTCCCGGTACAAAGAAAACTTTTTACTTCCGATCTTGATGAAATTTGGTATGTGGGTAGAGATCGATGAGTGATACCCAACGACATATTTTTTTCCCGGATTCGAGGTCAGGGTCAAGGTCACGAGTTCACAAAAGTTGTGAAAGTCGCCATTTTCAAAACCTATCTCGTCTGTCATTTTAGGAGATATCTGGCAACGGTTAATCGATTATGATAGTAAAAAACATTATAGAGATGACCATCACCCCCACACGGGGGTAATTTTTTTCCCACGGTGGTTACCATACTTCGATCATCATTCCATTGATTCACTCCATTGTTCGACCTATCTGCTGACACAGATTGACATTAGCCTTCTCGAGTAAGTCTAGTTTTTCATTGTATCCAGGATGGGGACTTCCATTAAGGTTGGGTTGCACTAACAGCGTTTGCGTGTTCATGTGCAGCTCACCGCGGTGCACCTGTTGATGAGCAACAACGAGATGACCTGTCAGAGGCTTGACCAAATCTATCAGAGCCTTATCAAGGCGAAGCTCATCACGCACACTTCTCTCGACTTGCTGCTGTTGTCTTCCTTCCCTCGAAAATACGTGGAGTCAGAGGTGACGAACTTGCAGAGAGACAGCTTTCACAACGTAAAGGCTGAGCTTGTGGCCGATTGAGGCATGCCAATTTTTTTTGGCCTTTTACCTGCAGTAACCAAATACACGAGTGAAACCCTTATAATTGTTGGGAAGATTGGATCAAAAAATTTGCTTCCCCCTTCCCCACCTTCCAATTTATGCCCACAAGATTAGTGAGAAAAAAATGTTTTTGGAAAGGGGAAGTCCTCTCTTAAAGGTGTCTCATTCAAATCCTTGTGCTGCTATATGTCTCATGAGTTGTATTCCCTTCCTCCCAGCACATCGTTTTCTTCGCCCTGTATAATTGGAGCTATTCTGGTTTTTCCTCTCTCTGAATGTTTATTCTTCCCATTTGAGTCTTTACATTTGTTTCATCAACTGTGATGTTCTTGTAAAGTAAAACTGTCATTTTATTTGCTAATGCTGAATTTCCCCCTTTATTTATTCTGAACTAGCAAAGGTGCTCGGCAATGCTGCGTCCCTCTTCCTACCGCTTCCCCTACGTCATCCCTCCCTCCCTCCCTCCTCCCATCCCACCCCACTGCTTCACCTCCCTCCTCCGATCCCACCCCTTCTGCTTCCTTCCTTCATCACACTCCTTCCCCTTCCAGACTCCCAACTCCTCCTACCCCGCTTCCCTCGCTCCTCCCACAAAGGAATTTTCGCAGGATCTATATTAAAGTGTAAGTATACATAATACCTTCTAAAAAAGAAGTGAAAAAACTATCTCTCAGCAATTTCCCTGGTGGCCTCCCAACTAATTAATTATTATAAATAGCAGAGTGCCCACCCTCTGGGTGGGTCAAATTTGTCCACACTTGCTGAAAAATGTCTTGTCTGTGTTTTGTAAGAAGACAATAGATGTTTGTGTGGTGTGTGTTTTAAAAGGTTCAAGATGGTCTATAGGGTATGTTCCAATTGTCGTTGGTGTCGAAGGGGTTGAAATGCTCTCAACTCTCAAGCATGTAAAAAAGATCCAAGTGGTCTGAAGCTCTAAATGGTCAAGGGTTCAAACTGTCGAATCTGTCTTGAGGGTCTTTGTGGTCTAGTCAAGAGGGCCTTTGGAGTGTTTTGTGGCTTTAAAGGTGAGGGTGGTGGATGAAAATGTCTTTAGGACAATCCCCAGGTCTGACTTTGTGTGCCAAATGTGGTGGTTGTCGGCCCAGCGGTCTTTGCAAAAAACAGACAGACAGATTTTATTTATTAGGTGGTCGAGTCATTGAAGTCAAATATCGTTGTTCTTCTTCTGCTTTAACAGCCACAATTATTCCCACATTGATGTGGGATTGGCCAGGGGAGGTTTTGGTCCAAGTCTTTCATGAACTGCCTGATCAGGCCTGACGTTTGATTCAGGTTTGGCCAGGAAGTTGGAATTTGGCCAGGGTGCTATTAATAGCTCACCTACTTTTCGTGAAGGACACTGTAGGACATGCAACCACCAATTATCTTTGAGGTCTAAAGGTCAAAAGTTCAACAAAGGCTAATTTTCTAAAATCCTCAGTTTTCATCTGATTGACTAAATTTGAAGAGGATTTGCATATTTGTTCATTGAATTTAACCACCAATTATTTTTGAGGTCTACATAGGCCAAAAGGTCAACATCGGCCAGATTTCTAAAATTGTCAATTTTCATGCGATTGACTAAATTTGAAGAGGATTTGCATATTTGTTCATTGAATTCAAACACCAATTATTTTTGAGGTCAACCGAGGCCAAAAGGTCAACATCGGCCAGATTTCTAAAATTGTCAATTTTCATCCGATTGACTTGAAATTTGAACAAAATTTTCATATCACCTCACTGAATTCAACCACCAATTATTTTTTGAGGTCAACTTAAGCCAAATTTCTGAAATCCTCAATTTTCATCCGATTCACTTGAAATTTGAGCTGGATTTTCGTCCGATTCACTTGAAATTTGAGCTGGATTTTCATAACAAGCTCGAATGAGCTAAGATCCTCGTCCTCTTAATGATGACGTCATAAAAACGAATATGAGTATTGTTGATGTTCAGGTTGCGATAAGTTATCTGTGGCTAATGCCCGGCTTGATTCCCGCAAACAAAATTCAAACAGCTTGCCTAGTTTCGGAGATAATGGTATAGGTGATTTCCATTAGCGGCGATATTATGACGTCAACTTTTTTTTCTAGGAAGGATTTCCAAAATCAGAGATGGTTACTGCCTGCACGTGGGCTTTCCTATACACAATATACAAGCACGAGTGAAAACTCTGGGTTGTGAAACAAAAAATGTCAAAAATAGGAATGACATCATAAAATGTACGACGTATAGTGATGTATCATGTGTGGTAATTCATCTCTGCTAATGCCCTGTTCGATTCCCGCAAACAGAATTCAAAAAGCTTGCCTAGTTTCGAGATAATTTTTTAGGCATTTCCATCTGTGCCGCTGATGCGTGCCCCTACTACCAGTAAGCTGGTACTCCATTTGTCGACTCTGGAAGGATGACAGGTTTAGTCAACCCATCTGTTGTTATTTCACGAACGACAGGGGCTCAAACTCAAGACCCTAAGATCTTAAGCCAGTCACCTTTAACCATTAAGCCAACACAAGGCTTACTAAAGGTCGTCTATCATAAGAATAAAAGAGTCGGACATTCGGCGAGATGAAGACTTGTACTCTTGAATGCAATATTATTCCAGTTTTATTTGGGATAAGATGAGCACCATGCAGAAACACGATTCTTCGACTTGACAGAATTTGAAGACAAAGGCAATGACTGCTTGAACCAAAGCGGCCTCTGCAACCATCCATATATACAGAAATTTATGAAGCATTTCAATCCGCAGTGTATCACAGCATGTTTCTAGCAAATCAATCAGAAAGATTCGCCAAACACGTCGTTCATGACGAATAAATCTCCAAAGAATATTGTTCAGAGTTGTTGAGGACATTGTGGCATTCTTCTTATTAAAACCTTTCATCTACAATTGCTAACGTGTTGTCATTTCCTGCTCCGGCCTGTGTGATAACTTTTGTTCTCCTGTATGGGCTTCTTTTGCTACTTAATGTCAAACACGTAAGTGCATTTGCAAGTTTATTCTTCAACGTGATCGAAGAGCAGCATCATGATTAAAGTCTTGGATAAGTTTTTTTTATATTTTAACTTTTTTTCAGGGTTGAAACCTATAAATCTACTGAAATTTCAATATTCATCTCAAGGAGGTGGGGATAGGCAAGGCATCTGCCTGGGGGATGGCCAGATGGAGGCCCCTGGAGTACTGGCGGAAAGTAGATGCAGCGACGCGCTGCTCCAGTGCCTGCTCCCATACCTGACCAAACCATTGAGAGGTGCAATAAGCTGCCCAACACTTTCAAATAGCGTAAACGAAGGAAAGACACCGTGGATAATTATGACCGCAAATTGTAGCTGTACGAACAATAGTGAGATAGAAAGTTTTTCGTAATTTATTCAGCCGACACTGCAAGACAGAGTGAGACGCAAAAATACAAATCTGTAACATATGACGTCTGTCCGAATATTCACAGGCAGACATTCTGCAGGTTGTATATTTGTTTTGGGGGATTTGGGGATTAACAATGTGAAAGATGTGTCCTGACATTGTATGCGGTACCACATGGTGTGGTTAATCCCAATGAAATGGAAACTTCCTGATCACCTTTTCTTGTGAACCAGTTAACCAACCTCATGTCACTTTTCATCAATCCTTGTATCGTTCAGGATGAGGATTCAAACTGATAGCAGCATTCTTTGGTTGTGCATACTACGTCAACGTCATATAACTTCAAGATGATACACATCTACTTTAACGACTTAACTTATAAGTTGGAAACGCTACATTTATCAAATATAAGTAAAATCGAGTGAAGCAGGTCATGACAATGAGAACAAGTCAGACACCAGTGAGTTGAATACATGGCCAAGAAGTTCCAAATTAAAGTCTACTAGCATCACAATCTTTTAATGTACCATCAGCAGCAGCCTCCTCATTCATTTTAACCTTTTCATCAAAATCTCATTCAGTATTTTGTCTTGACCTTGATCAAACGTCCTTCGGCTTTGGATATTTTCCAACTGAAACAACACTCCTACTCTTAACGTTCAGCACTTTCAATCACCTTAATTGTAAGCAGACATGATCAGGGAGTGCCTTGTTATGTCGAAGGGTTTCGGGAGAGAAGAGGAAGGTAGAAGTCTGCAGAATAATGATTGGATGTAAATAAAAGGAACAGGTGTGAATAATGAGTGGGAGAAATAGCCGATGGGAAGGAAATCGATAACATGGAAAGTTATAAGGAACCTGACGAGTACTATATCTTCACGTCGGGTTTCCGTCAAGGCTCATGTCAGATTCTGTGAGCAGTCAATTGGACCGATCGGTTTTATCAACCAAGAGTTGATAATGCTATGCTAAAGACCATGGGAAGCAAATATTTTGGATGTTAGCCCTTCATTTGAGCAAGGTACGGGTTAAGACCCTAAACATCAGCTTTGCTTCTCACGGAGGTTAGAATTTCCTTTCTCACCTTTTAGTTAATGAAATATCTAGTCATAAGCAATCAATTTGGTGTGAGAGTGGGGTGGATGGGAATTGGGAATAGCACGAAAGGAGAGGGGCATAAGTCCATTTCTCATGGTGAAAAGACAGTTATGGGAAGAGGAAAGTGCACTGAGATGATACAGTGCTGGTCATCATGTTGATGGAGATTATGTAAAATGGAGGCACTATTTCTGTGAATGTGCCATGGTATTGATGGCGGAGATAGGGACACCCTTGAGAAGAAGGTCGAGAAGTTGAGGAGATCCTTGGGGGAGTAAGGAGAGAATTAAAAAGAAAGCAAAAGCAAGACAAGTATAAGAACCGGAAGGAAAATCATTACACTCCTGTTTAATTCATTATCCTGCTGGATTATTTTGACATCACCATAAAACTGCCCTTGTTGTCCTGTTCGACGGTGTTGAAAATCATCAAAACAATGTCCTTGTTGTCATCTTCGATGATGGTGAAAATCATCTTTGAGGCAATATATCCCAAGGGTGGATGCAGTCACAACCATCTCATGCGTTTACATGCAGCCACTCTCAAGGAACATGGCAAAAATTGCCCCATTGTGGGGTTTGCAGCAGGTTCCATGCAGCATGTAAACGACGTGGGTAATGAGGGTTGCGAAGAAAAGACAAGATGGGTCACTGTTGTAGCCATGAGATGACCTATTTGCTGCTTCATTAGTGGTTGGTGTTAGAGCAAATGTTAGCAGTGTGGTTGGTGTTAGCATCAGTATTAGATTTTGGAGGCAGGGTACAGGGCAGGCTGTGTAAAGCTCCATATGCAGCCTCACATACATATGAGCTCACCTGGCAGCAGACATTGGGGTTGGGGTGGCCGCACGTGCTTATTGGACAACTGGTGGGAGGTGGGAAGAAGGAGTGGGTGTTAAATGGTGGAAAGAGCCTTTGTCGAAGGAGTGAATTAAGCACATTCAAAGGAGGATGACATATGGATGGAGTAAAAGGAATGAGAATGAATGACGGTGGAGAAAATATTTTACCAGGTGGTAAGAATGATGGACGTACTTGACTAGGTCTCTGAAAATCCAAGTCGACGGATACTTTTATGACAAAAGAAAAGGAACATCATTCCCATTCAGAGGTTTAACCATGACGAGGTAGATGAGAGATAGGGTCTCCAGGTTTATGTTCATACCTTTCACCTCCAGCTTGCAGGACACCTCGGCCTCTCCGAGAGGATTGACAGCTGAACAAGTGTAAACTCCTCCATCATATGAGCTTGGTTTTCTGATCTCAAGAGAGCAAACGCCTTGATTGATCAACATGCGATAACGAGGGTTGTCTGTTATCTCCATTTTGTTCTTCAACCATAAGAATTTCGGCTGGAACACAGATCAATGATTAGCTTGGAGTTACAACCAAGATGTATGCATTTATAACTTTCAGGTGGTCATCCAAAATGATTTATTCTTATCAACCTTGGGGTTTCCACGGCAACAGCAGCTGAGAGTGGTGTTGTATCCAGCCACAGCCTGAAGGTCCACCAGTGGATGGGAAAAGATTGGTGCTTCAGTGAAGTCGTGTTCATTATATAGTGGATTCTTGTATGGTTTACCTGCATGGGAAGAAGGACAGGGGATTGTCTTGGTATTTATTAAGTCTTGGTAATTACTTGTGTAGCTGACATTGCTAAGAGGTATACACACTTGCCTCAGCTGTCTAGCCTGCGTTCGAATCTCATTCCAGATAAAAACTGTCATCCGGGTGTTTCACAGGAAGGGTGTTTCATCGGTGCAATACTACTCTTTGGAGGTCTCTGCACTTTATTGGAAGAAGAAAAAGAATATGTGTGCCGTCCCTTGGATGGACATTAAACTTGGCGTCCTGTCTGCTAGCATTAGCTAAAAATCCCCATGGGTAAATTACAAATTCCTGCTCTAACTACTGCTGGGAAGACAATGGCAAACCACCCAGTGTAACCCTTGACAGGAAACTGCTCCAGCAGTACTGTGCCTGCCCTCAGCCAGAATACTACACCAGAATAATTACTCATGGAAAAGCCAGCCAGCCACCCTGTACCCCTGAAACTTTGTTGCATCACGATTGAAGCTCGAAATCCTAAAGAAGTTGCAAAAGTTGTAAAACTAGAAGGCTGTAAGACTTTCAATCCAAATTCTTTAAAATCTACAAACATGCAAAACCCCTCCACCCACTCTCCCCAAAGTGCACAATGGAAGGTGCATAGATAAGCTTGGCATGGGGCTCCCCTTCTTCTAACTCCCCATTTATTTGTTTTCCTCTTCCTGATACCCTCTGTAGCTGCTGCTAATACAATCAGTTCGTTTGGGGAAGTTGTCACAAGAGGATAGAGTAAAACTGAAAACGACCTCCCGGACAGCATTTGCTCGAGTACCACGACAGCATTGTTTTCATTGGAGACCGTCATGTTCTTAAGCGGGGCCGAGCGCTCCGTTCCGTTGGAGTTCTTGCTTGAGCGCTATGAATCGAGCAAGCCACTTGTTAACGGAACACACCGCTGAGGTTTGAAAAAGCTGGTGACATCTATATTATAAAAGGAGCCGTGTCTGTTTGTTTGTTTGTCGTGCTACAACTTGAACGGATTAACGGATTTCAAAGAATCCAACGATGGTGGATTCAGGGAACTCCCGGGAAGGTTTGTGATGCAAAGAAAAAAAAGGATGGTTTGTGCGTGGGTACACGGGCACACGTAGTGAAACTACAAACGCCAACTTGCAATGCTGGTTATCTTGTTTTTTTGTTCTTGCCCCATCGATTATATTTATCCGTCGCAACAAACATTTGTATTCCCGTCAGCAAAGCGACGGGTCTTGTATGCTAGTTCGGGATGAAAGTGTTCTAGGTTGTGATAGTAATGATGAAATTTTGGAAACACTTGAGGGGTGAAAAGAAATACGATTATTGAGTGAATTTTTATAACTTTAAGGAAATAAGTACCAGTCTTGCAAATGCGCGCAGAATCCTTGCTCTGCCCTCCCTCCTCGCTTAAACCACACATGTTCTCGGAGAAAATGCGGAAGTAGTACTCGTTCCCAATGATGAGGTCAGAGACGGTGCAGGCCGGACGTCGCACATGTTCACATACAGTGAACCATTCCTGGGAAAGGAATTGCAGTGTTTTAATCAAACACAATACGAGTTGATCTGTCGTACATTTAGGGCACGATCAAGCGAATACGTGCTCTAGCTGATATATTGCAATATGAACCACAATGCTATGAGGCAATTGCATTATGTACACCATATATACACCTATCCTGGATGCTGTCCAATCTTTTCTAAACACAGGAAGTAACTTTTGAAAACTTTCTGATGCAAGTATCTAGTGTGTGTGTGTGTGTGTGTGTGTGTGTGTGCACATCCATCACGCTTTATTATAAAGGGTTCCTGCTGTCATAGAATACTAACAATGGTACCATTGAAAAGCTGAAATCGATTTCCTTGGAACAAAAATTTGATCCGTTTAATCATAAAAATGCCTTGTTTTGAAAGCCCGTCTTTACAGGATTGAAGAGGAAGAAGCCGGAGCTGGAGCTTTAATGCAGCGGTCCCAATGGTACAAGAGCGGGAACCAAGCGGGAACAGCTTTAGAACAAAGCGTGACGGATGTGGAAGAAGCACACAAAATTATATACAGTATGCTAATACTTGTCAAAGCAATATAAGAAAAAATAATAGTACACAGAAGGAGCAAACAAACAGCAACCGCAGTCACGCCGACAGCATCACCAACAACTACTACTACTACTAGTAGTCTTATAAAAGGTCCTTTTTCATGTGTTTCACTTCATTTTACATCCTCATTGAGATTCAGCTAGAGACCTGCAATATGTTTATGAAGTACAACTTGCTGTCTTTTGATTAAATCCATCATTGAAGCGACAGGTAGACACAAGCGGTAATACCAAACGCAAAAGGATAAACAATACAGGATAGAGGCAAAGAAATCACATTTCCAACGATATTTTCCTTTACCCTGGCACCATCATATCGGTGGAAACATGAATGTGGAGAACATACCATGGTCTTTTTGTCTGCTTTCTGGATGGTGTAGCCAGTGATAGTTGCATTACCATTGTCTCTGGGTGGAGACCAGGTAAGCTCGGCGGTACTTTCCCACACGTCCACAATCATTATGTTAGTTGGAGGACCCGGTTTCTCTGAAGTGAGCAATAGAGTTGGGATAATGAGACAAAAAAAATCCTATAAGTACCACTACCTGGAAATGTATGCAATGGTCAGTTTTACATCATGTGATGTACCTACTTAACTTTGCTCTTAAAATAAATTATCTTGTTCAAACCAGTTTCAAGCTAGAGAGTTCATAGAACACCTTTCCCCCACACAGTCTCGAGAAATAATAATACCATTCCTTTCGTGCCGTAAAGGCGCATCGGGCTGCCGTTACATTGGCAGGGAGTACAGTCCCGGATGGGTCACCACTCCGACACAGGTTACCTCGAATAGTTATTAACCCAGTACACTGGTACTCATTTTGCCAACCTCAGAAGGTTGACAGGCTGAATCAACCCCACCTGGTGTTAATTCAACAGTGGGCAGGAGCTCAAACTCAGGACTCGTAGGTCCCAAGCCAGCCACCTTAACCACTAAGCCAGCATCAGGCTTAGTCTTCAGAAAAAGGAAATATAATTAAGGTTTTAAAGGCTGTACCAAAAGAAAAAAAACTTTACAAAGGGTCTTTTCAACTCCTGCTTTGCCTTTCCAAGCATGATCGATATTTTCTACGAGCCGCGATTTTGTGTGACTCGATATTCCCCAACGCTGAGAGCGCAACCGGCAAATTTGATCAGTCGAAATGGTGAAATATTTTGTCCAAGTACTGTTAAATTGGAGGTTTTTGGAAGGGCCAAGCAGGAGATTTGTGTTCTACAGTCTTTAATTCAATTGAAATATAAGAAAGGTTTTAAAGGCTGCACAAAAAAAAACTTTTTAAAAACCCCTTATTTTGGAAGTTTTACACCACCCTATCTGACACATCCCATTAGTTATTCATACCTGTTGTTTGTGTCCTTTACGACGTCCCTAAAAACAGTAAGTTTCCTTTTTGGAATGATTTTCGATTTTGTTTGACAGGCAGAGTAAAAAAAAAATGATCCACTCCTTTGTGCGCATGCGCGCTCAGGTTCGACATTCAATACAATTTGCCAAATTCAGAGCCAGGGTACTGCTAAACTGCAGGTTAGTGTTCTACATTGTTCAAAATATAACACTACATTGAAATTTATTCCTCGATTATAGACTGACATCTGCAGACAGACAGACTGACAAAGTAAACCAATTATTGCTTAACCTCACTTTTTTATTTTGTGCGTGCGGTAAAAACCGGCGATGCTTCTCATCAGGTTCTTTAACAGATGGCCATTCAGACATTCGAAAACAAAGGTGCACAGTTATAGATGGGCCTCATGGTGGTCTGCCGGAATGGTAATTAGGATCAATTATTTCACACAGCTCAAAATTGTCCTTTAACACCCTGTCTGCATTTACATCCACTTCCCTCTATTTTCATGCCACTTCTTCCTGAACTATATGATAGGATAGAGGGGAATTGTTCGTGTATACGAGGTTATGAGTTCATCTGTCGCAGACGAATGATGTTGCCTCGCTGATGCAATCCTCAGAATGTACCTGAAGACAAAACTATGACATAGATTATAAATAATAATGTTTGTCCTTCAAAATCGATGATGGTTGTTTGCAAACTACAAGGTCAATTTGGTTATAGTGGGGAAGCTGCTGCCCAGACAGCGACCACACACTAAGATAGCAAGTATTGCAATCTGGGATTACAGAGTACGATATCAAAGATGAACAGACCACTTCCTATCTGCAGTCGAGGCAGGAATTTGGAATTTGTTCAGGGTGCCGGCGCTAACTCACTCACGCAGGACACCGTGTAATCTTTAACATCCACCAACGAATGCTTACAGATGGGACACCTGGTTTAACATCCATCCTGCCTGTGAAACACCAGCGTGGCAGTTTATATCTGTCGGGATTTGAACCTAAGCTAAACAGCTCTGAGGCGAGTGCGAGTACCTCTACGCTATCCTGCTAGCCCTACATAGATTATAAAACAGAAACGGTGATACAGGACAAGTGCATGAACGAAGCAGTATATTTGGAAATTAAACGTACCGACAACCTGCAATTTAATGGTTGCCTTGGTGGCAAAGTCTTCCACTGTGACAGACAACTCGTATTTCCCAGAGTCGTCACGGCAGCACTTGCGGATGAAGAGGATGGTGTCGGTGTCTGAGTTCCGGATGTTTACCTGACTGGTATCAACAGCCTTGCCTTCCTTCAACCAGGCCACCTTTGGTCGAGGTTTGCCCTAAGAGATGTGATGACAGTCAGATGCAAAAGTCAGGTAATGGGTCACTGCATCAGTACCGTGTCTATGCATTTGAAAATCCATGTTTTGTAAGAAAGTGTGGAGTGGGGTAGGTGCAGCTTGTCTTCCCAACTTGAGAAAAATACAGCAAAACCTGAAACCTGGGCAGCAGCACACATATATATATATATAATGAGAATTTAATGTCTCTAGTCATAATCCTTGTGGAAGAACATGTTAAATAAATTTTAATGAAGGCTTATAATAATTTTTTATGCCTGCGGTGACAAAGTCGCCGGTGGTATTATGTTTTCGGGTTGTACGTACGTATGTACATCTAATGCAAATTTTCTCTACTTTCTCTACAACCGCTTATCCGATTGACACGAAATTTTCACCGTACCGTAGATGCGAATACTCATGCAGAATTTTATTTTTTAATAATTATGACGTCATAGGTCACGTGGGGTGGCAGCCATGTTGGAAAAATGGAAAAAACTTGGACCTCTGTATCTCCAAAACCACACCATGGAAAAAAAATTGAAACTTTGCACCTGGCAACGACTCTGCATGGGGAATTCGGGTGATTTGATTATGACCTCATCGGTGAAGTGGTATCCCGGTCAAAATTCGACAGGTAGAATGCTGCATTCAATCAGTATGAAAATTTGAGGTTCATCCAGAGCTAAACTGTAATTGGCAAAAAAAATTGATGACATCATTGGTCATGTGCTTCGGGCAACCATATTGTTTTTAATGTAAAACTTTCAAAAATCTTCAAAATGGCTGAACAGATCGAGGCAAAACTTTACAGACATGATCGCTTATCCATGAGGACCAAAAAGTTCTCAACTATGACGTCATAGATCACATGATTTGGCAGCCATATTGGATTTACCCTCAAACCTTGAAAAATAATCTCCAGAATGGCTTAACAGATCAAGGGGAAACTTCACCCACATGCTCCACAATCCTTGGCGATACCAGGTTGTTCACAAATAATTAATACGTCACATGGTCTGGCAGCCATATTTGGTTTGAACGAAAATCTTTTTGAAAATATTTCTCTTGAGCCGCTTCATCAGTCAATGTGAAACGTCACAGTTATGATCAAGTACTCATGGGGAATATACAGTTTAAATTTCAACCTCAATGGACGCATGGTCTGGTAGCCAGAATTATTTAATATTTTGAATCTGGGTTCAGGGATTTAAATCCAACTTAGTGCAAATATGTTTAATGTTGGCGGAGGCATATCTGGTGACGTCACGATATCTAATAGTGGCCTAGTTTCTGGTGAATTAATAATTATTTATTTTTCTGGTCCAAACCAAACCCCCCATGTTCCCCAACATCCCACCATTCTATTCTGGATATATATATATATATATATATATATATATATATATATATATATATATATAATATATATATATTTCATGTCCACTTATCCAGTCAAAAGTTCTAAGATTGTGGACCCATTGGGCAATTTTAAATTGTGGACCCATATTAGAGGAAGAGGTAGTGATGAGTCCTACATTTTAAATACGGACAAATCTTAAGACCTCTTGCCCTGACCATCCCCTAATTGAATGGAGGGTGCGTTGGATTCGGTTTGTGGGGTGGGTGGGATTTGGGTCGTCGAGGGTGAATGTGCTCGTGCATTGGGTAATTGGGTAAACAATGTCATTCAGATCGCACAGATGAGCTCTGAACTATTACTTTTATATGTTCCATACAACAAAGAAAGTCCATGCGAATCTCAAGGCACCCCAGTAAATATGGGTTTTGTTATTGCAGAATGATTGAAATGTTATAATGTGAAGGTGTCTAAGGGTTTCTGCACCAGGATGGATAATTTGGGAGAAAGAGAGGTCTCGAAGGTTGTTAGCGTTGAGATTCAAAGGGTCATTTGTTTTGTTATGTATGGGCTGTAGTATGGGAGTGAGTGCCAAATTGAGGGGAAATGGAGAAACAGAATGGAATGCAATAGAGTTAATGGGGATAGTTAAAGAGAATGGAGATGGGAAGTGAGTAAGGGAGAGGGGGAAGGGGAGGGGGAGAGGGAGATATTATTGGGAAGGTAGGAAACGGACAAAATGTAAGTAGGGAGTGTCAAAAATTCTATCTTTTTTCTCATGTAATAGATGTAGTCCGTATTGGGTTATGGATTGAGAGGGACAGAAGAGACAAATGACAAACCATGAAGGGAATGACGATGTTGACCGGCTCTCCGACTCTCTTGATATAAGCCTGCCGGAGTTGTCTTGGAAGGAGGATACGAGGTTTTTCTGTCTCAAGCACAAGAGAAGGTAATGAAAAAAAAAGAAAAAGGACAAGGAGACGGTTAACAAACGTGAAGATGGAGACAAATGGCAGAGAGACAATGCAAATGCTACTTCAGGGACAATAAAGTGCTGAAAGCCACTGATAGGAGTTTTGCACTCAATCGTACGAGCTGTTATTTGCCAAGTTGAGAAATCAGTGAGCCAATAACAATGTTTTGAACTGAAATGTGAAATGAATGGGATGTGGATAAAGCACAGGCGTGATGGACCAAATGGCCTTCTGTGTCCAAGCTCCTTGTACTCCTTGTATAGGGTAGATGAGCGGGGAGAAAAGGAGGTGTGGGAAAGTTGCAGAGTATAGGATTGGGAAGAAATACTAATTTGGGTGAAACTTTTGGGGACGGGTAGTTGGTTAAAATTCGTCTTTTTATTCCTCCAGCGACGACGTTGTTGGTGACATTATGTTTTCGGGTTGTCAGAACGTACGTCCATGTGAATTTTCTCTGTTTTCTCTGAAACCGCTTGTCCGATTGACACTAAATTTAAACCATAGGTGCGACTAATAATGCAGAAATTTTTAATGATAATTATGACATCATAGGTCACCTGGGGCAGCAGCCATGTTGGAAAAAAAAACTTTGGACCTCTATCTCATAAACCGCACCATGGAAAAAATTGAAACTTGGCATCTGGCAACTAGTCTGCATGGGGAATAAGGGTGATTTGATTATGACGTCATCGGTGAAGTGGTATCCCGGTCAAAATTCGACACGAAGAACGTTGCATTCGATCAGTATGAAAATTTGTGAGGTTCATCTAGGGATAGATTTGTTGACAGAAAAAAATTGTATGATGTTATTGCATACAAAAAAAATTGTATGCCACCACAATAAGTGGAAGTATAAAAATAATAATAATAATCTTTGTCATGTGTGTCGTGACGTATCGAATAAATAAATCTCTGCTGAGGTTTTCAAACACAGGAGAATACAAAAGGCAGGTGGACAAACCTGGTGTTGGCTTAGTGGTGAGGGTGGCGGCTTGGGATCTTCGGATCCTGAGTTCAAGCCCTGTTGGCTGCTGAATTAACACCAGGGGGTTGACTCAGCCTGTCATCCTTCTGAGATCAGTGAAATCAGTACCAGTGTAGCAGCCAAAAGGCTGCACACGAAGGGAAGGGGTATTGATGGATTTCCTGTGAAATCCTTTCCTGTGAAAATTTCCTCCTGTGAAAAATTTCCTTGTAATGTCATCAGTCATGTGGTTTGGCAGCCATATTGTTGTTGTCTTTTTTTTTTTTAAAGGAAAAAAAATCTTCTCCAGAACGGCTTGAAAGATTGAAGTGAAACTGGACATAAATGATCGACTAGTCATTGTGAATAAAGTTTGATAACTATGATGTCATAGGTCACATGGTCTGGCAGCCATATTGGATTTACCCTGAAACATAAAACCTTTTTTATGTTTGAGGGTAAATCCAATATCTTGGAAGGAGGATCCGAGGTTTAAAACCTCAAACCTAAAACCTTAATTTTTCAGCTGGCAGTGGCTATGAGAGATTTCAGCGTGCAAATAGCCTGGTGTTGGCTTGGTGGTTAGGGTGGCTGGCTTGGGATCTTAGGATCCTGAGTTTGAGTCCCGTCAGCCGTTGAAGTAACACGAGGTGGGGTTGACTCGGCCTGTCATCCTTTCGAGGTCTGCAAAATGAGCACCAGTGAACTGGTAAATAGGGGCACTGCATCAGTGGTGCCCCATACTCGGTAGCAGTGGCGATGCACCGTGGTTCATAGCCAGTTGAAAGCATGAAACCATGCCACCACAACAAGCAGAAGTATTACAAAAAAAATCTTTGTAATGTGTATGGTGACGTATCGAAGAAATAAATCTCTGTTGAGGGTTTTAAACACAGGAGGGCACAAAAGACAGGTGGACAAATTGGCCTGTTTCGTATTCGCATCTGAACCAACAGGTTTATAATATTTAACAACCCATGTTCAAATCTCACCTACTTTAAATATTTGTTGATTGTTTAATAAAGTCTTTGGAATTTTCATTAAGGTTCACCAATGTCGTGAACCTAACAAACCCTAACAAACCAAGATGGCGACCATATTATTTCATCTTGGTGCCGTGGTGGGTGGAATCAAGCGACAAATGTGGGTGGGATCCGGCAGTTGAGTGACCAATGGGTTGCAATTTCAAAAATCGACCCCCAACAAGAACCACAACAACGATAGCAACAACAACCATGCAGAGATTATATAGACCTGCGACTGAAAATGTTGCATTGCAAAATGTTATACCATCCGAGCTCAGAACAGGGCACACGTTGTATGGCCTGATGAAAATCGCAACGCTTGTCCATACCAACTTTCTCTCGAATGGTGACCGGCTGCGACATGATCCCGGGTTCACTCTCCCCCGCCAGGTTTACCGCAAATATGCGGAAGAACAAGGAGGCACCAGTAGGTAGGTCTCTGATAGTGGACCCTGGATTTTCAATAAGTTTGTTGGGGTTCACGCACACCCACTTGTCCTCTAAACACACAAGCAACAAACAAACAAGGATGACATTTAAATAAGCAGAGGAAAAAAAGGGCCTGACATGCCATTTCAGCCTCTTACATTGCAAACATTGTGGAAATGCGAATCCGATATGATCATGCGTTCGAATCAACCCAATTTGCTATTCAAGCAAAATAAATTTCATTTGTAATCAATGACATGTACAAGGAAAAAAGTCGCCTGGCCCATCATGGATACTTTACATTAAATGGAAACTAAACTTATATTGCAAAAAGCAGAAGATTAATCAGTTTGATCATTTACATTTTCACTGTTTATTTTTACAAAGGATAAGGCTCATGGAAGGGATGTCACACAAATCACTCTCACACATGTAGACGGAGATGCCAGACAACACAGGACTTGACTTCAGGCAAACACGGCCAACGATCTTGGGTAAGCACTTGGGGGTACCAAGGATGCCATTCATCGTGGGTAATTAAGGAGAACCCACCCACCCCCAAGTCCCTTGCTGAGCATCAAGCAAGGAAGCAGCATGCAATATTTTAACATCTTTGGTGTGACTCAGCCAGGGCTTGAACCATCGACCTCCCAGACTCAGAAACAGACACTTTAACCAGAATTCCAGAGTCTGGTGACCATAATGCCACTTGGAGCTGGCTCATTAACTTGGGTCCAAATCTCGATTCAGCAATATAAAGTTGTCACACTCATGGTGTTTTGCTGGCAGGACAAGGCATCAATGCTTGACATCGATTGGACGAATGAAAATTGTCACTTGGATGTCAAGCCAAAGATCCGTCTGCAAGCAATGGGTGTTGGTAGACGTTAAAGATTCAATGATTCGATATTTGCAGAAATTTTAATTTTCCACTTGTTGTATAAACATCATCGCTTGTCGTAGACCTCGCTTAACACGATGATACTTTTAGGGGAGGTTGAACTTCCTTAGGTGATGATAAACATGAATTATTTCCACCCAGCCTTAACAATGTCGAGTCAGTACCTCTGATCCTGCTGGCCACATTAACTTATACTATTTAAGTATTCATCGATTAACTTGATTTGACTTCTTCATATCATCATTCTATCTTTTCCTTTTTTCCAGGTTACAACTGTTCAGGACGCACCTCCTTCAATGCAGTACTCAATGCGATAACCATCCAGGCCCGCTGCACCGATCCTCTCAGGTGGTCTCCATTTTAGAAACACGGTGGTGTCTGTTATATCATCCACACCAACGTGAGTAGGTTGACTAGTGGCAGCTGAAGGAAGACAACCAGGCATGGTGGTGTTGGAGAATAGGAGCCATGGAAAGTAGAGATAATGAACATGTGGAAGCTGGGTGATGTATGACATGAACTGCATAAGAGCTTGAGGACATGCTAGGAAGGTGGGAGAGATTTGATGGAGAGGATACGAGAGCAGGAGGACATGAGAGCTGGAGGACAGGAGAGCTGGAGGAATGGAGGTGTGCTCAAAAATACCTAATGGTACAAAAGTACGTGATGGATCACTGGGTGCAGAGGTGCCAACTGAGTTGACCGCGAACACCTTCATCTCGTAAGGCACTCCTTCCATCATGTTCTTCGCCTCAAAGGTCAGCTCTTTCCATGTGTCGAAGTTTAAACGCATCCACCGATTACTTTGCTTCTTCTTCCTCTCAATGACGTATCCTGAAGAAAGAAAGAAAGAAAGCATTGAACAGAATGCAATTTTTTTCCCTCTTTTAACGAGCAAGGCAGTGAGTGCCACATTGTAATGGCCATATAGTGGGTGAGAATTTCTGCAGGTTTTAATGTTGTCTATGAATGTCACATTGTATTTTCTGTCAATGACCTCATCCTACCTTGCTGTTTCATTATTACATTCCCCTCCTCCCTCCCCCTCCAAAATCAACTGTTGCTGCATGCTGAGTAGGTCAGAAGTTCACATCGTGCAAAATAATTTTAAATGTTGCTTGTGGGTACCGAGGATTGGAAGTCCTCCGTCATATGTTGGTGGTTTCCAAGCACAGACACACCAGTCTCCTCCAATGCTTGTAATTTCAGGAGCACTTGGCGGATCTGGAAAGTCTGCATCACAAACGGTATATCACTGACTCACATTGTCTGTACAACACTCAATCACTTACACTGCCTGCACAAATTGTCACGCATTCGGTTTCATCAACCATGAATCTACATGCACAATGGGTCCCACATCCGTTAAAATTTGTATGCAAAGTTTAGGCTCGTGGAAGAGCTAGAACACAGTAGAAAGTTTGAGGGACTGAATTATTCAATATGTTTGTTCAGGAAGTAGATGGTACGTTTCACTGCGATCATTGTCACTTATTGGTCACCACCAGAGTGGTCTGCTATACTTCTGTTTAGGGTCACCCGAGATGCCAAGATCAATATGTCCGAAACCCGCATTCAACGATAAATGGTATCCTTTACAAAAATATGTCAGAGTTACTAATGAGCCCGAGTAGAAATCTGATGAGATATTTTCATGAGATTCCATGAAAAATCAGTGCAAGGGAAGTCTTACCCTTGTAAGGTTTGCTACATTGAACTGCTGGACTATTCATTCCAAATCCGAACAGACTTCAGGTTCTTAGAGAGGACATACTTACATGTGTAGTGGCTTTGGTGTAACATCTTCCTTTACCTAGCAGCCATCAGGTGATGGAGAGCCTTCACCGACTGTATAATAATTTCCTTGCTCTTTTCTTTACTACCTGTGATGGAATTTTTGACCTCTCCCACCTCTCCCTACCTGTGCACATTAAAAAAAAATCCTTTTTCCTCCCTTTCATTCATTCCAATCATTTCCAGAGCAATCTTATCTTCTCGCTCCACTTATGATGTTGATGCTTTGGAAGAAGCAAGTTTGTAATGCATATGTATAAGCTCCTTAAAGAGCTTCTAAGGAGCTGAAACAACTGATTTGCAGACATTTTTCGATTTAGGGATCGATAGAAGGTGGAGGCAGTTATTTATTATCAATTTCATGCCTCACCTTCTGTACGCATTCTTGCCTTGGCCATTTCACCCACCTTACCTCGCACACATCATCTTATACAAGCAAAACATATGTGGCGACGCATTCAAACACAAACTTCAGCAATTCAATTTCTTGTTTCAAAGCTATAATAGGTACCTCGTTGAGGCAAAGTACCATTGACTACCATCCATCCATTGGGACCATACTCTGTACAGAGCGTCGGTGCTGCCAAAACAGTCTCCTGGGCTATTGGGCACAATCCTGGACCTGTCGCCACTGATGCAGGATACTCAAATGGCTCAATCATCCCAGCAAGCTGGTACTCATTTTGCCAACCTCAGAAGGATGACAGGCTGAGTCGACCCCACCTGGTATTGATTCAACGGCCGGACGAGTGGGGAGGATTTGAACTTGTGACCTGAGGACCCAAGCCCGCCACCCTAACCATTAAGCCAACACCAGGCATGCACTACCACTTGTGCACCATCATTAATCACACAGTAGTTGAAAATGACCTACCGATGACCTTCAGTTTGACGTTTGCATGTGCCACTCCCGCCTCATTCTTGGCCTGGATGGAGTACGTGGCCTCATCGTCACGCTCCACAACGTCAATCACCAGTGAGCTTGTTTCCTGCATTGCCTCTGCGCGGATCCGTCCGCCTGTTGTGGGGACACCCTGATTTCCACGGTTCCAGGAGACCTTGGGAGCTGGCTCTCCCATGATGGGAATGTCCAGACGCAGCTTGGTCCCAGCGACAACAACATATGCCCCGTCTTTCATCTCCAAGCCACTCAGATCAATTCGTGGAACATCTAGTGGATTCGTTTGGAGAGGTAGAAGAAAGATTTCAGAGAGATACCAAAAAAAGCAAAGAAATAAACAAGCAGTGATAGCACAGAGGTGGATCATGCCATTTGCTCTTAGCATTTGAGTAAATTGTTCACGATGCCAAAGACCCAGGTTAAAATCTCAAGTTATGTGTCGATTTTTCCATTACCTACTAATATTCTTGCCCTATATGTGGCATACGAGTATGTATACGGTACTCCATGAGCTTTAGACATTGTATAAAAATGGTTTGTTACATAAGACAATAGAGCTTTATAAAACAAGGAAAAAAAAAACATAAAATGCCAGAACCCCTGTTGTTTTAGTAACTTTGCTGAACTGAGTTAAAGGGCGAGCCCATATTTATTGACAACTAAAATGGCCGCCAGTCTACCAGTCGGCCATCTTTGATCAGATCACAAAATAAAGGTAGGTGTAAGTGTATGCCATCATGTACTGTGCTTGTGCCAAGTTTGAACAAGATCGGTAAATGGATGTCCGAGAAATGGTTGAGGACGTGTTCGATACCAGGTTTTTTTTAACAACCAAAATGGCCGCCAGTCTCCCAGTCGGTTATCTTTGATCAGATCACAAAATAAAGGGAGGTGCACGCATATGTCATCATGTACTGTGCTTGTGCCAAGTTTGAACAAAATTGGACCATGAATGGTTAAGAAATGGTTGTGGACACATTTAAGTAACAACATGGCTACCAGTCAGACATCTTGGATCTGATCTCAAAACAAAATGGCAAACTTACGTAAGCCGTCATTCATTATCTGCTTGCCAAGTTTGAACAACATCGGTAAATGCATGTCCAAGAAATGGTTGAGGACGTGTTCAACATCGGGATTTTTACAACTAAACCGGCCGCGAGTCCTCCATCTTGGATCGCATCGCGAAACAAAATGACGTGCATATGTGTACCGTCATGTGTTGTCTTTGTGCCAAGTACGAATAAACTTGGTCCATACATCTCCGAGATATTGTTGCGGACGCACGCATGCATGTATGCACGGACAAGAAAATCGAGACCAAATCCATAAAGCCCCCGTTTCGTACAAAGACCAACACAGGCTAATAATTTGCTGGAGTTGCTGGAAATAGTTTTAAGAGGTAATATTGTTGTTAAATCTGTTTCTATTGTAATATTTTACACTAGTATATCCTGTTATCCCCAAGCGGGTTGTTTTTGGTTTGTGTGCAGCAGATACGGTAATATAAGGTTCCTGGAGTGCCAAGAAAGGTTAAGGACTATTTTTGAATGGTATTCAAGGTGCAATGGATAACCTTGTCCTAAATCTGTGTCGAACTTGGTCCATCGGACCAAAATCAGAGATCACAGCGCTCTAGTGGGATTGAAGCGAGTAAAAAGCAAACGCCCCTGCCTTTTCGTAAAGGTGGGATGCCAACCACTGGGGCATCACCAGGTAGCTCTACACTTTATAAACCTTTTCAGCATCATGAATTAAAGCCTTCTATGATTATGACTACCGCGTGATACGTCTTACCCATCACGATGATCCGACAGGAGGGAGAAATCTTGTAACCTTTCGGCACAAATTTGTATTCTCCACTGTCTTGTAAGGTGCATTTCTCAATGATGAACTTATGCAGCCTGAAACGCAGTGAAGCAAACTTTAAAAAAACAAAAAAAAAACAGCCAATAACACACAAAAATAAACAAATAAAAGGTTTGCATATTTATTTATTTTATATTTATCTGCAATCGACATCATTAATAAAATTATTATAACATTATTCAGGACGAATTAATCGGAAACAATTTGTTTGGACGAATGATGATATAATCCTTGTCCCTGGGGAATGGTGTCTCGATTTTAATCGCTTGCGATTTGCCATCATTTTGCGGAAATGTCCAATGATATTCCTTCCAGAATCTCGATATGTCTGCCTCTCATGTTGATGTATTTATGAGACTTATTTATGGAAACAAGATTCCAGAGCATCGTTTTTATTTTCTGATTCCATGCCACAATTTTGCAAGTTGATTGCCAATTTGCACAAACGCTGCTTACAGCCCCTCGGCCAAGAGCGGTGAGCTTTGTTGTACGTTGTGAAACGTTATGTGGTTGGAGATTATTCTTGTTGTGGATCCTGCAGCAATGTTAAAACGGGTGTATTTTTTTAAATTTTATTTTCACCATCTTGCATGTTTCTGCCCATGCGGCCAAGCAAGCGTTGTGTTGCTAAGAGCCATTACTAACCACTGATGCCCCTGTGAGATGATTTAAGGAACACAATTAGCACTTCATGCTGAATTATCTTTGTTTCGTGGTTTTGAACAGATAAGTGCTTTGCTTTATGTTTTTTACAGACATACGATACTGCTCTCTTTCTTTTGGTGTCTCTTCTTGAGTTTTCCGCTTGCTTTGCAGGGGGTTCCAGAAGAGGATTTCGTTCCAGGCTACCTTTGTCTTTCTTTTGAATTATTTATACACGTTGAACTGTGACGGATAACACTGGGCTGCATATGAAATTTTTTTTTCAGAGGTCGAGGTTTTCTCAATGGTTCTTATATGTTTTTTGCATGCTGAATT